>JAVLUX010000034.1:26865000-27257500 GCA_032164185.1 Moxostoma hubbsi | reverse complement strand
AACAAATCTTCAAACTTCAAATCCAATCTTATATTTTAGCTTCTTCAAAGTAGCCACCCTTTGCTAAAATAACAGCTCTGCACACTGGGTATTCTCTCAACCAACTCATTAGGTGCCACCTGAGATGCTTTTTAAACTGTAATGACAGTGTTATGTATGCTCGGCACAAGACGGATTCTTTTCCTTTAGTATCTGGTGCAACATATCCATTTCAAACTATATTTTAATAAAATGTATTCAGTCATGTGTGTCCAAACTTTTGACTGGTAGCATATTACATGGGCAACTTACCTAGTGTAAGCAACGGTTAACTGTCACTTTTGTATCACCCTGTTCGCAGCTATAACCCTTTGGTTACCAGCCCAGATTTTAAACCACTGTGCCAAGTCACCATGTTGGCAGAAACTCACCATGACTGCACTGCTCCAGTAGTTTTGGGAAGAGAAGCCTGTGAAGAGCAGTTTAAGAGAGCTTCAGATGTGACATCAGAACAGATGGAAATTACAGTGTTAACAGACTTTAGTACCTATGTAATTATAATGCAGCCACATAATTACATATAATTATAATTGCAGCATTTACCATCTGAGTTACAAGTGTTCTTCTAGAAAAAAGGCGTGAAAAATGGCATGTAGAAATACTTTCTTGCCTGTGTTTAATGAAGGACATGAGTGGGTTGACACAGGCTGAGATGGCACCAACGGTTATTCGGCTGTGAACTAGGGGGTCTGGATGAGCCGTGATAGCTTGGATTACATCCAGCACATCAGTGTACCTACAAATTCAAACAATGCATGTCATAGAAATAAATATAATTTATTCGTTTGTCAAAGTAGTGATGTATTTTGTGTACAAGCTCTCAGAACCTACCTAGACAGAATTTTTGAGCATCATGCCCCAAAATGCAGCAAACCTATTATGATGCCAAAAAATGCTGCCCAGCTCACAGCTCACTAGGTTCTGAGACACAGCCACAGTGTTCATGTATGTCTTACCCTGGTATAAGCAGCAGAACTCTGGAGGAGTACTCTCTCTCTTTGGCCACAAGGCTGCTCAGGAACCTCTGCAGATGTGGTGCACTGAACTCCTCTGTGCACTCCAAAGTAGGGCAAAACACCTCCCATCTGTCAATCAAAACGTTCTCAGTATTTATAAACTGAACTAAAGTATATGAGAATAGTGAATAATGAAAAATTGGGTCTGTTCCAAAACTTAGTGAGCTCTCTTGCTGTCTCCTGCCTAAATAGGCAGCTGTCTTTAATGGCAGCATCTTTACTGAAATTATACCTCATAAGAGAGCGATTTGGAACGCTCTAAATAGGCAGAAGCTCAGCACGTCATTCAAATAGCGCTCGTCGCGCAAAGCACATGCGTGACTCGACTCGCAACTGATTTCAATAGAGGCGTCACGAGAGAAACGACGCAATACTCTAATGAGCATAAATACACATAGTACACACACATTTTGGGTAAAATAGTCAGTTTTCCAAGCTATAAAATATACAATTTTGTAATATGACAATTTTATAATAAATAAATTATAATAAATATGACATTTTGTAATAATAAATAATATATAAAATATATTGACACTTTTCAGTATTGAATGTATTAGAAGTATATTTATAATCCAAATTTAACTTTCCGGCATCTAGGATTAATTTTTCCACCGAGCTCATCACAGTGCATTCTGGGATCTAGGGCTGCAACTAATGATTATTTTGATAATAAATTAATTTAATGATTATTAGAACAATTATTTGACTATTCTGGCAATTATTTCAACGATTAATCATAAATCATTAGCCCATAACTGACAATTCAGCTTGTGCCACGACTTAAAAGGTTACATTAAATGTGCTTACTAACAATAAAGAGGACAAAATCATCTTTTAGAAATACCTCTAAATGACATTCACTGAATTAAAGGGAAAAATGTCTAGGTTACATATGTAACCTCTGTTCCCTGATGGAGGGAACGAGACGTTGCGTTGAAGAAGCGACATTAGGGGTCTCTCTTGAGCGCCGAATATGCCTCTGATCTATGAAAAAGGCCAATGAGAAGTTGGCAGACAGTATTTGCATACCCCGCCCCCCGGACATACAGGTATAAAAGCGGGGAAATACCTTGTGTTCATTCAGGATTTTTCTGAGGAGCCGGAAATGGTCCGGCCACAACAGTGGCTCGGCTCAGCGACGTGGCTGGGAGGACACAACGTCTTGTTCCCTCCATCAGGGAATGAAGACGTTCCCCATCTGTCGCTCACTTCGACATTATGTCAAGAAGCAACACTAGGGGTCCAATTTAAATCACGCCATGCGCTGAGCCGTGTACGTGTTCTGCTGACACAGGAGCGGGCAGGTATTTTACGTGCAAAGGCGACCAGCTGTGTCAGACTGCACATACCCTTCACCAATGCCCCGTAAAAGTCGTCAGAATCCTTCTGGTTACCCTAAACAGGAGAACAAGGAGACGCTTGCAAACCCGGGAACGGGCCGAGCCTAGCTGGGCCTCTTTTCTCTCTATGTTTCTCTGCATAGAGCAAGAAGCGGCTGGGGACCTTACACGCATCGAGGGAAGGGGGTCTTACCCAGTTTCCTATTCCTATTGGCCTCTTGGGTCACAAGAGAGCAGTGGTAGATCCAGCCTCAAGGAGGGGGGAGTTGCTTAAACACGGCGACCAGAGGGCAGCTGGGACTGCCTAAGGGAGACGCGTACTGCGGAAAATACACACAGGGGGAGTCCAAGCAGGAGTCCTGACCTGTGAAGCACCTATTCCAGTACAGGGTATATTAAGTATCCGCAGTGGATCGGGTCGGCAAGTTCCTCTGCTGAACTGCAGACCCAAAGGGCAAGGGAGGAGTCCTCCAGGGATCCGAATGAGTGGGATCTCCTGGGAGAGAAAGCGCACAGTTTTACCTCGGCTAAGGGAAAGGGCGCTAGGTGCAAGCGATCCACCCGGTCAGTCCGTCAGCGTGTACAGAGTTCTACCGGCTCGCACCTGAGAAAACAGGATGATACTGGCTCAACCCTGAGATTGCAGAATCTCCTTGTTGAGTGTGCTTGGACCCGCAAGGGGGGGCACGGCCTGGGTGTGATAGGCCAATGAAATGGCATCCACCACCCAGTGGGAAAGCTTCTGTTTGGAAACAGCGTTCCCTTTCCGCTGTCCACTAAAGCAGACAAAGAGCTGCTCAGAACGTCTAAAGCTCTGCATTTGGTCCAAGTAGGTATGCAAAGCACGTACCGGACACAGCAACAACGGGGCTGGGACTGCCTCCTCCCGGGGCAACGCTTGCAAGTTCACTACCTGGTCTATAAAGGGCGTAGTAGGAACCTTGGTCACATAGCCCGGTCGCGGTCTTAGGATCACATACGTGTCAGCCGGACCGAACTCCAGGCAAGTGTCACCGACAGAGAACTATTGCAGGTCCCTGACCCTCTTGATAGAGGCGAGCGCGATCAGCAGGGCCGTCTTTAGAGAGAGGGCCCTGAGTCCAACTGATTCTTGCGGCTCATTAAGTCGTGCCTACCCAAAGACTTGCCATCTACTGCGTTGTGGTGGGCCGCGATTGCAGCAACATACACCTTCAAGGTGGAAGGGGACAGCCTCCCCTGCAGAAATAGGAGCACTGACCTAACTGTATGCGTCCTTCAGGTCTACCGCTGCGAACCAATCTAGATGCCAGACGCAAGTTAAGATGTGTTTTTGCGTGAGCATTTTGAACGGGAGTTTCAGGTGACCCAGAGACAAAGGAAATAGCTCTGTTATTGAGAATGTGGGTACCGCAGACTAGGGGTGCGGCAAATGAAATAACTTCAACAAAAGATTCTCCTCCCTGCCCTCCACCGGGGGACGGAGTTGTCTGCTTACCAGCTCCGGATCTAATGTCTTGGCCTCTGGGTCGAGCGTCTGGGAGCCTTCCGGGTCCTTGAGGGGGTCCGTGAGGCAGGGGGTGCCTGCTTCCTGCGGGGTGCTCGACGCGGGGGCTGAGAGCTGGGCCCGGGTTGAGGTGGAGCAGATTGTTTCTTCACCGCAGGAGGACGCCCTCGGCGAGCAGACGGGGCATGGCCCATGGCAGCAGGCTTGCGGCGGGGCAGGATGTGCGAAATGGCCTCCGTCTGTTTCTTTATTGCGGAGAACTGCTGGGCAAAGTCCTCGACGGTGTCGCCGAAGAGGCCGAACTGGGAGACAGGGGAGTTAAGGAAGCGAACCTTGTCGGTCTCACTCATCTCGACCAAGTTCAGCCAAAGGTGACATTCCTGAACCACGAGTGTGGCCATCGCCTGCCCAAGTGACTGCGCTGTGACCTTCGTGGCTCTGAGGGTGAGGTCGGTCGCTGAGCACAGTTCCTGCAACACGTCGGGATCAGGGCTACCCCCGTGCAGATCTCTAAGTGCCTTGGCCTGGTGGACCTGCAGGAGGGCCATGGCATGCAGGGCGGAAGCGGCATGTCTGGTGGCGCTCTAGGCTTTGGCGGTCAATGAAAACGTTGTCCTATAGGCCTTGGAGGGGAGCACAGGGCGACCCTGCCAGGTGGTAGGGTTCCCAGGGCACAGGTGGAGCGCAACAGCTCTGTCCACCTGGGGAATTACCGTGTATCCGTGGGCCATTCCGCCGTCGAGGGCAGCGATAGCGGATGAGCGAGTGACTTTGTGATGAGTGGAGAGGGGTGCTCTCCACGAAGACGTCAGCTCATCATGCACTTCCGGGAAAAAGTGCGAGGCTGAAGCGGCGCCCAGACCCCAGGAACCAGTCATCCAACCGCAAAGGCTGTGGGGAGGATGGAGGGTTCCAGTCCAGCCGGGAAAGCATGTCGGTCATCTGCGCGTCAGCCTCAGCCTGGGCATACTGGCCCGAAGGCGGCAGCCCAGGGGAGTCATCCGCGTCAGACGCCGTGCTCTCCGATACAGCGGCGAGCTCATCCACCTTGAGCTCTAGAGGATAGGCAGGCTGGCTGTGAGGCGAGCCGCTGTTGCCTCGAGCACGGATGGGAGTCAACGAGCATGCTGGGGGGGGGGCGGGTGGTCTGAAGGGGCATACCCGGCAGAGCTGCACCTGCTGCCATCCCCACATCGCCTCCATCGCCAGCCGCATCGTCCTCAATCCCATGGGAAGAAGGAGCAATGCAAGGGGCGGCTGGAGTGGTGTGCTTCCAATTGAAAGCGAGATGCGACGGCAACGTTGCCATGGTCATGCTCATGCAGAGAGAACATGAACCATCCAAAAACACTGCCTCGGTGTGATCGCTGCCCAGACACACGAGACAACGCCTGTGGCCATCAGAAGCAGAGAGCACTCTACCGCAACCAGGAACTACACAGGGGCGGAATGGCATCTTTATAAAGACGAGTCCTGAAAAGGACATTAAACACCGCTGTGCAAATGCTCTTTTAGAGGAAAATACTCTTTTATAGAGAAAATCACTTAAATAAACTCTTTTAAGCTTTCTGCGCTGTCGAAGTGCCCAGGGGCAAGCTGCACTGCCGTGCAGAGAAGGAGAAAAGCCACTGAAGTGTGCCGTAGATCCAACAGCAGGCAGAGCGTCAGAGGAACAGAAGCAGGAACAGGTGTGTGACTCGCAGCTGACTGCATGCACGACCATCGGCTCCAAAGAAAATTTCTGAATGAACTCGACATATTTCCCCGCTTTTATACCCATATGTCCGGGGGCGGGGTATGCAAATACTGTCTACCAACTTCTCATTGGCCTTTTTTTCAAAGATCAGAGGCATATTCTATGTCTAGTGTTGCTTCTTTGACACAACATCAAAGTGAGGGACAGATGGGGAAATACTTTTTATTTAGATTAATTCAGTAAAGAAATTCACTGCAAAAAATCCTATTGTTATCAAGAGTTTTTGTATTTTTTTTCCATTTAACATTTTTTTTAAAAATTCCTTAAAACAAGATACATTTATTTGAGAAGCAACATATAAGATATTTAGACTTGCTTTAAGAGAATGTATCTTAAATATAAGTGTATTATTTTCACTTGGTTATACTTCTGCAAGTGCAGTAAAGCCAAAATATACTTATATTCAATATCTATTATCTAAAAGTAAGTCTAAATATAAGCTGCTTCTCAGGTAAATGCATCTTTTTTTAAGGATTTTTAGATATTTTAAAATATTTGTATTTTTAATATTATATTCAACATTCTCAGATAACAATTTTTTATTCTGCAGTATAGCTGCTAAAGAAATGTACATTGTTTTAAATTTGTTTTAGATATTTTTATTGGAAAACAAGCCAAAACAAATCATATACGTATATTGTTGCAGGGTATAATGGGGCAAAGACTACTTCTCTCACCTTTCTGTTCACTTCAATCCATATTTAACTCACAAAAAAACAAACTCTTGCTTATTAATAAAGCTGCAAATTGGCAATTTTCTTCACGATAAGAAATGCACAGTGACATATATTATGATTCAATACGTCACGAGCCATCACATTATTCACATTACTTCCCCTTAGATTGTGACAATTCAAGCAACTCATAGAAGAGGCGCTGACCGCACAGATAAATGTCAGTTTCAGGGTTTGTATTTATTTACATAATCCGCTTCCATATTATTTGAACTTGAATAAAGCTATAAAGCATTAAACGGTAACGTTTCCATTAAAGACACTTGACACGCAAGTTTTGCTTCAGTGGAGCGGCAGCTCCAGCTCCACTTATTCTACAACAAGAGTGCTTCTGTATTTACATATTTTGTATTTTTGCATTATAATTCCCTCATACTTTGTGATCTATATCACCTGAAGCTGTTTGGAAAGTTTAGTGTGCATCTGGACTGTGAACTGTGTTTTCTTCCACCTCAGTCAGGCACGAACTGCAGTGCTGCTCTCGCACGTCATTAGAGTTTCTCATGTTACGTTAAATGAGATCAATCGACTATTTAACAATTAAAATTTCTGTCGACAATTTTTTAGCGTTGCAGCCCTACTGGAGCGCCTATCTGGGGAAGGCTACATATGATGCTACCTTAAAATTTTTCTAAAACTAATTATACTATGAGGCAGCATAATTAAGATACCTACAATACAACAGCTTTCGTGTCAGCAGCACACCTATGATGTCTCAAAATGCTGCCTCTGGAGGAAGCTCACTAGGTTTTGGAACAGACCCATAATCCATGCTGAGATTCACTCAACTTGAAAATTTCCAACCTATTGTTGTGTTTGGAAAAGTCCAAAATAAATTCCAACTTGTAAACACAGGCAGAAATCTACAACCCCAACTTTGACAAAACATGGCTGTATGATGCTACATGAAAATACTGGGGGAGTGGTACACAGTAAACTGGGTAAAATAACCTGTTATGAGAAACATTTGCAGAGACAGGTGTGTAAAACTTGGTACAAATTATTTTCTCTGTTGATATTTGTACATGTGCAAAATAACTGCAATTTGATCTTCCGAGCATCATAGAATGAAACACTTTATGGTCAGAAGGTAATATAAAATAATCTCCCACATCTGACCTTAAATGTAAGAAAGCCTTATAGTTATGAAAGATCATGAAATCTTGATTACTCTCTCACCTGGCACTTTTCTGATTCACTTCCATCAAGAAATCACATAGACTCTCCTTATGACTACCCGGCAAACCTGCAATGATCGTGAGGACCACCTACACACACACACACACACACACACTTTTATAAGCTTTGTTTACCTTACAGCATGAGCTGTAGGCAATATAGTGTTTGATTGTGTTCTGCATGTACACATGCAATTCACCTTTTTTTTGGATTCAGGTTTGGTGCTGTCAGACACTATATCTGAAAAGACAGTAGACAGGTGGTCGCTACAGATAGACTCTTCACCCACACTACTGCTGATTGCAAAATGCAGTTGGAACCTGAAAATAGGACCACCATTTAAAGACATCAACATGTATATTTGTGCATGTTGTTGTGTGTAGTTTTGAAGTACATTGTGCATTCGTGGAAAACTTTATACTTTTAACTCAATTTAAGCTAAATAAAACTCACTGTCAGAGATACGACAGTTGACATGTCCTCTCCCCCCTTCCCCTCACTATGCTGCATACCACACCCACATTATTCAGCATTTTTCAAAATTGTGGTGAAAGTTGAGCTATGCTAAAACAGGTGGTTTTATGACCCTCTAATATTCAACTTTAGAAATAGAGTTTGTTCAATATCTACTAGTTTTTGATGTGGTATTGATAATTTAAATAAGAAGTATTGACTACTGAAAGTTTGATACTGTGACAACCCTATTTTAATGTTTAATATACATCTATATGTATATGAAGTGGGATTTTGTACCAATAAGATTATACAACTAGATGGGACCAAGATATAAGTCAAGCGATCGACAAAATGTTGTGTTGCATGCCAAGGCTGGTTAGGGCAAACACATTGGACAATGCATGTGTGTACATTAGGGGTGTAAATCACCAGTTTAATCATGATACGATCTTATATTGATTCTCTTACCCAGCTTTCCAATGTTTGCCAATTCCTCAAAGTCTACCACAAATACGATTTTGATTAAATTTGAATCAGGGGCCTGTGATCAATATTACGAAATTATGTGCATATTTTACACAATCAGTAAAAAAAATGCTAGCCCACAAACGCAACCAAAATATAATTTTAACATTTTATTGAGCTCTCTGAAATATGCAAATCCAGTTTCCACATTGGGACTTCCACAACAAAATAAGGAATATTGTGGCTGTTTGAATTGCTCCATAGCCCTTTAAAATAGAAAATTCTCATGTAGAATTCAAATATGTTGCATGCGCTATATGCAATCACACATGTTATCGGCTCTGCACTATTCTGTCACCGGAGCTCACATCCCTGTTGAAGTGCAGTCACAGAGAGAGCACAGTGCAACTTCCGTACAAATCCTTGTGGCCACATAAAAAGCATATTTAGCACTTATAAAGCAAGATGAATATCATAAGGTTGTTGCATCGCCTGATGAAAATGAGTACGGACCTGGCTGGCATGAGAATTTCAAAATAAAAGTGCATCTTAAAAAAAAAATACACATTGATGTTTACGCGTTGGATCGAGACATTGTATCGTTGGTGTTTTGATCGATGCATCGATTCAGATTGATGGATCATTACACCCCTAGTGTACATGTCTGTTACCTTTCCTGCTCTGGTAGCTGTGGATAAGCAGTCTTCAGAACAGCTCTGTGGCTAATTGTTGCTGGAGCATGTGTCTCGTGAAGCTTCAACAGCCTGAAGTACCTGAGAGGAAAGGGATCATCAGGTACTACCATGTGCTAAATCATGATTTCTACCCAGTACCTCTGGGCTCAAGTACAGAACAAGACCTCAACTAACCAGTTCCCATGCTGTTGGCTGAGCTAATGTAGAATGAAGTGTTAACTCACATGCTCTTGTGCTCAGGGCTCAGCTGATCTTGTAGAACATGTTGCACTCTCAGCCCAGAGTCTGACTTACGCCAAGCTGGCAGGACCTGCAAATCACATCACAAGACATTTGCAACTAAACACTAAACAGAACACAACAACTATCCGCAGAAACCTAGATGTTATAATTTTATGTGTACGTATGTATGAGGTACTTGTGAATAGAAGCTTTGGTAGCTCTTGGTTCTGGGCAGTAGTGCAATAGCCAGAGAGTGCTCATTGCTGTGCAAAGGGAATGGAAGGTGTGGTAGCAGAGAGGACTGATACTCTATAAACAGCATTGACATATCAGACAAAGAGCCCTGTGAAAAAATACATTCATTTAGCTAATGCAAACCCATCACTGATGACAAAATTTTTCACAAATATAATGACTTTGAATGGATTTCATAGTATCCAATAAAAATCGCCTTGGATCAAGTAGGTTAAAATGAATAGTTCACCCAAAAATGAAAATTCTCTCATCATTAACTCACTCTCATTCCACCCCACATATGTATGACTTTTTTCTTCTGCTTAACACAAATTAAGTTTTTTAGAAAACTATTTCATCTCTGTAGGTCCATACAATGCAAGTAAATGATGACCAGATATTTGAAGCTCCAAAAATCACATAAAGGAAACATAAGAGCAATCCAAAAGACTCCAGTGGTTAACACCATATCTTCAGAAGCAATTTTATAGGTGTGGGTGAGAAACAGAACAATATTTTAGTCATTTTGTATTCTAAACCTCTATTTTCACTTTCAGATGTGAAAGTGAAAATAAACAGGCACCACATGTGACTTTCAGATGTAAAAGCTGAGAGTTAGAGTAAAAAAATCAATTTAGAAATTAAAAAATTATGTTTCTCACCCACACCTATCATTTAATTTCTGAAGATGTAGATTTAAACACTGGAGTATCATGGATTACTTTTTTGCTGCCTTTATGTGCTTTTTGGACCTTCAAAGCTCTGGCCGCCATTCGCTTGCACAATATGGACCTACAGAGCTGAAATATTCCTCTAAAAATATTTTATTTGTGTTCTGCTGAAGAAACAAAGTCATTCACATCTGGAATGGCATGAGGGTGAGTAAATGATGAGAGAATTTTCATTTTGGAGTAAACTATCCCTTTAAAAAGAATTTGCAAAAATGTCTCAGAATTGTGAAGTTACTTGTGAAAAGGTTTTGAGAAAGTTTGGCTTAAGTACCCAAACACCTTTTGGGGCCACAGTATATATTGTATATGTGTGTGAATGAGAGCATTGCTTACCCCATCATGGAGTTTAATGGTGTTTATATGACTCATAGAGAGTGTGATGGAGCCATGATGTGGATGTACAAACAGGATACCCTCTGAGAAAAATACCAGCTTCCCTACAGGACAACAAAAACATTAGAAAAACAACAATGCCTATACACAATGACTGCTTGAATTGACCTTCCTGTAGAGGTAAAATCTGACCTTCCTCAGGTGTAGACAACAGGCTGTTGGTGAACATATAGGCAGAGTCTCTCGCTGTCAGTGGAATGCCTAAACATGTACCATTCACTTCCTATAATTACACACACACACACACACACACACACACACACACACACACACACACACACACACAAATACATTATTGCAGGTATTATACCAGGTACCTTACAGTTAGTCAACATGCAATTGTATTGTGATGAAACTTAAAAAAGTTACCTTCAGCATAGTTTGAGCCTGCTCAGACATTCGCACATCAGCCTCATCCACCTGTAACATACAGAAGTCAATGTATCACAAAATTCTGTATTAAATCAAACATATCTTCTGAAATGTCCTCAGATACCACAAGTACAATTTCCCATGTAGCTGACCAGAAATGTAAAGTAAGTGTCTGCTTGTAAAGAGAGAGACAGTGAGAGCACTATACCAGCCAGCAGACATGGCGAGGAACTGAGGAGGTGAGCACAGTAAAACAGCTGTCTGAGGAAAGAGTGCCATCTGCAGGACATGAGATGCCTATCAATCTTATATGCCCAGTGTTTAACAGTACTGAATATCCAATTGAATACTCACACAAATTAAATTCTTACCTCTCTGCTGAATGAAAACATTGGAGTCTAGAAAGGACTCTGAGAAAACTACTGATCCCAGGTTTCTTCCACACTGAAGTTCTGGGATATCATATACCACCATGGAAGCCTGTGGAGGAAAAAGGATTCAATCGTTTAATACAAGATGCAGTATAATCATAACCTGCAGCTAGGCTGAAAATAACATCTATACTCACGGTTTTAACCAGAAAGCGACTGTCCTCATCACTGAGTGGAATAATTCTGTGTGTAGGGAAATCGTTTATCATTTATGGACAATATTGTCATAAATTAAATCAATCGATCAAACGAGCAGAACAAATAAAATGTAATACAGTGTAAACTGTGAAGTAATAGCTGTGTGTGTATGTTTATAGGAACTCACATTCCAACATTGTTCACAGCCTGTATGCTAAACACTACTTTGGACCTGAATTAAAAAGAATGTAGAGACTTGATTCACAACACATGATGAAAATGTTTATAAAAGCGAGACCTACATATATTCACTTAATAAATTATGTCTTGAAGCCATTGAGTGTCATTTCTTTGTGCGTTGCATACCTGAGAGCTCCCCTGTACTGAATCAACCCAAATTTGTCCAAGGCCAGCTGAAATGTTTGCTCTGCTACATCCTTTGCCTTAAAAAAAAATGTGAAAATTATTTTCAAAAACAGATAACATGTCCAGTATTCTTTCAAAGGTCACGTAAAATGCGAAGTGTGTAATTCCTGCAAAACCAATGGGGCCAAACAAAATTGCAAAAAATATTGACTGTTTTAAAACTAGTTTCAAACACTCCCCCATCTTCCATTGCGCATACAAACAGGCAGTTTCACCCCAAACACACATCATTGTTTGAGCCAATGTGGTTATTTATTGCAACAGACTGCAATTGACCCTTCAATAAGCCCCAACTTAAAGTGTTTCTTACCAATCCTATCTTTGTAACTGTTGCCATCCCGCCAAATCTCTGACAAGCATTTGCTTTTTTCAACGTGAGTCTATGGGAGTAACGTGTGTTTGAGTAGTTTCAAGTGAGATTTTATAGAAATTCAAAAAACCTTGTTGCTGGGTCACTTGTAATATTAACGTTAATTCTTTAATGTATTGATTCAGGTCAACAAAGGCAATAGTAAAAAAAAAAAAAAACAGTTTACAGCATCATAGTGAGCGTACTATGGGACATTATGAGTAGTTCTGTTCACTTAACTAATGTTATCAGGTGTGTAATTGCTATTAAGTGACACTTTTCTCTTTTCAAGTGACTGTGATATTTCTTTGCCTCAATTCTAATTCAAAGTCTCCACAGTTTTCAATAAAATTACTGTGTAATGTAACAATTTTTTTTACAAAGTTTGTTAGAATATTTTCCCAAAAACTGTGCTGTTCACTCCAATCTTCCATTAATTTCATATGGGAAGTTCTGCAAAGCTTGTCAGAGCGAGCAATGGTAACCAAGGGGGGGCGGAGCGTAGCGAAGGGTCGATTCCGTTTGGTGCTGCTAGTGCTACAGAAATTACTCCATTCACATTAACAATTACTGTGGTCCAGTTAAGCACTGTATTTCTTAAATGGTAATTGTTCACCCACATTTAAATATTGCTCTCTAAAGTTAAATTGTTGGCCTAGAAACTTACCTTACTAGCACTGGATTTGATGGAAAAACATTTGATTCCTGCCAGTACAGACTGAACTGCAGCTGAGTAGATTTGTGAAAGGAGCCTGTAACACACCACATCTAACTTTAAAATCAATTCAATCAATACAGTCTCATCAAAACCACACTACCAAGGATTATTAGAGTGCTTACTGGAGCTCAGTGCTCTTCTGCTGGGTGTTGTCATTTCCTGTCAGATTAGATAAACCGGTACATTTACAATAAAACGCAGGGAAATTCTGGAAGATTCCATTTAAAGACATTTTCCAGAGGTACACTTACCCAGGTATGGGACGTGAGAGCTTCCAAAGAAATAGGTCCGAGCACAGGCCAGTGGCCCTTTAGGGGCCACACACTGTAGCAACTGTGAGAGAGATAACAAATAAACAATTGTAGATAGAACCTTTGGAAACATATAGACAAAAAAAAAAAAAAATTAAAATTTAGTATTGTAAACTGTCATTATGCCACTGTGTGGCGACTCTCACCATGTGTTTGGTGACACCCCCATCGAGCCCAGTGTTGCGGACCTGGTGTCCTTCAGAGGGGAAGGTGAAACAGTAATTCTCCAGATCCTCCTTAGCTGAGTGACTCCCAAACAAGACAAACGGCTGCCTACTTTTACTGGGATTCAGCAAAACAATACAAAATTCATCATCTGCCTGACAAAGAGAAATAAAATTCCTGAAGGAAGTCTGAAAAATAAGAACTAGTGTATTTTATCGAAGTACCTTGTGTCTGTGATATTGCTGGAAATGAGACCATGCGAATAATATGTTCTGAAAGGCTGGAAGACACAGAAAATGGCTATAACTGCTCTCCAACACAACATCCTTTTCAATGTCTCTTAAATTAGAACTGAATAATGGGCAAGTTTATATTACAATCAGACAGATCTGTACTAGGGATGCAGACGGTTGACCGGTTAACTGGCATTAACAATTTGTTTGACTAATATTATCGGATAAAAATGAACCAAGAGGTCAATTAAAGCAACAACAGGGAGCTAATTTGACTGGTTTAACATGTAGGGCATGTTATGGGCACATTCGGGCGCTGTTAACACATAAGGCTGTGTGTACACGGTTGAGTTCTGACACTCGGGAGGTCGTGAGCCCCTGCACACCTTACAGTATATCTGAAAATCGTACAGGTACAACCGTACACAAAACAACTTTACGACCTGGCGAATTCCATAGATATTGCATGAGTTTTCATGCTATTTATCATTATAAGACTTTAAGCCAGATGAGGACATTGCTTTGATTCCTTGTAGCTTGCGATTTAGAAATAAAAAAGAAGACTGGCACAGGGGCTGCATTAGCTGAAATCTCATCTGCCGATAAATAAAAGGATACTTATTACAAATGCTGTCCAACGAGGGCCTGGGTATCTCAGCGAGTAAAGATGCTGACTACCACCCCTTGAGTTCACAAGTTTGAATACCAGGGTGTGATTGACTCCAGCCAGGTCTCCTAAGGAAACAAATTGGCCCGGTTGCTAGGGAGGGTAGAGTCACATGGGGTAACCTCCTCGAGGTTGCTATGTCTCATGGGGCACGTGATGAGTTGGCCGTGGATTCCGTGGTGGATGGCGTGAAGCTTCCACGCGCACTATGTCTCGGCGGTAATGTGCTCAACAAGCCATGTGATAAGATGCGTGGATTAATGGTCTCAGACACGGAGGCAACTGAAATTTGTCCTCCGCCACCTGGATTGAGAAGAGTCACTACGCCACCATTAGGACTTAGAGCGCATTGGGAATTAGGCATTCCAAATTGGTGAGAAAAGGGGGTGAAAAAAAAAACATAAAAAAAAAATGCTGTGCAACATATGATAGAGAAATGTGAAAACTCTGTCCATCACAGTGATAAAGATTGTTCCCTTACGACTCAGTACACATGATATTAAGTGCTAACGCATATAGGGAGTTATCCTTCCACACAACCTAGTTGAAACCTAATATTGGCTATGGTGTTTGGGCCCCGCCCTTTTAGGCCACTATAAAAGCAAGTGCACACCGTTCCTCAGAATTCCTCGTGCACACCATTCCTCAGAATTTCCTTCCTTCAAGACAGCAATTCATTTCTTGTCTAGAAGCCCTCAACTGCTTCGCCGTCAACTACACAAGACAGCTGGCAGAATCTTCACGGCAATGAAAAGACTCTCCGCTCCCCTGCAGTGTTGACGCTTCACTGGTGAACGGGCCGTTTCAGCATCCTGATTCCCCGCAGCGCTTCGGCAGGTGTTGTGTATCCTTATAAAGCAATTGTATAATGTATATTGTGTGTATAAATATATATATATATATATCGCTTACGTGTTTGCATCTTTTTAAAGATGTCGTTCCATAAGTGTTCCTTGTGAGAGAGGCACATCCCGCCATCAGTAGGCCATGCCCACACAGAGTCAGCTCTCATGGAGATGGACTGCCCTTACCCCACAGTATCACAGAAGAGGCGAAGGCATGTGAGGCGGAAACGTCCCTCAGAATGAGGGCGATTCGCGAATGCTGAGTCTGAGTCAATGCTGCGCTTGTGAATTGCCCTCCCACCTGCCTCTTCTGTCATACCCGAGGGGTCACATGAGAAGGCACAGTTGGTCTGCGAGTCCTCGTGCTGGCACACGCCCCATGAGCCCCTCAATTAGGGCTGCAACTAATTATTTTAATAATCGATTAAACTAGCGATTATTAGAACAATTATTCGACTATTTGGCAATTATTGCAACGATTAATCATTAGCTCTTAACCAATTATTCAGCTTGTGCCCTGACTTAAAAGGTTGTATTAAACATGCTTACTAACAATAAAGAGGACAAAATCATCTTTTAAAAATACCTCTAAATGACATTCACTGAATTAAAGGGAAAAAATACTTTATAATCATTTAATTCAGTAAAGAAATTCACTGCAAAAAAAGTTTTCCATTAAATTGTCTAAAAATTCTTAAAACCAGATACATTTAATTGAGATGCAACATATAAGATATTTAAACATACTTTAAGAGAATGTATCTGTGTCAGGGCAGAGGGCGGGGCCAGGTCGTGATTCCACACATCAGGCCCCTAATCAGCCTAATCAAGCCTCAAAGAGGGATAAAGGCCAACTGGAGACAGCAGTGGGACAGAGAGAGAGACTTTCGAACAGCTGTCCAACACCTGTGTGTGTGTTTGTCTTTTTGGTTAAGTTTATCATTAAAATGTTATTTATATTATCAAGTCGGTTCTCGCCTCTTCATTTCCATTAATCTCTTTACACTGGTGCTGAAACCCGGGAAGGAGGAGGGATGCGCCATAGTTGGGTCCTCGCCACTACCATCCACCCCAATAGAGCAGCCACGGCCATCTGCCGGGGGGATGGAGAAGCTCGGCCACATGAGTGCGGACGAATGGCTGCTGACCGCGAAGGGAGAAGGGGCTCCTAGCTGACCGCCTGGAGGTGTCAAGGCCACTACCAGGGGCGGGGAAGACACCTACCAGCCGCTAAACGCGGCAGGGTCGTGATGACCGCCAACCGCGAGTGGGGAGGGACTCCGCTGCCAGGGGCAGGGGAGACCCCTTCTGTTTCCCGAGAACACGGCAGGGCGTTCCGTCCACCAGGGACCGGAAGACTGCCTCCGATCTGGCCGGGGAGGTGCGGCTGTCGTCCATTGGAGGTTGGAGGAGTGGCCGAGGACCAAGTTACGCCGTATCGGAGAACCGGCGAGTGTTTTTTTTTCTCTCTCCCACTGCCGCTCCGTGTTGGCCTTTCCCTCTCTTTTTAAATTGTTTTGTTAATTTGGCACGACTGGCGTTGCGGTAATTTTTTGTTTCCCTCCCTCATCCAGGTAGACGGGGATGACCTGATAATCGAGGGGTACGCCCCTCCCCAGGGAAAGGGGGTCAGACAGCTGTCTGTAAATCTCAATCTCTATCCCACTGCAGTCTCCAGTCAGAGACGCACAGAGAAATGCCAGTTTCGGAGTTTGTAGTTAATTAAATGACCTGCTTCCGTATTATTTGAACTATTAAATCTGTAAGGCATTAAATATAACTGCTTTTAAGATGCAACACTGGGGTGTTTCCTTTAAAGAGCTCTGACTACACTTATTCCACAACGAGAGTGCTTCTATATTTATTATTCTATATATATTTATTTATTTGGTATTTTTGTATAATTCCCTTGTACTTTGTGATCTACATAAGTTGAAGCTGTTTGGAAAGTTTAGAGTGCATCTGGACTGTGAGCTGTGTAATTCTTCCTTTACTCAGTCTTGCGTGAACTGCAATGCTGCTCTGCCGCATCATTGTTAGAGTTTAATGTGATCTCATGTTACATTAAATGAGATCAAACGACTATTCGACAATGAAAATTTTTGTCGACTATTTTTTATTGTCGACGTTATCGATAACATTGACTAATCTTTTCAGCCCTACCCTCAATCTCTATGCAACATGTCTATGGTGATACATTATGCATGGCCTCGTCTCTTTCGGCAGTTCTGATGCTGGGGATGATGATGTTATGTCATGCCCAGTGAGTGTGTACATGCCAATGACAAGGAGATGCTTTGTGTCCTGTCAAGGGCGGTCGAAGAGCTCGATATCGATTGATGATTGGTTCCTGCAGTCCGGACACCGTCAAGTGACCGCGTCTCACAGATCTGCCTTGGTATTCCCTGAAGTTCATAACGAACAATCCTGGTGTGTGCCTTATTCAGCTCGCCCATGCAGCAATTATATCCTCTCCAGTATGGATCAAGAGGAAGAAAAGAGTTATGCACAATTATCACCCCTGAAGAGGTGGTAGCGGCACATTTCTGCCCGGCGAGTAAGCCATGTCGACTAACATCCACAATGGCTGGAAGAGCATACTCAACAGCAGGCCAAACTGGCTCAGCACTCCTCATGATGATGGGATGAAGTTTTCCAAGCTAAGCTCCTAAAACAAAGGGATGAGCAAGGTTATGATTCAGAGATATTCAAATAGTTCAGCACCGCTATGGACTTAATGCTGCGAGCCATGAAAGTCACTGCACAGGACATTAACAAAAGTCAATGAGGAACCTGGTGTTTTTGGATCATCACATCTGGCTGACGCTCACACAATTGCGTGACTCTGGAAAAGCTGCTCTATTTGGATGCTCCAGTGTCTCTAGTCAGCCTTTTCAGTGGCTGTGTGAATATAATTGCTGAGCGCTACGTCATGACTCTGCAACAATGGCAGGCTATGAGATATTTTATGCCAAAACAGAGCAGTACTTCATCACAACCGGATCACTCCCGCTCTGTCTCGGTCCAGCGCCTGGCTAAAAACCCCACACCAGCTGCCTCAGCCGCTGGTAAAGCCAAGCCTTGGCCCAAATGAAAGCAGCCGCCTCAGCGCAAGCACTGCGCAAATGGGAAACTTTTTCAGTAAAGGGCTTTCCCATTTCAAAGCCCACAACTGCTTCCCAAATGTGAGAGATGCACTATAACTTGCAATGAATTACAAAGATTGAAAGATTGAAAAAAGATTAGTGCTCGTTGCTCAAACTTTTCAATAAAGGGCTTTTCCAATTCAAAGCCTCACTGCTTACCAATGGTGAGTGGCGCATTATATCATGTTATGAACATACCAAATTGCCCTCTATCCTGTTATGCGGACACGTGGCGAGCTCTTTCTTGCATTCCGACTGGGTACTAAAAAATGATCGAACATGGTTATACGATCCAATTTGCACGTCGGCCACCCCATTACAACGGTGTTCTGTCTTCGCACCAGTGTTACAAGCCAAAATACACAATCCTCTCACAATGAATGAAATAGAGGTTGTTTCATAGGTATTAATTAATAAGTCTGCTGTCCCACTGTGCGAATGCATGGCAAATCCTCACAGACATGTAAGAGCTTGTGTTTACAACGATCGAGCACAATCTGTGGTCTGACCACACGATATGCTGGTGTTGCGTGCACAGACTGCGACACACACAGCAGGATTTACAGAGTTAATTCCTCGTTCTGGAGAAGGACGGCGGGCTTCGGCCCATTCTAGTTCTGAGACGCTTGAATCGCGTGCTTGCGACATGCACAATCAAAATGTAAACTAAGAAACAAATCTTATCGCACATCCGTGCTCAGGACTGATTTGCATCAATAGATCTGAAGGATGTGTATTTCATGTACCAATTGCACCGTGTTATAGGCAGCTTTTTAGATTTGTGTTCGAGGGAACTGCGTATCAATTTAAAGTCCATCATTTCAGTCTGTCTCTGGCTCCCTGCATGTTCACGAAATATATATATGCAGCGCTCGCCCCATTGAAAATGAACGGATGTGTATGGTTTGAATTACCTGAGCGATTGGTTATTACTAGCCAATCAGGCACTACTGAGCAAACACAGAGACTTGCTGCTTTGCTATATGCAAAATCTGGTCAAATGTCAACTGGCAAAAAGCACACTTTTCCCCAGCAAGTAAATCTCCTTTTTAGGAGTAATGTGTGCGTACCCCTGTGAATGAGCACATACAGACCATTCTTCAGTGTCTGTTTCAGTTCAAACTGAAAAAACATTACCACTGAAGTCATCCCATTTTCATCGGGGTAACTCGCAACTGGCTGCTCTAGCACCATGGATAGCACCAGCCTTCTACCAACAAGATGTTATGCTGGGTCAAGTTTTCAAAGTGCTGACTGCAAATGCATCAAACACAGGTTGGGATGTGGTGTGTAATAGACGCCAGACTTTCGACACCTGGAAACAGGTGATTACGTTGCTACTGCTTTTTGACGAGCTGCACATATGCGACAGTAAAGTGTACAGCGCTTATCCAGTATAACCAGGAACCCAGCTTTCTCACAGTAAGCCACATTCTCACAATAACCAGCTTTTCTGGTGTCCATCTAAACGTACTGAGTGACAGAACTGTTTGCTCAACAAATGTAATCAACTTGTGTCCACACTCAACAGCGCCACCCAGTGCATTATGTTATAACTGCCAGTTTTAATTTGTGTGTTCAGGATTTAACACACATCTCACTGTATATATGGCCTTACCTTTGCGATATTCAAATAGTATTTTTACTATTTCAATAATTATTGCACAATGAATATTCGACTACTCGTGCACATCCCTAGTTAAAAGAATTTGCCAAATCTGCAGTCTTAATCTGTACCTCTGCAACTTGGGCCTCTGACAGTTCCTGCATGGACAGTGCACTCTCTATTTCCATACTGGAGAAAAGGCAGCTCCACTGTCTTTCAAAAAGCTGCAGGTCCTACAAAAGAATATCACATCCACTCTTCTATAATAATTAATGAATGTGTGTAAGAACATGTTAAATAGACGTCCTTCAGTTAATGTGTGTTTTACCTCATTGAGAAGCTTGTCTAAGGACACTGGGTCTAATTTGCTATAGACTTGCCAGAGTCTCTGACTCACATCTCTCAGCTATAAGACAGAAGAAACAAAACTATGTTCAAAGAAAACACATTAACAACAGCTGTTTTAGTTTATGCACATTGAGATGAGACAATCTAATCAAGTAACAAGCATATTATGTAACATACGATTGTTATACAACACGTTTTACATATAAGTCATGAAGTAAGTATAAATACAAGACCTTGTATTTCATGGTGAAAAACACTCCAGCACCTATTCCTTCTAGTGCAAATGCCTGAATGAGAGGCCATTTCTCCAACATAAACATGTCAAAGGTCTGAACATGGCCTACGGACAATGTGAATAAACCATTAACTAAATGGACAAAATTACAATTACGATAAATTTTCTTGGTAATGAGTGTATCAGATGCTTACCATGGGAACTGTAGGGGATTCCAATACAACGGCAGTCTTGAACCATGGACACAAAGCTTGAGATCTTAAATTCCTCTGCTGCCTCTTCATCCTCATACTGAGAGAGAGACAGAGAAAAAGAGAGAAAGTGGAAAAGAGGGAGAAAAAACAGGCAAAAGATTTAACATTTAAGCATTTGGCAGACTCTTTCATTGTGACTTTATCAGTTCATGTGTTCCCTGGAAATCGAACCCATGACCTTTTCATACTGAGTATTTTAGTCTTAAATATCTTAAAATTCTTAAAACAAGAAAAAAATACTTAAGAAGTAGAATGACATACTTTATAAGGTCTTGTTTAAAGAGAAGTCTAACTAATCTAATTTGAGTGGGGTTTATGCTTAAAAAAGATAGTAAGAAAACATATTATACGCATAACTTTGCAACATTTTGTTTCAGTTCTCTGGAAACAAAACTAAATTTCTATGTAATTTTGCTTCTCAAGTATATTTATCTTTTTAGACAAGTTGATCTAAAGGAACATATCTGTATGCCACAGGTTTGGGATAAAGGAACAGCAAGTGGATGGATATGAGTGTCTGCCATTAGAAGAGATTCGGGGACTGTGAAAACCAGTTATCATTTAATCATTACCTCTGTCTCAGTCAGACAGTGGAGGTGCAGATTCCTCCAATGAGATACATATGGAAGCAAGTAGCCATAATTCACAGGGTTGCAGTACATATGCACATACTCTGCCTTAATAAGGATGACCACATCTAGGAATAAGCAAATATAAAATTTGTCAAATTCAATATATAGGCTACTTGTACAATGTATATTTATGTTTTCACTCATGCAAAGAATGACAGATAGCAATGAAATAGCTTTTTGGGGGGTTTGTACCATCTAGCACATCCTCTTCTGGAAAGTCCTCTGGGACCTGCTCCATGTCAAAATGGTTCTGTTTGTACAGGCCACAGAAAAGGTAGTTGGCTAGCTCGCTGCAGCCATCATTGTAGCGGCTGTCAATACCTGAAATTTCAAACACAAACATAGCATAGGCCACCTCCACCTGTCCATTTGGAATAAAGATGATATGACTGAAAGGGAACAGGTGATATTGATTAATTAACTCACCCAGGGAACAGAGGATGCCATCTGGAGCTGTATTAACATCATCCCTCAACAGTGCCTGGACCTTTCGCAAGCGGGAGCAGCTGCAAACACACCATTGCATTAAATTCACTGAATCTAGAAAATCCATATACACTCACTGAGTAATTTATTAGTAACACTATAGTCCTAAGTGTAAGTGCCCGACATGGTCTTCTGCTGATGTATACTTATTATTTGATCTGCAAATAACACTTAAATGGTTGTTGTTTTCTGTCTGAATCGCTCATTTCGGTAGTTTTTACATTGTCTCAAGACCATAAACACAAAACGTTATCATCATATTTTTCGTCATCGTCTGTTGTCTCAAGTTAACACTGATCCACAAGTACTCTATCTTAATCTTAATCTCTCGGATGTGCCTGACACTCCAAATCGAAATGAGGCAATAGAGTAATATGATCCTAGAACTGGTGACATCTGCTTTTGCCAACTATTCTTTGCAATTAACCGCTCCAACTACTTCACATATCGGACTGAACGCTCGGGTCGCAGTTTCTTGTAATAGTTCTTGAGTCAACAGTACAATGACTCGCTCATAACAGTTCTCAAGTCAACAGTACAATAAGTCGCTCCTAACAGTTCTGGAGTCAACAGTACATTGAACTGAGAATCACCTCTTTCGGAGGTGTCTGACATACTGAGAACCGATGAGCTGCTGACATTGAGCATGTGTGTGATTAAGGGGTGAAATTTATATTTCAGGTGTATTTTGCTGAACAACTGTGTAACAAATAAAACATACTGAATGTATGTTTATGACTTGATTGTATTACTGCTTTATCAACGTATGAAGATGATCCAGTCTACAGCTCTTGAGTCAACAGTACATTGAGTCGATCACAGCAGTTTTCGAGTCACCAGAACACTGATCCTAGGACAGCAGTTCTCGAGTTAACAGTTCACTGATCCAAGGACAGTAGTTCTCAAGTCAACAGTACACTGATCCGAGGACAGCAGCTCTTGTGTCAGCAGTACATTGAGTCGATCACAGCAGTTTGCGAGTCACCAGTACACTCAACTGGGAATCGCCTCTTTCGGACATAATACTGAGAACTGCTGATGAGCATGCATGAACCGAAGACTTGAATGAGGGGGGAAAACTTTTTTTTACTATTTTACTATTGAGTATTGTGCATGCAGATTATATCATATATATTATTTATAAGTTATGATGAGCTGGATCATGGTTTCTGTAAAAAATAGGTTAGTTAAGACTAGTTTAATCACTTTTTATGCTATAAACATGTGTAGAACATCCACATTTGAATATCAGTGCCAGTATTGGGTGCTTCAGGTGCAAAACTTTAATGTAGGATGTGTTGTAAGATCACTGAATGAAACACTGATGAAAATAAAACATCTATATTATTATAACTTAATTAAAATAATTTTATAATTAGCAATATGCCCTTACATATGGCTTTATTGAATGTGTTTGTGCATGTATTCTATGATGCCGGCGTATTAGCATTATATACAGTGACGTCAATATGTGATGACGTAAATGAACTGGTAAATCGTTTTTTTGTGTGTTTTTTTAACCAGTTCATTGAAACGAACCATCCAAAAGAACCGGTTTGCAGAAAATAATTGGACTTCTCATCACTACACTGTACATCTTGACATCTGCAGTCTCCTTGTTGATTTCAAGCTTGATTACACTTCCTTTAGCGCCATCTAGTGTGTTAAAACACTATTAAGTGTAATCGAGTTTGAAATCATGATCACGCTTAAGAGACTGCAATTGCAAGCTGTTCAGTGAAAAAGAAGTTATAGTTTGATCTGTTTTCACCCAAAGCCAACTGGATCGCTTCAGAAGACATTGATTAATCCACTGGAGTTGTATTGATTACTGTTATGCTCAATTTATGTAGTTTTTTGGAGCTTCAAAGTTTTGGTCACCATTCACTTGCAAGTCCTACACATCTGTGATGGAATGAGGGTGAGTAAAGATGAGAATCTTAATTTTTGGGTGAACTGTACCTTTAAAAATGGCCACTTGGCCGATTATTCAGTTGTGTCAGATGATTTATAATTCACAAAATATCTGCGAAACAGAAAATATTTGTACTCTAACAAGGCTATGAGTAGAAATATTGATTTAATTTCAGCAATATTATATCTCATTTGTCATCATTACATGAATACATTTTATTATATAGGCCTCTTGGCATTATTTGGGCACCCATGCAGGTCTCTAGAAACCAGTATTGTTCCCTGGTTAAACCGTTTTCGGTCTACAACTTATCAGAACAATATTAAAACAGAGTTGTACGTATTTGCCAATAATGGAAATTATGTCAATAAATATACATTTAGAGACAAGAAATGATGTACAAACAGACACACACATATTCAAATAAGATGTGTCTCGACATTTGAATTCAAATATCAACGGTCACGCCGCATGAAAAGGCCACGCAATGACCAAATTAACAATAAAATGAAAGCTATAAAAATAAAGCAATATACACATCCTTCGGTTTTAACCAAAGCCACGGCGAACGAATGTGTACAGACTTTTCGGAGCTGTCACCATCTTAGAAACGGGATCGGTGTCTCAGGGGAATACAAATCAACCGAGATTAATGACTTCTCACCGTGGGGTGGGCGTGAGGGTTAAACAGTAAACTTAACGTCAATGATCTAGTACCTAATTGCATTTGCATTCAACAACTGGCAATTCTGAAGCATCTTACTAGACGAGGCCTCTTTCTGAAACACGATATCATCAGATTAAGGACAACCAACGGTTGGTCCGCGCGCCTCCGCAACCGACATTTTTAATAAAAAAAATAAAATACAACCGGAACACGACGGAAAATATTGATTACCTTACGGCTGCGGTCATTATAGGAGATCTTCCCCTTTTCCTTAAAGCAGCCATGTTAATGATTTGGTATTTAGAAGCGTTTGGAGATCTGTCACATTTGTATAGCTGTTCGTCTCCAAGCAAACGACTCACTGTAGAAGAGAACAACACACAAGAGCGCATAGGAACCGCTCATACCATCTCCTCAAGGAGGGGGGTTGTGTTTTTAAGCGTTACACCGTGTTAAAGAACAGACAAAATGCCATACCGTAAAAAAATAAAAGTGTTGCTTTTGTTAAATTAATCATTATTTAGTCGTAATACGATATGGTTTTGAAACCATTATAGAAAAATCAAAACAACAGGATAACATTGTTGCCTCCTCCTCCTCCGCTGAGGTAGAATACATCTTATCAGCGTCTCGTGCAATCCTAGAGTAATGTCTTACTGTTGGATTAAATATTTTAAGGCGACATTAAAAAGGACAGATCCGTTTATAAACATCAACCGCATTTTATGTTACTATTAGACAGTGTCATTTCGTGTTCATAATAGTCTCAAAATTATTACGAAATATAAATAATAATACAATTAATACAATTGTTGCCCCCTCTGTTTTTCTCTTTGTTGACATTTCATAGTTACAGATTGCCAGTCACTTCTTATTAGTAACTACTACTAACAATTGCAAAAAAAAAAAAAAATCTTATCTGGAAAGACAAAAAACAATATAAATACCTTATTGGTTCAACAAATTGACTAAACATTAAAATTATGAAAATCTAAGAAATATAACCAAAACATACACAAATTCTCATACTTAGTATGAGGTAAATCCTCTGATTGTCATTATCTTTAAAAAAAAAGTGGAAAAAAGACAGCTGTTGGAACAGGCTATAAAGTTATGCATTCCATTGGTGTGTAATCATGGGGATTCACCCATATGTTTTTCCTCTAATATATCCTATGAGAAAGTTTTAGAAATGTCACAAGCTTTTATTATTATCCAAAAAACTCAGAATTGCTGGGGCTGGCAGGAGAAATATAATGTTATCAGTCCTACTCATTGTATGAATGGCAAAAAAAAATAAAAAATACAGGAACTTGGTAGATGACTGCAGATGATAACAGTTAAGATAAAGAGTTGGCAGGCAGTTTGCTGAACTTCCCTTAAACACAAACACAAACCTCAGCCAAGCACTGCAACAGACAATCACCAAAAAGGCATTCATACTGTATCCCAAGGCCCACTTCTGTTGTCTAGTCCCTTTTATATAACACCCTTAACAGGCTGGAACAGGGATCTTTGGGATATCAAAATCTTAGTTTAGACTGTGTAACTATTAAGATAAAGGAAATAACTTAGGCTAAGTATTTGGGTTAAATCACTGAACAGGACTCAAATGCTCAATTGCTCCTATCATTATTCCCTGGAGAGTGAACACCACTATGTTTTACTGTGTAAACTTTACTACACTAGGAAACAGGAACACAGACACAGGCTGCATTCCAGTGCTTGACCCTGAGGAATTAACTTCCTTGTGTGCTGTACCTAGTAGGCTATAAGTGTTAACCACCACATAATTGTGTGAGGCCCCGAACATTGAATGGACAGCGAAACATAGATGAGATCCACCAATCCATTTGCCATTTAATAATAATGTCCCTTTTAATATCCTTTCTGTTCTTTGCAGTTTTATGACAACCAAAAAAACATGAACATAAATTCTAATCAAACATAGCAGGCATGTGCTAAAGAAACTGTACACAGTCTCTCTTGTTAATATGCTTTTGTTCTACATATTAATGAAAATACTAACAGTACAAATTATGCATGTAAACTATAAACATGTAGTAAAACATATGTATGCAATAATAAATGCAATTTCAAGACATCCTATTTATTGATGGAATGCATGGAATTTTAAAATTTAAAAAAATATAAAATGGGACCAAAATTATGAAAAACGAATGATATAATAATATTTGTAAAATTTATATTTTGTAATGTACCAAGTTAGAATGTCCTTTGTATAATTAACAGCATTTGCTAAGATACCATTTCTTTCATAAGCAAGCAAAATGGATATTCTAACTAAAATATACCTGAAACATAATTGATTATTATCATTAATATGAATCAATATAGTCTTTGGTATTGTGTCAATGAAGGGGTACTTCAGCTTTACTGATGGTGCTGTGTAGGTACTTACAGCAAAAAAAATTGGGAAATACTGAACTTTAGTTCATCCACATCAAATGATAGTAATGGCAGGCAGCTCATCTGAGCATGATTTGATGCTGTAAGTCTTTAACTTGAAAATAGCAATCATTCCATTACTACTACTGCATTTTATACTACATTATTACATTATTACTACATAAATACTACATTATTACTGCTAAGGCATTCCTTTGCCTGATTTGAATTTTTTTATTTATTTTGGACTGAAAACAGATATTGTAAAATGTAAGGAATAGTTTATTTATATTTCGTTAGGTTTTCTATTGGAAATGTATACCTCCTATTATTTCATTTTCACTTTATATAGACAAGATACTCATTGTTGTAGGCCTATCTCTAGAGGCAACATGAACAAACAGGAAGTTGGCATGTTGTTTCTGAAAGCTCCAGTACAATAGAATCTGTCACATTATATGCCGATTCACTGACAAAAGACATCTCTTCTCAAGCATTTTTGCATTAGCTAAAGTGTGTTTACCTTCCTTGGAACATAGCCGAAAGCATGTTGTGTGAGCAGTGTGTGAGACCATTGTGACCATTATAATTGTGTTCGCATAATCTGACAAGCATGATTCGGTGTAACGCAGGGAAAAAGTCAAGGGAGCTGGATCTAGATGCAGCGAAGGATTTTAATGAAAATTAACTAAAAACAAACAACTGGTAAACACAGGAACAAAATAAAACATCCACGATGGGAAACAAAACATAAACAAGAGAAAACATCCACGAAGGGCACGGACAGAACACGGTAGGTCAAACACATTCAAGAACATACATTAACAACAGACAACCAGTGAGCAAACAAACAGGGCTTTAAATACACAAGGACAATTAAACACAGGTGAGAACAATAGGAGACAGCTTGCAGTGATGAGGGCAGGGAATTATACAAAATATGCATTTATTGGCAGTTTTATCCAGCAGAGATGAAAACAACTGCTTCACATCTCGCTTTTGCCGCCCCCTTTGGACATTTCACTTGGAAAATGGAGCTCAAAAATGCCCATATGCCCATATGCCCAAAAACACTAACCCCTTTGGCCACTAGAGACAGTGTTTCGAGATTCGGTGAGCACAGAATGATTTTACCTATTTACCAATGAAAATGAATTTACTCCCCCTTATGTTGTTCCAAACGAAAAAGAAGATGTTGGGATGGCCGATACCACTTATTTTCTTTCGATCCGATACCAAGTACTTTTAGGCCAATTTCGGCGATAACAATAACGATACCTCTAATACATTTAATTTTTACGAATTCTTTGGATAAAATTAGTAGGCTAACAAAGTATTTCTTAATTTTTTTTATACATCTATAGGCCTAAGCAGAAAATGATTAGGCTGCTTTGTTTACCTTTTAAAAATTAGTTAGCTTAAACCACATACAAAACCACAAAATAACCATAGATATTAGTATATGGCTACTATTACTAAAACCAAGTTACAATATGGATACTACATTAATGCTGTAGCAAAACCATGGTTACGGACAAAAACAAATATATAAATACAAATAAAAACACATGGTTACAGTCGTGCTAGTCATGGTTAATACAATATTACTACAGTATATTCATGGGTAGTTTTCCTAAGGGTACCATTTATTAACGATGATGATTACATCATTATCAATGTTTTAACACCTCTGAATTTAAATAAGCCACACAAGCTCATTATAATACATGCCATGTATAGGATTGTCATTGCTTGGCGTGAATATCTCAGGAAAGCACAGCTCCATCTTTGAACGAGCACTATGACTGAAAGGGTGATAACTGTATTTCTGCACGTCAAGATGAGCAGAAGAAAAAAATTGTTCTGGTGACATGCATTTTGCTCATATTATTATTCTTTTCCACTTCAATGCTTATGAGATGCATTAGAATTCATGTTATCTAAATAATAAGATCACTAGTTCAGAATCAATATTTGTATGTGAGGATCAATATTCTTGATACGACATCAGTATCGGAAGTATCGATATATATTTTTTTTTACATAGAGTGAAAGTAAATGGTGACTGACCTTACGAAATTTGAGAGTTCATGGCAAATTTGCCACTGATAATTTTCACATGCAAATTAGCTTTGAGGCAAACTTGCAGCAAATTGTCCAATGTTGCAAAAGGTTTGTCGGAGTTTCACCACCACCGGCGACGAGCTGCAAACGTCGAGCATGTGAAAATAACGAGTGGCAAATTTGCAGCAAGTTTAAAGTTTAAGAGTTTTATTATTTATATGAATTATTATTATTAAGGGTGAGGCTGTCATTCTGCCAAACATTTCCTTTTCAAATGGGTATGGAACTACAAGAGGTTGTGTAAATTATTTTTTTGGCTGAATTTCCCTAACATCTACTGTCACTGGAAGAAAAAAAGACAAGAACCAGACACAGCAGGAGGATTATGACATTAATATTATTTTACAAATTGAAGGAAACTTATCAGACAGGAAGAGAAAAAGGGGCGTACTGAAGCTTAAACAAATGGCTGATAAAGTAACAGACAAGTTCGATGACCTCCTGAAATATTGGCCATTCTGGGTTTTCTGATCAATATCTATAAAGGAGATTATTTCTTATAAGCATCTTTGGAGAGAAGGCACTAATGTTCCTCATTATTAAGTAAAGCTGAATTGGTTTCCCAAGAGTTTGAGCTGAGACTTTTGCCTCTGATTACTCTGCACCTGTGATACAGGTGTGGTTTGCTTACTATAGAGCAGGACATATGGGGTCATGAGGTAATTTCATGTTACCAAAAAACTTGGGAATTTTAACTCTTAAAAGCATGGTAATTTTCCCCAACACTCTTACATATTCGGGAAAAATCTAGAACAGTATTCATTATTTCCTCGCTGTCAAACAAATATTGAGCTACACATACAGTAACACGAAATCTACACATGTGTAATGTATGTGCAGGGTTGGGAGGGTTACTTTTGAAATGACATTTAGGATTATTAGAATTATTTCTAATTCTTCTGCTCCAAACTTACTTCAGAATTACTTCTCTGTCTGCTCGTATCAATGTAACACATCATAAGAAAGTGTTTCACCGCTGTTCAAATGCACTTTGGATCGCATCATTTATATGTATAAATTTTTCCATCTGAAAGGACTAAATATTAAAAGAAACAAATGACAATAAAATGCAAAGTAAACTGTATTCTAAATACCAATGATTTGTATTGTAACTATATTGTTACTTATATTTTGTATTTTAAATACGTAATCGCATTACATGTATTTCGTTACTCCCCAGTCCTGTATATGAGTAGCTTATGTATATCTTATGTATATTTTTTCAGGCACTAGTTGAGTCTAAATAGATGCACAGCTTGTATTATTTCAGTAGTACACCCACATTGCAATAGTCATATCATGCTATTCATGTGTTGTTCTTGCTTTAAGTTTACTTCAATTTTGTTTCTATGTGAAATACCAATGTTCGATGTAAATCAAGCCAATTACTGAAACATCAGTAATAATATGTATGTGTATATGCATATAAAATATGGACAATTCACCATTGTTGATAGTTCATAGTTACACATAAAGTCAATGTGATATAGCATTTTTTTGTATGAATACAGAAATACTTTCTCTTGTAATACACAAAGAAATAGATATAATGTGATGGTAAACTTAAATAGATTTTAATAGACTTAAATAATTATAAAAACAAATTAATTTATGGAAGTGCAAAACACACACACACACACAAACACACACACACACACACACACACACACACACACACACACAAACAAATACACACAAAAACACACACTTTAAGGGTTAAACGAGTACTGTATGTGGCCACCATCAATTACCAGCCTGCTGGAAATGGTTTGCAGGTGTCGGAACAGATATTAGGCACAAAACAATGGACATTTCCTCAACACTTTCCAGGTAAATTAGTTGTTATGGTGCCCAGGAGCTTTCGCTATGCATGGGGTTTTGCAACACTTATTGCCTTATCAAAAACTGTATTTTTACAGCAGATATTGCAACACCAATGGGTGTTGAGGGGTCTGTTTAACGTAATAATTTGTGGACAGGTTCTGTTAGCTCCAGTCATTGAGTTGTATTGGTGAAAGGTATGTAAATGCTATAGGATGTGGTATTTCATAACCCAGATGCAATAAAGCACAATAATCCTTACACAGCACAAAGAGTAGTCAAGCATTGCAACATCTAACCTAGCCACAAAATTATAATTGCCGTTAAACAGGCAGAACATGTAGGAAAAAAATCTTTATCCATCAATCAAACAAACAAGTATTCTTAGATAACACAATGAGCAGTTAAGCATTGCAACATCTTCAAACCAATCCACAAAATTATAATTACCGTTAAACTGCCAGAACGTTTAGAAAAAATATTTAGCAACCAATCATACAGAAAGGTATTACTCTTACCTACTAGTGCTTCAATGTGTTTTGTTTATTAAAAAAATATTATATATATACTGTATATATGTATATACGCTGGTGGCCAAAAGTTTGGAATAATGTACAGATTTTGCTATTTCAGAAGGAAATTTGTACTTTAATTCAGCAAAGTGGCATTCAGTTGATCAAGTCAGGACATTACTGATGTAAAAAAACAGCATTATCGCTATTTGGAAAAAGTAATTTTTCATCAAACGTAGACAGGCCCCATTTCCAGCACCCATCACTCCAACACATTATCCTTGAGTAATCTTGCAAAATTGCTTATTTGGTACTAGAAAATCACTTATCATTATATCAAACACAGTTTGGTTAATAAAATGAAGCTTCACATTGTCTTTGTGTTTGTTTTTGAGTTGCCACAGTATGCAACAGATTGGCATGTCTTAAGGACAATATTAGGTCAAAAATGGCAAAAAAAGAAACAGCTTTCTCTAGAAACTCGTCAGTCAATCATTGTTTTGAGGAATGAAGGTTATACAATGCTTAAATTGCCAAAAAAAAAAAAAAAAAACGGAAAATGTCATACAATGGTGTACACTAAAGTCTTCAAAGACAAAGGACAACTGGCTTTTATTGTCATTTCAACCATATACGGTTAGTACAGTACACAGCAAAAAGAGACAATGTTCCTTTATGTCCTATGTTCATAAAGAAACATAGGACAAACCCAGAACCACATGAGACTACACAGACTAAATAAAATACCTATATAAAGTGCACGTGCAAACGTGTGCAAAAAGTACGGGACAGTACAATAAATTACTAACAATGAACAGGACAATAGACACAGTAAGAGACAGTGCAGCACCGACCAGTACACAGTAGTGCAAAAAGATGACAATTTCTAAAAATGCCAAATGTAAACCTAACATACTATGAGATAGTGTTCTATGGACATAGCAGTTATTGAGGTAGCAGCCAGTTATAAAGTGACAATAATTAAAGTTCAACTCAGGACACGTGTGTGTGTGTGTGTGTCAGTCCAGTCTCTGAGTATTGAGGAGTCTGATGGCTTTGGAGAAGATGCTGTTACACAGTCTGGCCGTGAGGGGGCGAATGCTTCGGTACCTCTTGCCAGACAACAGGAGGGTGAAGAGTTTGTGTGAGGGGTGTGTGAGGTCGTCCACAATGCTGGTGGCTTTGCGGATGCAGTGTTTTATGTAAATGCCTTTGATGGAGGGAAGAAAGATCCCGATGATCTTCTCAGCTGTCCTCACTATCCTCTGCAGGGCTTTGTGGTCCGAAACGTTGCAAGTCCTAAGGCAGTGATGCAGCTGCTCAGGATGCTCTCAATAGTCCCTCTATAGAATGTAGTGAGGATGGGGGGTGGGAGATGTGCTTTCATCAGTCTTCGATGAAAGTAGAGATGCTGCTGGGCTTTCTTGGTAATAGAGCTGGTGTTGATGGACCAGGTGAGGTTTTCCGCCAGGTGAACACCAAGGAATTTGGTGCTCTTGACGATCTCCATCCATCAGGAGCCGTCGATGTTCAGTGGACAGCGTTCACCTTATGCTCTCCTAAAGTCAACAACCATCTCGTTTGTTTTGTCAACATTCAGAGACAGGTTGTTGGCTCTACACCAGTCCGCTAGCCGCTGCACCTCCTCTCTGTATGCTGACTCGTCGTTCTTGCTGATGAGACCCACCACGATCGTGTCATCGGCGAACTTGGTGATGTTATTCGAGCTGTGCATTGCTGCACAGTCGTGAGTCAGCAGAGTGAACAGCAGTGGACTGAGCACACAGCCCTGGGGGGCCCCAGTGCTCAGTGTGGTGGTGGTGGAGATGCTGTTCCCAATCCTGACTGACTGAGGTCTCACTGTCAGGAAGTCCAGGACCCAGTTGCAGAGGGAGGTGTCCCGGCCCAGCAGGTTCAGCTTTCTAATCAGGTGCTGGGGAATGATTGTGTTGAATGCTGAGCTGAAGTCTATGAACAGCATTCGAAAGTATGAGTCTTTTTTATCTAGGTGGGTGAGGGCCAGATGGAGGATGGTGGTGATGGCATCATCTGTTGAATGGTTTGGATGATACGCAAACTGCAGTGGGTCTAGTGAGGGGGCAGCTGGGTCTTAATGTGCCTCATGACAAGCCTCTCGAAGCACTTCATGATGATGGGTGTGAGTGCAATGGGACGGTAGTTGTTGAGGCAGGACTCTGAAGACTTCTTTGGCATGGGGACGATTGTGGTTGGACGATTCTCTAGGCATGTGCGCACTTTGCCTCTCTGATGGCCCGGGACAGTTTGGCCCTCGCTGTTCTTAGGGCTGCCTTGCTGCGGAGTCTCGGGTCCTCAGCAGTGCATGCACATCCACAGTCATCCACGGCTTCTGGTTATATGGTCTTGGAGAAAGTGACATCATCAATGCACTTGCTGATGTAGCTGGTCACTGATGCTGTGTATTCCTCCAAGTTGGTAGAGTTGCCATATGTTGCAGCCTCCCTGAAGATGTGCCAGTCAGTACACTCATAACAGTCCTGAAGAGCAGAGATGGCTCCTGCTGGCCAGGTTTTCACCTGCTTCTGAAGCGGTTTTGTGCGTCTAACGAGCGGTCTGTAAGCTGGAATGAGCATAACAGAGATGTGGTCTGAGTAGCCGAGGTGGGAGCGGGGATATCTCTTCTGTTCGTTAAAAAAATAATTAGCTTCTGCATTTTTGATATTGCTGAAGGTCTTTTTCCAATAATTTTATAACCCATAAGTAATGAGTCAAATGTTACCACATACTGTAAGTATGAAGGAATTACTAATAATTATTCTAAAGTGAGGGTAATGGTAACACATTATTAATTAATGAGATCTTACTGTTTCCTTCCTTGGGAGTTTAAGGACCGTTATGGTACATTTATGGACCAAAGTCTGGACCATTATTCGAAAGTGAAAACAAATTATAAACTATTAATAGTTCCAGAGGTGTTACTTGTCAGTTAGTATTGAATACTCAAGCATTTGTTCCTACATTTTTATTTATTTATTCAAACAGATAATTAACAAACATTCACAGACATTCAAAAAAAACATTTCAGGCATTAAATTATCAATCATTGAACATAAATGCATAGGCTACAAACTTTTAGCAGGCTAATGCTTTCAATTGCTTGTGCTCATGGTTAATACATGTTTTAAAAGTCTTATCTCTTAACATAATAAAACTATGTATCCAAAGTTCCTGTGTTGATCTCCACAAGACTTCAACAGAAAACAGAGAGAAAACTGGCATGCAGCATGAGGCCGATTCTGCCCTAGACAGTCCACTCGGTAAATACGTACAGTTTTTATCAAATTAATTTGACATGTTTCCTCCTTTGCCTATATTCAGTATGAACAGAACAGAATGCATGTTAAAGTTTACCGTGTGCAGGCGGATCGACGGGAGGGCAGAGCAAAATCACACTCGCTCTTCTTTCATTTTCAGCATTAGCATTGATTATGGTGAACCCTGATTGGATTAGAAGCTTGATGGACCAGACAGTCATTATTTTTTTAGTCATAGTCATTATGGATCCACTAAGTTACTCAGAGAAAAAAGCAATTTACATAAATTTAAACTCAAATATATATATAAAAAACTTTTTTTGTGTATATTTAAGTGTGTATTCATTTATTAATAATGCATTGCCATGACCCTCACTTTAAAATAACGAGTAATTCCTTCATGTTTATGTGAAAACACGACTCATTACTGATGGTTTCCCAAAATTATTTTAAAAAGGCCTCCAGCAATATCAAACGTGCTAAAGTTAATCATTTCTAATGAACAGAAGAGATATCCCAAGGAATCCACAGGTTGGGAACATACAGCTGTAAGCTGACTATGACACACTTCCAGACACTGTAGCAATGATTTAGCGAGCTGTTATGTTCATAAATTAATTCAAGCAAAGAACACGTGAAGCGCATGTTTCTCCAAAGTAGCTTTTCAAGATCACGTTCACAATAAAAACACTTACATTTACATTTACATTCATCATTTTAGACACATGTCAATGTTTTAATTAGTAATTAATTAGTAGTTATTTAAAATTAGCCATAGTTAGTTCTCAATTAGGAAAATCAAATTCAGTAATTATTGTTTACCTAACAGTGAACTACCTCAGTTATCAGTTCGCTATTACTAATTGGTTAACCATGTTTCAATATTAGTTAATAGTATTAACTAAAGTGATAATGTAGTACTACTAATTTCTGAATAGATACATATGAAGGACCATAATTATAAAGTGTTACCGCCACAGCTGTTGTTGTGACTTTCGTCCATTCATTCTATCATTGCAGTGTTGGGATTTTGAGGAGAGCATGTATGATTTCATGAGGACATACATCAATCCCTCTATCACTGTTTTACTGAAAGATAATAAACTACATAAAAAGTAATAAAAAAAAGAAAGCGCAAACAAAACAGCCGTGCTTTTTCTCTCAGATGCAATTGAGAATTAATCTAAGCACAAACGCAACATTTCGAGTAAACTTATCGGTTGTTTTAGTGGAGTACTTGTGTTAGTTCAGCTTCAGATGTGTGTACTTGTCATCTTGTCGCCCTGCATGTACACTGTGGAAGAGCCGTGAATTACCTTTTAAATCCACATGTAAGTTTAAACTTTTGTTCGGCGGGTGATTGACTGGTGAGAGGTGGTGCTTCACTGCCATCCAGGACACATCAGGACGACATTTTAAGCCTCAAACGCAATGTGATTTTTAACTACCTCTGTATGTGTTTTTGTGATCCAATCACAAAATATTTTGCACCCCATTTACAACTATATTTAGCGTTGACCTTTGCTATTGGATCATCCGAAACACATCTTATTACAAGTTGTAAACAGGGTCTAAAATGATTGCAGCCAGAGTTAGGGAATGCTATAGAATGACTTCAGGGCGGAAGTCCCACCCACATTCGTTTCCCTAGTAAGACCCCCAGGGAAAAGGTGGATACATATTTAAATGTGTTAATAGTGGCATACATTTTCTATTAGGTGAAGAGCAAAAATGTCTCAAGCAAACCATGACTTGTCAGTGAACACAGCACAGTTTCAGACATAGTTTTATTAAAAGGTTTTATTAAAACAAAGCAATACATGAGATGTGCACAAAATTATTGGCTAAATACAGGCAAAGTATTTCACAGCTCCAAAAAGCTTTATAAATGTAACTGTTTTTCTTTCTTTAATTTTTACTGGGCTGTTGTACGGTCAATCCACTGAGTATAGTGGGAAATGATAGTGTAGAGTCCAGGCTTTTTGCTGGTGCCACATTTCTTCCCTCCATTGGAGGTTATACCCACAGCAATGCCCTTGTATAAGAGAGGACCCCCAGAGTCACCCTATAAGACACAGAGAGAGAGAACGAGGGAGAGAGAGAGAGAGAGAGAGAGAGAGAGAGAGAGAGAGAGAGAGCACAAAAGAGGTCATGTTAGTTAGTCTTGATGCCTAAGTAATGTCCATCTATGAGTTCTTCCAGTGGATACTTACATCACAAGTGTCCTTTAGTTTTTTCGCAGCACAGAGCATGTTGCTGGTGAACTTCCATCCATAGTATGCAGCACGGCTACAGAGCATTCGCTCCAAGACAGTGATACTGATTTCTTGCAATTTGTCTGGTCGTCCTCCCAGATTGTTCAAGGAGCCCCACCCTGCTGTGTCCACAGTTGCATCCTCCTCAGGGTCAACCCCTCCTTCCCGTTGGAATTTCACAGGCTTTACTGCATTGCTTTCTGTGATTGGCTTTTCCAGCTGTCAATAACAAAAGCATACAATGTATGATTCTTTCAGTCTACTATAGAAAACAGCTAGGACGAATTCAAGTAAATGTGGCCACTTTTTGGTTGACGTGGAGGTGATTTACCTGAATTCACCTTACTGATCTCTTATACGGTATTGGTTAAGTTACTCAACTGATTTCACTATTAGGCCTAATTACTTCTCTAAAATTGAAATGAGTAGATTACAACACTTGGACCCACTTTGTATTAGGTGGCCTTAACTACTATGTACTTAACCATTTGATACAATGTACTTATAATGTATATACATGTTGTTGCATTGTAATTACATTTAAAGTACTTGCATTTAATTACATTTGTAGTTACACTGTTAACTTTAACCCAAACCTTTCCCCAAAACCTAACTCTAACCCGTAATCCTAACCCTACCCTTACTTCTAAACCTACCCGTACTCCTGTATCAGTAGCAGCAAATGTAGGAATTTTGCAAAACAATATGTATTTACACAGTAAATACATAGTCTTGTATGTATTTAATGTTATTACATAGCAGTTAAGGCCACCTAATATAAAGTGTGACCCACTACTCATTACTTCATGGAAAAAAGTAAGCAATACTAAAATATTAAGTGTAAGTAAAACTTTTAAATTACTCTCTGAAACCTCTACTAACACTTTCACAGATCATACGCATGAATGTAGTTCATGTTTTCAAGGTATTCCACATAAATAATATTTTTTACAACCCAAGTAATGTAATTGTAATGAAATTGAATGTAAATAACTATAATCTGTTTAAAAGAATTTAAAATGTGTTACTTATTTTTGTCAAAGTATTTTGTTTTACAGTGACTTATTACTTCGTAATCGTATTACACCCAACACTGCTCTTATGTACAGTACACATACAAAGACTGATTTTGAACAGGATCACAGAATTTACCTTAATGAGGGCAATATCATTGTCATAGTTGATCAAACTGAAACCAGGATGGTTGTAGACTGCAGAGACATCCATGTTTTGTTTATTGCCCTCAGCTGTGGACAGTGAGTGAGCTCCCAACACAACCTTGAAATCTGATGCCCTCCTGAGGGGAACACGAAAAACTATAATTTATCTTTTTGCTTAGATACAAAAATAAAATGATAAAAATTCAGTTTTATAGTATTTAAATAAAAAAAAAGTGAAAACAAACCTTCAACAAATCACAATCCCATGTAATTAAACACAAGGTGAATTTATGACATATTTTCCACTGAACTATTTTGGTTAGGTGAAGTACAGTGCAGTTATTTTACATACCCATCCTGAAAGCAGTGGGCCGCGCTCATCACCCACTGACTGGAGATTAGAAAGCCACCGCACTCATGTATTCCATTCCACTGAAGTGAAGCCATGTAAGGACGAGAGTGTGCAACTGCCTCATTTCCTCCTATGATGCATTGACCTGTATACATAACAAAAAGCAACAACATTTATTCAACAAGGAATGTTGAATAAAGCCCTGTTACACAAGGAAAACCTCATTGCTCTGACAGAATTGTAAATATTGTAAATATATCCAATTTTTAAATATTGAAATGCATAAGATATTTAAAAGAAAAGCATTTTCTGCTACTGTATATATTTCTCACCAGGTAGAGATGCTGCAAAGAGCAGAACAGAGACAAAAATTACTCTTATCTGTTTCATAATGAACGATCACTGTCAATATGCTTCGGATACCGAAGACTACTCAGTGCTGACTGAGCTTTTTATAATGCCCAGAGAGAGAGAGAGAGAGAGAGAGAGAGAGAGAGAGAGAGAGAGAGAGAGAGAGAGAGAGAGATGGGAGTTGTTGTGAACTGCACTCTTTTCCCAACCCCACACCAGGAGATTGAAAACAGGAATATGCCATCAGTCTTTTTCTCCATCTATCTTTTTCTCTTTCTCTTTAACAAACATCTGCTTTGTTTCACTTTTTGTATTTCATCAAGATTTTCCAATACTGTGCTTTCTTATGCTCAAACGGAAAGCAGATTATCATAAATGTTTATACAAAGTAAAAATGAAAGAAAACCCCTGAATAATGACCTGCACATGTATTTGGAACACCAACATACTGCCTTTATAACATTTAAGGTTCTGGGTACGGTTTCAAGAAACCACCTAAATTGAGATTACTAAGGGTTTTCTTTTCTTAAAGAAATATTCTGTGTTCAATACGGAAACTTTCAATGCAAAAAGTTAAGCTCAATCGACAGCATTTGTGGCATAATGTTGATTAACACTAAAATTAATTTTGACTCATCCCTCCTTTTCTTTTAAAAACAAAAATCGAGGTTATAGTAAGGCACTTACAATGGAAGTTAATGGGCCAATTTTTGGAGGGTTCAAAGGCAGAAATGTAAAGCTTATAATTTTATAAAAGCACTTAATTTTTCTGCTAAAACTTAATTTTTGAACTGAAAAGTTGTTAAAATTGTCTTTTTAAGGTTTACAGTGTTATCATGGCAACAAAGTTGTAAAATTGGATGTAACTTTACACAGAAAATGTTTTTAAGTTATTTTATCACAATAAAATCATGTTAACAGGCATATTGCTTACAGCTTGTAGCTATAATTTTGAAACATTTAGTATTTTAAAGTTTACGGATTGGCCCCTTTCACTTCCATTGTAAGTGCTTCACTGTAACCCAGATCTTTGCATTTTTTAAAGAAAAGGAGGAAAGAGTCAAAATTCATTTTTTGTTTTATCCACATTATGCAACAAATGCTGTCGATTGAACTTAACTTGTATTGGACCCAGAACATTCATTTAAGGAATTTTCTTGCAACTGGTGCTGACTCTTGCATTCAGAACTGCCTTTGGAACACTCTCCTACAGATCTTACTGGATCCTGTCCTCTGTGCTGAGTGTGTGTAGGACCTGTGGGTGCCATCATGATGAGACAATCTGTGGTGGAATGAGCTTCCAATCTCCAACTGATCTGCTGAGACCATCATAACTTTCAGAACCGGCACACACATCTTCACTAACACTAATACATAATCATGAAAAAAGGCACTCCTTGTTACAAAACCTATTATATTTTCTCTTTTTTCTCTAATGTTTAAATTAACTTCTTTCTTTTAAATATTGTTCTTTATTGTTTATTGTTATTTATTATGTAAATGAACACAAAACAATGTCATGATCATGAGATACGCATGATCAATCATAAGGTAAAAAGATAAAGATAGTTGTTTGTAAGTTGGTTTCAAACCCCTTGTTAATGTAAAAGTCTTCAGAAATTGAAATAATATTTATGATTCTATCATCCAAACTCAAATTCCAGCTATCATATTTTTGATATAGTTATTGGGTAAAAAAAACTTGAACAAAATAAAGTCAAACTGCCATACAATAAGGTAAGGGCCAACTATGTACTATATATCATAAAGGTAGATTGTATCTGAAAGTTTGATCTGTGTTCTCAGGACAAGGGTTTGATGTACTGTATGTTATGCATGTTAACTTTTACATTTTTGTAGTTTACTGAATCGTTTGTGTGTTCATAATGGTTTTGTTGTTTAAATGTTTCTGAAAAGCATACTATAAACTGTTTACACAAAACAAACAAATAACTCAGGGCATCTTTCATCTTCTTTACATATATATTTTTTCACTATTTCAGTATGTACCTACATTGACACTTACATTTAATTTAAAAAAAAAATAAATAAAAACGTACCAAATCAATCAGAAAGAAAAATTCATCATCAATCAAACATTTCCCATCTACAGTATGTGTTGAACTTTTATATAATAATCTTACGGCATATGTAGATATAAATAGGCTTCTGCTCAAGGTGGGTACTGTTCTGGTTAATAGTTACAGTAATTAGATTTATTTAATTATTTTAGTTTTTTTATTTATGTATGTTGTCTTTTTTAATATTTGTGATGTTTCATGAATTGTTTTGTGTTTCTTAATGGTTTTACTGTTTACATTTTTCTGAAAAGCTGTTTACACTAATAACAGAACAACTTACCCCAACTCACCTTGTGATTGTTTGGTTTTAAATTTTTTACAACTTTAAATGAACTAAAAATATGACCTGATTCAATTTTAAAAAATAATACATTAATAAATAGCCCATCTTCTTTTCACGTGTTTTCACTATTTCTATATTTATCTAAATTGCCATTTTCATATCAGAAAATAGAGGCAGTCAATCAACTAGAAAGAAAAATACATCATCTATCAGTTTACTAACTTTGTTTTAAACTTTTATTATAATCTTATACTGTATATAGACGTAATTACACTTTACCTCTAGTTGTGTTCTCTACATTTCTGCTTTACTGTTACATTAAAACCACTAGAAGACCTTTCTATGATAAGGCTTATTTATGATAATTGCTTGTTTTCCTCATTTGTAAATCACTTTGTATAGGAGAAGGGGCCAACTTACCTGACACACCCTGACCATGTAAACACACACACACACACACACACACACACACACACACACACACACACACACACACACACACACACACACACACACACACACACACACACACACACACACACTGTATATATATACTGTATATAAATCTTACCTTGTCCCAGTACTCCATATACATTCTTTCATATTTTGTGCCAGCATAAAAATTCTAACAATTTTGCATTTTTCAGTACATTACAATTAAACATAAAATTATGTGTATTTTGAGTGCCACCTGCTGAGCAAGATGTGTGTGTGCATGAATGCATAATTGTGTGTGTGTGTGCATGAGTTTATGTGCAATATAATGACTGTGTCTAAATGTGGAACAAATTTAACATCATAATGAACTGTTTAAACGTTGTTTTTCTGTTACAGTAAATAAAAGACAACCATATTTCTTTTAAAATATTCATTTTTATTTATGTTTTTTTTTCTGGATCCATGTAATGAGTGACTGAGGAAGGGGGTTGGGGAAAGAGGAGCTCAGTCACAAATGAAGATTATCAATCCAGTTTGGTCCAGTATCTGTCCATCTGGGCTAAGAGGAGACAACCCATGAAAGTCGTGCATACATGCTTTTCTGATGCTTGTATCTCTGGAGAAGCTCTAAATCCTGGTGTTGGAAGAGTTGTAAAAGTGGTTGTGTTTGTTTATTAAAAGATGCTTTAAAGCTGGATCATTCCTGTATCTCTCCCTCAGGAGCTTCTCTCCTTTAGCTGCATTTCTTTCAGTCTTTTTTGTTGTACTTTTTCACTGGCCTTTTCCTCAGCCCAATGATGAAGAGAAAAGAGACCCCTTTTCATCACTCTTGGCCTTTCCTGGCCCTTTACACTCGGTTGAGCCTCTTGTATGAGAGAACTTATTTTGAACATCTTGACGATTCTCTCATTAATCTCACTGATCTTAAGAATCTGGTCCTGTTTCGCGATGGACTCATTGCATGTAATTTCTGTAGATGACTCCAGCTGTCCCAGAGCTCTTGATTTGCCGCCCACCTCTTGCCTCTCTGATTCTGGCTCCAGAGTTTCAGTTTCCTCCTCTAACCAGCAAAATGTCTTTTTAATGCCAGCACTGGGTTTGATGTCCTCCATATCCATGCACTCATCGTCCTCAATGTCCATTAAAATGTTGGTGGGTGGTGCATTGTGGCCGGACCAAGGTGAAGAGGTCAGCTGAGGGGTCACCTCAACATGCTTGAGGACTTGACAGGCAGGTGCCAACAGCAATGGCATTGGTGAATGCAGAGCAGAAGACTCTCTCTCCTGATTCTCAACTTCTTCACAGAGTTTCCTTGCAGTTTTCACCTTCTTCATCTCACCATGAATGACTTGACTTGCAGGGGAAACCAGTAATAATTCAGGCATTGCTAAACGCAGAGCAGAAGACACATCTCTAGTCTCTCTCTGAACTGAATCTTGAATTTTCTCCTTTTTTTTTCTTTCCTGTATCTCAGCTTCTGCCCAGGGTTTCCTTGTAGCTTTTACCTTCTTCATCTCACCATGAATGAGGACTTGATGGGCAGGAGCCACCAGCAATGGTTCAGGAATTGCTAAACGCAGAGTAGAAGATTGCAAGGTTGTCTTCTCAATGCATAATAGGGTTGTGTCTTGGGACACCTCGCTAGTCTCTTTCTGATCTGCATCCTGAACTTGCCTCCTCATCTTTTTGCTCTTTTTTTCTTTCACCTGGAACTCAGTTTCTGCCCAGGGTTTCCTTGCAGCTTTCACCATCTTCACCTTAGCATGACTGAGGTCTTGATGGGCAGGAGACACTGACAATGGTTCAAGCATTGGTGACCGCAGAGCAGGATTTTTCAAGGTTGTCTTCTCAACGCATGTTGGGGTTAAGTCTAGTAACACCCCGCTTGATTCACGTTGAACTGCATACCTAACTTTACTGCTCATCTCTTTCTGCTTCAAATCTGCTTCTGCATACTGTTTCCATTCAGCTTTCAGCAGAATCTGTTCTTGCCTCTTTTTCTCCATCTCTGACTTCAACTTCATCTCTCTCTCTCCCAGTTCCATTGCTTTCCTCTCTCGCTTGGATTCTTTCACTCTTCTCCTCAGTTTCGTCTCTGAATCTCCAGACTTACTGTTCATTTGTTTACCCTCATCCATCTTTCTCTCCTTCTTAACTCTCCTCTTCCTCTGTCTCTTTACCTCTCTTCCTGTCTCTCTCTCATGACTGCTCTCTCTTTTCTCATCTGTCTTCATGTAAGACATGTTGCTCTTCAGCACATGATGTGGGCGTTCATGTGTGCTCACTTGCTGGTCGAGTGGTATACAGGTACCAAAACATCCAAGTCGCACAAAAAGACTATTGACAAGTCCCATTATACAAAACTGTGTAGTACTCTGAAGTACTTACTACAGAAACAATTCTTGCCAATTTTAATCCAATAATTGTAATCCAAATATCTGTATCAACTGCACTAAGTTTCTCTCTTAAGTGTTGTCAGTGCAATAAAACCAGATTCTGCCAGAGCTGCAGTTTTTTGTGTTTGAGAAGATTGTGATGTCACACAATAGAATCTTGTCACTGCAGTCGCATTCCGTGTTCTTTGAGGGGCTGGAATTCTGCCCAGAGAAAAGTAACCTCATTCTTATCAGTATGTCACAGCACAATTAAATAGTTTGTTAAAGGATTGGTAAATAATGTATTGAATTAATAAATAAAATACAAGTCTTACCCGATGCTGTTCTCACCCTTGCAAGTGTTATCAAGTCTCAGAAGTGTACACAAATGCACTTATCTGAGCATTAAATTACACATAGGCTACAAATGACAAATATACATTTCGACGTGTTAAACACAAAACAGTAACAATCTTAGGGTTGTAATGCTGCAGATGTGAGAAAGATAATGTACAAATAATAGATAAAAGATCGGAACAATATATACATTTATTATATTTAGCTCTTTGTTTAAGCAACTGTTTTAGTTATTTATAGTTATCAGAAATAACTATTTTCATTGGTTACAACAATTTCTATATTATCAATGATTAATGTAATATACAGTATGTGTTATCAATTCATTTATCTACTTTATTGATTAATATTTTTTTTAAATTGCAGATGCCACATGTATCTACATGTTGATAAATTGCTTGATTGATTTATAATTTTCCCCTTTTTTTCCTTATTATAATTATGTTGTTTTTCATCTCTTATCTTTTTTCGTCTCTATTTTACTCCCTTTTTTATACAGCATTTTTTAAATGTGCTATATAAATATATATTTTTTTTGTCAGTTGATATATTGATTTGGTAATGTAATTGATAGTCAATTTCTCAAATGATAATTGGGTGCCACTTTTGGTACTCTATATATGGCTAGATATATTTGGATTAAGAAAATTAAGGTGTAGCATAACCTACTCAAAAACACTGAGATGTAAAATTGTGTATAAGCAAATGTCCGTTTCCGTTCTGTGCAAGTTCAAGTAATGTCCGCAAGAGGGCGGCGGAGACTGATTATATAGCAATCGGTGGCTATCTACTGCAGCGCTACATTGTTTGAGATCATCGACTTCATCTACAAAACGAGGTAGGTAGACGATCTTTTGGAGGACCACAAACAGTCTACCTGACTGTTCATGGGACAATGTTGTTGGTAGGTGCGCAGTGAGTGTAGATAATGATAGTTGAAACTGTACTACAATAAAGAGCTAGACAAAGATAAAGAGCCTAACTGAAGGACAGTTTTTTTGTGCAATTGTTTGTCTCCATTGTGTAGAGGTGTGAGAAGGAGTGACTTGACCCCTTTTGGTGGGGTCAGAGGTCAGTCTATATTCTCTGTCCTGCTAAGTGTGATTGACAGGAGGAAGTATCTTCTTGCACTGAGAAAGAGAGAGAAGCTCTTGTTCACAAGTTGATGAAGCAAAATTTCCTCTACCCATTCTTAATTAAATTTTTATTTTTTTTTATTTCAATATAACACTGGTGCCACAGAATTTATACTGCTATTGATTTCATGTTTAACTTTTTAATTTCGAAAAGTGTTTTGCTAACACAAACTCATTTGTCTGACGACAAAATGGGCAGTTCAACTTCATGCAGTTTCTCAGTAGTGTTAAGGATGTGTTCAAGGAAGTGCAGATATATTGCATTTTTTTTGCGTTTTGAATTAATGGCAGACTACACTTTCATCCTTCAACAAAATTCCATAATTGGTACGTCTTTCTTAGCTCCAGTCCTGAGTAAAAGTGATACTCTCTCTTCAAATCCTAAAAATGGTGTACAATGGTAGAGATTATTGTAACCAGTTTGGTGGTGGTCATTGAATTAGACTCTATCCCTAAACACTGATTGGAGAGCTGTTCAGAGTCTACACAAATCGATAACCAGCTGTTAAACTGCTAATATATACCTTTTGAAAAATAAGCAATGGACAATGCCATTTCTGTGGATGAAAATGTAAGAAATGTTCCCATTAACAATCATTAAAAATGCATTACATTTATTAATTTAGCAGACACTTTTAAGCAGACAATGCTTGAACATACAGATGAGAATAATACATGAAAAAAATATTTATCTAACAAAGAAAACAAAACAAATATTGCTAGTAGACCTTAGAACATCAAATCAGACTCAATGACCGCAATGACAAACTTTAAACAACTGGGAGCTCTAAACGTAGGTTGCAAGCCAAATTATCCTTCATTAATTGATTAAGATTATTATGGGGTCGGTTGGTTCAAGCCTGTGAGAAAAGGCCACAAAGGCATTGAAGAGGGCCTGTAATGCTCTGTTTGTGCCTGAATACTGTACATGACCTCTTGTTACACTCCCCGGGCCTGCCAATAACTGATCAGGACACAACGTTCAGTTCAGACAGATCTCTCATGCCTAATCACATAGCATGGATGCACTAACCCCATCTGACCTTTCCATCACTGATACATGACTCACCTAAAAAAAAAGTGTTCAAGATGCAGAGTTGAACTTGGGAGTCCTTCTTTCAGTAACTATTCGACTAATGCTGTGACATGCAATGCATTTACATGTGCAGTTATAATCAAGCTATGCAGGTTTTCGAGTAGTTGAGCTACATTCTTCATCTGTCTGTTTAGGAATGCACAATGTGCATTCAAATATTTTAAGGAAGGACATAAATGTTTAAAGTGAGCTTACATGGACAGATCCAATCAATGAATCGATGCCAAATGTTTGAAATGAACAGAAAATGGTTAATCCTTCTATGAAGTGGTTATTTTGAATAAGCATGATCTTAATTTGCTACTCAAAAAAGATTCTTGCTGTCTCAAAAGTGCCCTATAACTATTGTACCTATATTTACACAATATCACTATATCCCCCTGGGGGTCTTTTACTCCAAGTGTGTGTGGTTAAAGGCTCCCTTGCTTTTTTTTTTTTTTTTAAGAATTTTAATCAAAACAACCATCCATTATTATTTCTTCTCACACACATTATGTTGCTCCATCAATATTCAATAAATATTTTTTTTTTTTCAAACTGGATACATTTTTTCTGTCCTATCCTCTGAAATTACCTGTTTTACAGAAACATCCCTGTCCTAAAGATCAAAACAACTAATGTTTTGTACTATATAACTGCAATCTTTAAAAGGCATGTGTAATACAGTAGTATACAGTATATTTATTCTTTGATGGTTATGTGGTGACAGCATACCAGAAGTCCTCCATCCTCATTAAACACCTTCCTCTTCAACCCCATACTCGCCAAAAAACTATTTCTTTTATTGTCTCTTTTGTTGAGCCATCTAATTTGTCCACATTTTCAGCCAGTTTCCTTGTTTGCCTCTAAATCGGTTCAGTTGTTTTGAGCCATACTGTAGGATAAAGCTTGATTTATTTCTAATGCCAAATGATCTGTAAATGTTTAATGTTTAATAAATTGTTTTTGGTGAATTCCAACCAGAGGGTTTTTGAGCAGATTGCTGGTGAAAAGATTTAGAATTTGCTTTGTTGAACCTATAAAACAAATAAATAGGTTTTATAGACACATATTAAAAATGAAAAATTATAAGTTAAGAAAAATTATAAATGAACATAATGATCAAGAATACAAAATAGTACATGTGAGTTTGGTCAATTTGTGTGAATGACACTTGTGGCGGAGCATATATATATATATATATATATATATATATATATATATATTATATATATATATATATTTCACATGCATTATGTGTGTGTGTGTGTGTGTGTGTGTGCTGTATATAAAGACTCCAGAGGAAATTTTCTGCAACAATCATCTCTTATTTATCTCTTTCATACTTCAACAAAACAATGCTATATCTTATTTTCATCCCATCAAATACCTCTGTCAGTAAAACCAATATCAATGCAGTTATAAATGAAAAGATTCTGTATTTCTCAAACTGTTTGAGTTTGAGAGGAAGCTGCATACTTGGCAAGTCTGTTTTTCAACTATATTGTTTTTGGTAATAATGGGCAGTATAATATTACTAATGATAATGAAAAATGAAATCCAGTGACATATAATGAACACATTCTGGTTTGGTGTCATTGAAGGTTGTCCTGATGGGGCATTGTTGGTACCTACATAAGCCAGAAAATGTTGGAAACACTGCTTAAAAATATGACTGATTAGCTATTAATTAACTCTACTCAAAGACCTAAGTCAAAATTGGAGAGTCTTACATTGTCAAAAACGTTTTTGAATCTTTCACATACATTTGAACTTTTAAGTTCACATTAAATGGCATTAAAGCAATTCACAACACCCAAAAGCCTTCATCCCTTTAAATGAGTTTAGTCCCATCTCATGTCTTCTACTGTCCAAAGAAAACTGATCAGAGCAGGATCGGGATACAACATTTTCATTTTGTCGCACACATGACCTGAAAGACAGCATGAAAAAGCTTTTTTTTTTTCATATACAGTTGATGAACATGACATCCACTGATGCACAATTGATTTGCAGGTGAATGGAAATCAAATGCTACAAACTGTTGTCCGCACAGAACAACACACTGCAGTATTTTTTATTGCATGATAAAGCTCAGAGACCTGAAAGTTTTGCTCTTGCATAGCTTTATCAGACTCTATCAAGATGTCTTCTCTAATGAACATGAATGATGACACAGTATGTTGCCATAGTTTCCTCTGTGGCACTGTTAGGAAGTTTGCTTGCACCTGTGCCCTCTGGCAACATGAGAAAAAGGAAAAATTGTTATTGGCAAAAACAATGGTTGAGACCTGTCGCACGCTAGACCCTGCTAAGACCACACACAGGTGTGTGTGAGAGTGTGAATGTGTGTGGTCTGGTGTGGCAACAGTTATGAAAAGTGTGAGTTTCTATGCTTTAAGAGACATTTCTTCTCTTGTCTGAGTGTAATGTCCCAACTTCTCCATCTCTACATACACCCCTTCTCTCCCACCCTTGTGTCTCGTGTTCACTTCTGGAGAGATTCCAGTGGAAGGGATTATTGTTAAATTCACATAATCTCCTGTGTTTCCTCCAGTGAATCGGACTTTTAAGAATCATTTTCAAACTGCTTGTCTATAATAATTAGAATGTCCATCCTAGGGGTTTGTTACACTGTGCGGAACAAGAAATGTATTATACTGTACAATACATTTTAAAGGGATTATTCACCCAAAAATGACTTATTTTAAACTTCAAGTTAAATACACAATTTCACTGTATAGAAAAAAGAGCAGTGTTGACATTCTTCAGAATTACTCCTCTTGTGTTGCACAGAAGAAAGTCATACGAGTTTGAAAAGCTTTAATTTTGGCAAACTATTTCTTTAAAGCTAACTGAATAGAGATAGTGAACAGTCAAAGATCTATCACATATTTCCCACCACACACTACAGACAGAAGTCCACTTGCAGGTTTACAGGCTACATATCATTATCCCTCTTGTTTTTTCCCAGGGTATGCAGTAATCCAGGTCTTCTCTCATTGTCAAGTAAGTATCTGCTCCAGTGGTGGGCCTGAGAGTATTGGAAGGGGATTCCCAAGATTTCCAGACTACTTCCTGATCTCCTGACTGCTTCACCTTACCTCAAATATTCCACCTCAATTATTCTCTCTTGCTGCACCGTTCTGTCCAGAAATACAGTTGTGGCCAAAATACAGGAAACAAGTAGGACATAAAGTACATTTTAATGTTGTAAAAACTCTAATTGTTTGGAATAAGCTTTTGTTGTAGTTTTGGTTGTCATGATATCATAATATCAGTAGTTAATACCAATACCAGTGACTGTCATGATTCTCATAATTGCAATACCACACCAAAAAACGAATATGCTAATGAAGAAATTCCTTTATCTACAAAGTTAATTCTCATTATAAATATTAATAAATGTATTTAACAATGGCACTTTTTCTTTAGTATTTCCTCAAATAAGAAAATATTGCTTCAAGTCAGTAATAACCGTAAAACCAGTAATGGTTTTGGAATTAATATTTTGCAAATATTTAGGAAAATAAGTGGTCATTTAATTTAAATAATTTTATATAAACAATAAAAAAAATATTATTGTAATTGTCATTTTTTTTGCTCTATATAAAAATACATCTTCAACAGAATCTGTTGTCCCAGCAACAAAACACAAAGAAGGGATCAAGGCACATCTGAATCCAGTGTTTATGTCACATCCTGTCTACTGAGATACCTTCATCTGATTGATTTTTGAAGTTCTGCACAGATGTATCCTTTGCTGCCTATGAAGTCCCACAATCCTGTGCGTGCGGTTCCTCCAGGGTTGAACTGAAGAAAGAAAATGGCAGCCGAAGAGGCAGTTTGTGTATAAATGTATGTTTTCTTCACTTTTTTACAATTAACGATTTAATTTCTAATGAGAAATTAGTCATGTTGTGATTAAATATACACTTGATGTTTTTTTATTATTTGCTCCATTATCTTTACACTCTAGAGACTGTTGTGTGTGATAATCCCAGGATATCAGAAGTTCCACAAACACTCAAACCAGACCGTCTGTCACCAGCAATCATGCCACAGTCTAATTCAATGAGATCACATTTATTTCCCCATTCTGATGGTTGATGTGAACATTAACTGAAGCTCCTGACACATATCTGTATGACTTTATAAATTACACTGCTGGCACACGATTGGCTGATTAAATAATCACATGAATAAGTAGATGTACAGGTGTGTCTAATAAAGTGGCCGGTGAGTGTATAGCTGCCATCACTTACAGAGGAGCTAATGAAGATATCGACCCAATTACATGATGTTTTTTTTACATGCAACTTAAGTTTTGTTCCTTGTTTTGTTCCTAAGTTGCATGAACTAAGAAAGTGTATCTTATCCTGTGTCATGCATCACTGAAATATCAACATATGTGTATATATGCAGAGTGTGAGTTTGTGTGCCTTTGAAGTGTTAAAATGTGGTCTTTGAAGCTCAGGTAACAGTGTGTGAGTAAGTGTTTGGGATTGATGCGGACCTGGACAGTGGCTAAAAAGGAACCCAAAATCACTGACCCACAGCCCATTTCCACCCAACACTAACACTCACTCAACACTGCTTAGAGTATATCTGCAAACACAGATACAAACGAAGCACTATCTCTTACTCAAAGCAAGAAAATAAAGCTTAAAGGGTTAGTTCTCCCAAAAATGACATTTTGCTCATCATTTACTCACCATCTTATTTTTCCAAACCCATATGACTTACTTTCATCTGTGGAACAAATGAGGAGATTTATTAATGTTAAGGCTGCTCTTTCTCCATATAAAGAAAGTGAATTAAGGGCTGACGCTGTACTTGGGTCACTGACATTCTGCCTATTGAAACAACACACCGAAAGCAGTTTTGCATCTGTACGCACTTTCAACCATTTTTGTGTGTAAACATGCACTAGATGGATGCATTATACCATCTCTCTCATGCAAGAGCGCCACGTTTTTAGATGCTTTTAAATATGTGTCTTGAGACACATGCATTCTGTTCTATTTGTTGTGCTGCTTGTGCTCTTGTTTTAGAACATGAACACATTCGGACTGAACAGCCCCTAAGGAGGCTTCAAGCAGACTTGTTGCATTAACTGTAATGTTCTCCTCATAAGGGGAAGCACCTTCAGGGCATGCACCAAAATGCATTCTGGTGTAGCAGATGTCACCCAAAGTCATGAAAGAATGGCATAAACTGCACATATTGAGATAAGGCTCATAGAAGACCAATTTAGAAAAATAAGTTGGTGTGCACAAGAAATCTTCTCTGCCTCAAGCAAACTCTTTCAAGAGCAGATGCCCATATACTCCTTTGAACCTGTGATTGACAGTCAGGAATCCCCACACTCCAAACCCAGACTCCACTTCAAATCACAGCAAGAAAAACAAACCAGGAACTTTGTGGTTTAGAATGTCATTCATGAGAGAGGCCATTTCTTTCATATTCAACTTCTTAAACAGAGCCGCTTTCTCTGACTAATTTGTTGAACATAGTTACAGTTGTCAAGGGCAAAGCTGCTGCATATGAGGCCTCCTCTGTCAGTGTTTAGGTTGGAAGTGTTTGGTTCCTCTCCCCTAGGCTTTATTATGGCTAGACAAGATTATTGTCAAGAACTGTCACCTATGAGGAGCAAGGGCTGCATCCATCTGCCTTTACCTGCCATGTAATTAGTAGAGTAACAGCCTCACGTGTTGAAAAATGCAGTCTGCCAGGCATGCCAAAAACATGGCACATACTGTAACATGCTCGACCAAAGCGCATGAGGGTGGTTTTCTGGCTTTATTGGTTTTTAGATATTAAATGACATTCAAATGACTCACCCATCGCAAAATAAAGCTTTTAATATCTAATTAAAATGTTTGACTTTTTTCCTTCACAAAGCAGAGATATCTGTGTTGAGCTTTTTTTGCAATGCTGCATTTGAAAAGGGGGTGGGTGCCAAGACCACGGCCCTTTCCACCTGTTACCCTGCGGCTGATCTAGACTAGGGTTCTTATAAGCCGGCCTGCTAAAAGATATATGATAATATTAAAGCACTTAATTTCATCTTGATGCAATGAAGAACAATAGCAGCATTGTGTAACCTCACAGCCTGTGTTTTTCTCTGTGGTTTAGCTAATAGAAGGTTCCACCCTCTGAGATATTTGTCTTACTAAGTGGCTTGCCTCGAGATTATTCAAAATGATAAAGCGCTAGCAGACGATGAGCATATGCATAATGTCAGATTAACATCTCCCAGGCATTAATCAACTCCTGCATATCTCTTCCATGGAATGGAGGAAGAAACTCAACCGCAAGATATGTTCTGGAGGTTGACTCTTGTTCCTCCCATGATTATTCAGGTTGCTGGTGGTTATATAACAGCTTCTTGTCTCCACGTAAAGAGCAAAGTAATTACAGTGCAATTAGTACTTCATTACTTCATTACAGTGCAATTAGTTAATTTACCTCACTTATTTGCAAAATGTAGAGATTTACATTTATGCGTTTGACAGACGCTTTTATCCAAAGCAACTTACAGTGCACTTATTACAGGGACAATCCCCCTGTAGCAACCTGGAGTTAAATGCCTTGCTCAAGGACACAATGGTGGTGGTGACTGTGGGGATCAAACCAGCAACCTTCTGATTAATAGTTACGTGCTTTAGGTCTGCTTTTGGCCATGACACATAGAAGTGCATCTTTACCAAGGTAAGCCAAATCAGGCAATGGCACACATCGTTATCTTAGGTCATTAGTTTAAATAAATCCACACATAGATAGGTAATGCATGTTATAAATGGTTAATACTGCATGTCTTGTGTTTTTTTTATTTTTTATTGTGCAGCAGCAGAAGCATGTCCACATGCTTAAAGGTAAGTGATTTTAGCCATTCTGGAACGTTTATGAGACTAAGCCGTTAAATTAGACCCACTCTTTCCAAAATGCTGCCTTTCAAGGTAGCTTTGAGAGTGACACGGGGCGGTAGAGCAGTACATCTTCTCACGGTTGTTGTATACAACAGTAGCAAAATAGCAACCTCAGCTGACAACAGTTATGAGTCTGAATATGTCATTAAGCCTGAATGATCCACTTCAGCTACTACACTATGAGAACATGTACAATGATTGGCAGGCAAAAAGCACATTAAAGTCTCCTGATTGGCTAATCAAAAAATGTGTTGCAGTCACATTTTGTTAACAGTTTACACAGTCTAGTGCTGTCACAGAGACCGGTGAGATATTTCAGGACACTTATTTCATTGTTATCTTTCAGGGAAAAGGAACATTTTATGCATACCATTCCATAAAAAAACAATACTTACAGCACCTTTAACTCAGTATGTCTGTGTATGTTCTTGCAATAGCAAGTCTCCATACTTGCACTGTTGCTAATGCAGCAGCGTAGCAGATCTAGTACGCCAAGACAAATATCCTATCAATGTCTTGCTCACATTAACATTCTTTCCGAGAGTTGCCATGACTGAACTATCCTTGGGCTCATGTAAAATGAAAGATGGAAAACTTAATTCACTTAATTCACATTCTGTCAATTTCCTAAGTTTGAAAACCATAAAATACTAAAAATTATGATAATTAATTTAAGATTGAATGAACTGAATCTTAGCTTAAACCATTGAAATAAAAGTAAACGAGCAAACACAAACATAGACCTACTTTAATACATGTATTTTATAAGTCTCTTTATAAGTGCTAAACAAACATGACTCTTATTTCCCATATCAAGGTTCTACGAAAAAAATAATTGATGGAAAAACCTGATCATAACAAAGATAAACATAATCAAAGATAGAAAGAGAGTGGAGAAAAAAGAATGAAAGAGAAAGAAATATAGGGAAGTTCTCAGGATCAAAATAAAGCAATTCAAAATAAAAATCCAAAGATTTCATTAATTTACATTTTGGTCTCTTAAATGGATTGATAAATGTTCTGACCAAAAGCTATACAAATACCATAAAATTGATAAAATTCCAATCGTGAATTGGATATGATTACATTGTCCTATCAATATTAAGCATGGGCTCATAATCGATGGTTAACTCTAAATTATCTTGTTTTATTAGTGTTAATTTAGGATTTAGTCAGGTTTAATCTCTTCGTGTTGTTGTGACTGAATGAGTCACACACCTGAGGATCCTGTTTTGCTCAGACCCTGTTAAAGCCTGTCAACAGCTACAGGAAAAGCCCCCCCACTCACAAACACAAACACAGAAAGACTGAAAAACCTTGTGATTTATTAGCCTGCAGAGTGGTCTGGTGCAACTTGTCCTCTACTGACACACTGATATCCTGGGACACGTTATGTATACAATGTCAATGTGTATAGTTAAACATGTAAATATATATTTAGGCATATTCTAAATCAACTATAAGTTAGAACAATTGTATATCTTAACTTTTAATTGGATTGAACAGCAATTATGCATTAAATGATGTTCACACACTTCACACATTACACAGACCACAGGGAAAGAGCTGTATGGAGTTTGCCTGTCAGCAATGGAGGATCGGTTTGTTTGAACCTTCTCTGTCTGCTTTGATTTGAGCAGAGTGTTGTTTAAAAAGCATCAGGTTCCGCATTGCATCACTTCCCACAAGACACAAAAATGTCAATTTTGTCATGGGCAATTGTTTTGGTTTTTTTCTATGTGAAAATTTGGGTAAAATCACTATATATGTATGTATGTATGTTTATATATATATATATATATATATATATATATATATATATATATATATATATATATATATATATATATATATATATATATATATATATTATAGTATAGTATACCAAAAAAGTATACTTTACCAAAAACATTTTGTCACACTATATGGGGAAAGTTGTCACAATGGATCCTGGCATTGCAGGATCTAAACAGTAAAACAATTTTGAACACATAACAATTAATGAAACAGCAAAAAAGGTTTTACCAAAAAAAAAAAATGTATGTGTAAAGATATTGAAATTCATTTTGAAGAATTATATCGGAGGGGTGTTATATAAAGTGTTTGAAATTGTTAAGTCTTGAAGATTTATAAAGTTTGTAAAACAAATTCAGAGAACCTGTTATTTGTTTTCTTATTAAATTTCATTATTGCATTTAATTGTAACAAACTTTTTCAGAAGAATTTCCAGTTTCCTAAAAAAGAGAAAATAAACAATTATTATAAGTAATACAGTTGATAATTATTTGTGGAACTTACCTTGTAGTAGGGGCGTCTCACTTATATTATTAGGTTTAGGGGGGAGGGAACGTTATTATTTTGCATCACTTTTTATTCTTCAGGAAGCCACCGTGTTGACACTTAATTACCTGAAGCCCACACTTCTTATTCCTGCAGTATATTATACAATAGATAAGCTAAAACATATACACACTTACTACGTATACTGAGACTCAAAGCACCGGGGGTGGGGACTAAGATCCTGTCACATCTATGTCTTCCAGGGTAACATTGTAATATTCCTCTACTAGGTGGGACCTAAGAGCCCATTACAATAATATAACCTTGCCTGAAGTGTGGATTTATTGTGTTCATTTGTTTACCCAAAACTATAACAAAAATATAATGATATTGGAATTTTAGTTTGGAGTACAGAATTCACAAAACAAATTCTAATCTAAGACAGTTTTGAACTAGATGAGCCACTTCTCTTGGTTTTCATAATTATATAACTGTATGTAATTTTTAAGCACTACATGATTCAGTCTAATAAACCGTAAGCCATTGTGGTGAACCATGGAATCTCTATGGTAGGTCTACACCAAGGTACTTCATAGAATACCAAAGTATTACTATGGTACACTGTATCCAAAGAACATGTCATTACCATGGGACTGTGTCTAAAAACATTAGATTTCCATGTGACATATCTATAAAACTATGATAATACAAAGGTATTTAAAGACACACTATGTAACTTTTTAAAGTTGTGCACAGATGAATGTGCTTTGCGGCACCGGTGTACACATGGAAACAGGACATCTTATCATAGCGAATGGACAAATAAAAAACAAAAGAAAGGACAAATCCGAAAACATGTAATTTGAGTATGTATGTGCCATATCTTATGCTGTTGTTTTGACTTACTGGAAAAACAGATGTATTGAAATAAATGATGTTACAAATGTTAGGCAACGTTCATTAACATTTGACATAACGATGGCTAGTCTGATAAGGTAAAATGTTATAAATTATTTATAACTGCAAAATTTTCTGGCTAAACAGACCATGGTAGTAACTAATTTATAGATTGTCATTGTTACCAACCAGTGGTCAACATAATTTCAAGACTCACATGTCCTTGGCAAGCCTAGGACTAAAGAATTTATTGATATAAATTATTGCCGTTATAAAGAACAGCACACACATGTGCAAGCAAGTGAAAAGTTCTGCACCGATTACAGTGAAATCATTGTACTCACTTCACACACACACACACACACAGAAGTGTGATTACACAGCTATGCATAATTCATATCAATAAAATATCTTACCTGTTGAGTATAATGGTCACTGTAAAGGGAACAATGGAAAGGAGGAGGCGAAAACCGGCTTGACAATATATATAATAGTTTAATAAAGAAATAAACCAAAAGACACAAACACACACATAGGACGGACAGATGCCCGTAAACGTTCTCTCTCTGTCGCACCACCATCCGCAGTCTGCCTTTATCCCTCTCGGAGGCTTGATTAGCCTGATAAGGGACTGGGTGTGTAAAATCATGACCTGGCCCTGCCCTCCACCCTGTCACAGTTACTTTATAAATTCTTCCAGTTGTCACCACCTCTGAAAAGCCAAGCCGATGTTGATTCGGGTTTTATTATGGACTCTGTCACTTTCTCTTTTTGGTTGTAGACTCTGCTCTGTTTGGTTTTTCTTTGTTTTTACAACCGGTGATTCCCCAGAGGTTTGCCATTTTGAATGATCCATGGTCAATGTTTCTTGTTCATTGTGACAACAAACTTTCAGCTTCGTGCTACTCCCACACCATGCACACACTGGAGTAGCTGGAGCTTATTTTCTCAGTGTACGGATATGAACACGTGAACATGCACAGGCGAATGACGTATGTATGCAATTTCCCGCAATATCTGTCCCGACAGCTCTAAAATAGAAATCATTATTATAGGTTTAAGTGTATTTGGGTAAAGACATTGTTTGTTGCACTCTCTCGTTAATAACATTTTGTTCATTTTTTAACAAAAAAATTTACATAGTGTAGCTATAAATATGCACCATTGTAGTACGTCATTGTATCTATGGGGAAGACCTACTCCAAGGTACTTTAAAGAATCCTTAAAAGAATGGAAATTAATGTAAAAAAAAGTTAACACCACAGTACTTTTTTGTAAGTAGCATACTGAACACATATATTAAAGTTCATGAGGCTTGTAATAATTCCATTGGGTTGATACTGTATATGTTTGATGTGCTACAATATGCTATGCATTTGCAGTGAGTTTGTGACGTGGGGTAATTTAAAGGAGAATTAGGCCCTTTTATACGGCTTCCATATTGTCAACATTGCTTGTTAAATATCCTTTCCACTCCTCTGACACTCCCCTACAGTTCTGTCATTCTCTTCCATTCTTTTTTTTCTTTTTCATTTGTTCTAATTCCAGGACTGGCCAGGTCTTGCCTGGATTTGAGCAGTGCTAGGTTTCAAAGGAGTAAGTGACACCTTACCTGTAATTTTATGGTTTCACTCCACCTGCCTTTGAAGTCTCAGACTGGAGATGTGTGTTGTATGTGTGTGTGCATGTGCGAGTATGTGTATGTCTTTTGATATGCTGTTGAAGGATTTTTAATGATGCACTAAAATTTAGAAATGGTATTTTAGCTCATAATGAATTATTAAAGCAATAATTTAAAAAAATATTTTAAAGCAATAATAGCAGATTTATTTTTTATTTTTTTTTCGCTCTAGCCGGCATGATGTTCATTCTGTATGTCTGTGTATTTGCTTTGTTTGATTTAACAGTTTCCCTCCCGTTCTTTTAAGATTCAAAATGTTCTTTCTTCAAAATCTTCTACACGCTGCAGCAAGTTACGGGCTCATTAAAGTGCAAAGTGTGAATATGATTTCAGCCCTTTGATACTTTGCCAGTTTAACAGAATAAGGGGCCAATTGCACAGGATGTGTTTGTGCATTCAAACCCAGGTAGACTGAGTAAAACCTTCTCAACGTATGTTTTTAAAAGTTTAAAAGCACACAAAGTTTGACAGTGAAAACACAGCAAAACACAGTCCTGAAAACACTCAATGCAATGGTCAAAGATATCTGTCTGACGGATGTGAATAGGGGCCACACTCGCTCTTGCATTAAAAAGCAGCAATGGTATGGAGACACGTTTTTTAAAAGTTGAACTTCTTTTAACTTGACACTGCATCTCAAAAATGCGGTGCACATGGTGCGAGATGCTGAATTAAGATGTGCCACAACACTTAAATACGTCCATCTAGCACATATTTACAAAGAATAACAATAATAAATTAATTAACAAGATGAATTAATACAACGTTTAAATTGTGGAAATAACTAAAGAGTGCTGTGTTAGCCAACACCTTCATAGTATAATTTGTGTTTACAGTCATCTGCTCTCTTTGCTGTTTGTGTGTGTGTGTGTGTGTTCTCAGCCAAATTTTACAATGAAAGGCTGTACTCTGTTAAGTGGTGACAGACAAATTATGCATTTTTCTGTCATGAATCATTTTGAGCAACTCAGCAACTCTTGAAACACAGCTCTCTAATCATCCACTCATAAACCATACTCCATTACCTATGAAACTGTACATTAGAGCACGGTGAGTACCTTCCTTAATGGAACTCACATTTATATATTACACATGTAATTGCATATTATATCAAAGTGCAAGACATTTTAATGTACAACACAAATTTGTCATTTACCTGATTTTGTTTCTGGAACAAAATCTTTTTTAACCTGCTGTGATTCTGGGTGGCACATTCCACATATCAAACATATTTGCTGTGAAGGCAAAAGATGCAGTGTGTCAGTGCAACCAATAAGCAGTGTTTATTTCTTGGAGGTTTAGCTAGATGTTGGTAAAAAGTAAAAAGAAGGAAAAGGAGAGAATGAGGAAACTGAGAGAGCTATGTGTACATGTGTATTTGGGCTCTGCTTGAGGTTTTTGACAGGAATATCAGTCCGTCTGCACAGGGGGTATGACCCTTCCCTCCCCCGACCCTCTAAAACTACCAGAGCGTCGCCAATGACCCAGCCATGCACCTGAACCCCTGCCTGCCCACAATCACTAAACCTCTCACAGATTAAGGAAGTTAAGAAGCCAAGTCCATTCACAAGAACCATCCTTGCTGGGGGAAAAAATCCCAAAACATCTTCAAACTGCTTAAACTGGTTTACTGGTCTTGGCTGGTTTAAGCTGATCTAGCTAGTCTACCAACCGGGCAAAGCTGGTCCTCAGCTGGTCTTCCATCCTTGTAAGTGCCCAAAAAAAACCATCTAAAACCAGTAAACAGACTAGCCTTTTAGACCAGCTAAGATTTGTAAAACAATTTAAGATGGTTTAAGCTTCTGAAGAAGGAATAAAAAAATATTTTTTTTGCCAATCTCATTGAGAAATCACAGGCTGAACCTTATACATTCCGTGAGAGCATATCAGTTTAATGCACTTCCTTCACATGTGTTAGTGTGACGCAGTTGTGGGCTTAAATTTGTTACGTCTTTTACTGACACTCTCTGATAGGAAGTCAGCTCTCAAAGAATGCTCTTCCACTACACTGAGGCTAATCCCTGAAAGCAAAACTGTCAATATATCCCAGTTTGAGTGTGTTGGCGGGTGAGAATGTTTACCCATAACACAAAGCTGTGAGTTTGATGCATTAATACCGTGGACCTATGTAAACACCTCACCACTGCCCACCTCTTTTTTTCCTCACTGTGTAACACACACACATCTCTCTCTCTCTCTCTCTCTCTCTCTCTCTCTCTCTCTCTCTCTCTCTCTCTCTCTCTCTCTCTCTCTTATTCTTTCTACTGGTTTCAAGTCAGATTAAACAATGAAAATATAAGTATGTTGCTAACAACCTTCTTCACAGACCAAACCACCACCAGCTGTGCAGTTAGTTAATATTAAAAAGCAAAAAGCATTTGAATTATCATTCAATTGGTTAAAATCAGCTGGACCTCAGCCGGTGCTGACTCCAGAGGAGGAGATGGCGGGCGAGTTGCAACATGTGACGAGAGCATAAGCCCCTTGGTGATTTATATATTCTACTGTCGCTGTGTTGTCCTACCAGACCAACACATGCTTGCCCCGGATCAATGGCAATAGCCTCCGCAGGGCGAGCAGTACAGCCAGCAACTCGAGGCAGTTGATTTGCCAACACAGCCATGGTCCTGTCCAGGAGTCAGCGGCTGCGTGCATGCTGCACACGGCGCCCCAGTCCAACTTAGGGGCATCTGCCTGCAGAAACGCAAGGTCTGTCCAAGGGCTGAATAAGTGGCAGCAGACTGGTGTGATAGCCATGTGATGTGTGCCACGGCGTCATGCCCATCTCGGGACTCGAGTCTGAAGCCAGTGCTGAAGCAAAGGGTTCGCAGGGCCCTGGCTGCAAGTGTTCGGTGTTCGGTGGCCGTAAACGTGACCCAAGGAGTGAGTAAACCGCTCTTTTAAAAAAAATTATATGGGTACTGCAGCCCGTTCAGGGTGCGGAGAATGCAAAACAAAAGGAAACATAGGATTTACCTCCCGGCCCCCCTCCCGGGCTCAGGCTATGGCTGAGCTTCCTGGACTTTTGCCGCTGCAGGGGGATGCCCTCAGCAAGCAGACGGGGTACGGGATCTTGAGTTACGCTGGGGCAAGTTGCTGGGCAAAGTCCTCGACGGAGACGCCGAATAGGCCGATCTGGGAGATGGGAGCATTGAGAAAGCGAACCTTGTGGGCATCCCTCATCTCGACCAAATTCAGCCACAGATGGCTCCTGGACTAACAAGGTGAACATCGCCTACCCGAGGCAGAAAAGGGAGAAAAAGTTGCCTTCCAGGACCTTGTCAGCTCGTCGTGCACTTCTGGGAAGAAAGGGACCGGGCCCAGGAACCAATCATCTAGCCACGAGGGCTCAGGGGAGAGTAGAGGGTTCCAGTCCAACCCGAAACTCGTGGCGGCCCAGGCAAGCATGGTGGTCAGCTCTGCGTCGGCCTCAGACTGGGTGGGCAGACCCGTAGGTGGCGCCCAGTTGAGTCCTCGTGTTCGACATTGACTCATCCTGCTCGCGAGCCCCGAAAGAGACGTCAAGCTGGCATGCCGTGAATGTCAGCTAGTGAATCTGCCGGCCACCCCAAAAGCGCATTTGCGCCCACTTCCTTTAATCGAGGTCCCCTTCTATAGAATTTGTATGGATCTCGTCGGACCATTAGAGCAGATGGCACACAGGCTTCGCTTTGTGTTGGTTCTTGTGGACTATGCAACACAACATCCGGAAGCAGTGCCTTTTCGCAACATCTCAGCATGTAGTGATGTGGAGGCACTCTTCAAAAATTATCTCCTGAGTGGGGAATCCGAAAGAAATCCTAACTGATCAAGGCACAACTTTTGTGTCACATATACTACGCAAGCTGTACGAATTATTGGGCATTAAATTGATTCATACAAGCATGTACCAAACAGACATCTTGGTCAAACGGATTAATAAAACCCTGAAAAACATGATTCATAATTTCGTGCATGAAGATCCTCGGAATTGGGGTAAGTGTCTTGAACCCCTGTTATTCGCAGTGCGAGAGGTCCCACAAGCCTCCACAGGGTTCTCCCCATTTTAATTATTGTATGGGCGTACGCCTCACAGTATCTTATGTCTCATACACACTACACGACTTTCAAAGTCGTTGGATTGTGGGACCTTTCATATTACACTGTTCGTCTTGTCATGGAAGTTGTAGTGTTTTCAAATTACATGACGAATCGGCGACAGGGGTGAACACATTACAAAACCTTTCACTGTTGACAAATCCCCGACGACTCTGCCTGGACTCCTTTCACAACAGAGTACATGCGAGAAGTGATAGGAGATACGAAAACAAATGCATGATCAGTTATGTATTTCAGAATATGATGTTTTTAATCATATATTTTATTGGTTATAATATGAAAAATTACCTCCTACTGAAAAATCTACCTATTTGCTTACCTGACTGTCCAAGAGAATTGGCAATTTCTCTCCAACTCTTCTCTTTCTCCACCCAATTGTGGTACAGTTCAGAGGAAACATCAAATAGGCACTGGTGCCAATGTTCCACAAATTTTTTCTCAATTTCTTTGGTCCAATGAGACATTCTTGATACTGCAGCCATTCAAGTTGATGTTCTGATGCAGGTACATCAAGACTCCTCCCACTGAAACTTCCCGTGCCCCGTTTCTTGCTCTCTCATTGGCTGTAGGTCAACGCTGCAGTTGTATTCAGTCAAAGCATTTTTCACATTGCACGATGGAATCACAGACAGGTCCAGATATTTAACATTCTAGATATCTCACTGACATCTGCGACGCATCTGCGCTTCTCTCAAATCGCGTCTTTGATAGTTCATACATTACGTTTGCTGATTTGCCAACGATTTCAGGCTTTTGTCAGCGATCTCCACAAAATTGTTGGCGAGTGAAAATCGTGTAGTGTAAACTCGGAATTAGATGTTGTAAGGGAAACTTGTAAGGTGGGACCTTCAAAAAGCAAAAATGAAATTCAATACGTTCTTGATCTGAGAGCAAACTCCAAACATTGGGACAACTATCACAGGATAATTTGCTACAGGCTCATTGCTCGCATAATGGCAATGGCACTTTGAGGTCACACGGTGGGGGAAGTTGATTATGAGGTTAAACGCATGGATAGGGGGAGGAGGACTCAACGTCTCGTTCCCTCCATCAGGGAACGGAGGTTACATACGTAACCTAGATATTTTTCACAATTTCTGCCTTTGTGTTAACATTGCCGGGGATGTGAGTGGCACGCAGCGACTTGGTTCCAAAGGAGGAGACGACGGGCGAGTTGTGACATTTGGCAGGAGCGTACGCCACCTTGGCGATTTATGTACACTACCGTGGTGGTGCTGTCTGATCTGATCAAGACGTGTTTGCCTTGAACCAGCGGGAGAAACCTCTGCAGGGCAAAGAATACAGTCAACAACTCTAGGCAGTTGATGTGCCAGCGCAACGGGGCCCCCTTCCAACGGCCCGCGGCTGAGAGCCCGTTGCACACGGCACCCCAACCCAATTTGGAGGCATCAGTCATGACCAGGATGCATCGGGACACCTGCTGCAAGGGGACTCCTGCCCGCAGAAAGCAGAGGTCTATCCAGGGTTTGAATGTTTGGAGGCAGGCGGGGGTGACCATCACATGGTGCTTGCCGCAGTGCCATGCTCGTTTCGGGACTCGAGACTGGAGCCAGTGCTGAAGCGGTCTCATATGCATCAACCCCAGCAGCGTGACCGCCGCGGTGGACGTCATATGCCCCAGGAGCTTCTGGAAAAGTTTTAAAGGGACCGCAGTGCCTGGCCTGAAGGGGGTGAGGCATTCCTGCACTGACTGCGCTTGCTCGTTGGTGAGGTGCGCTGACATTGAGATTGAGTCTAACTCCATGCCGAGAAAAGAGATGCTCTGCGAGCTTGCTCTTTTCCCAGTTGACCTGAATCACTAAGTGGCTGAGGTGCCTAAACACCTGGTCCCTGTAGGCGCATAGTAACTCTCGGGAATGGGCCAGGATGAGCCAGTCGTCGAGGTAGTTGAGTATGCGGATGCCGGCTTCTCGAATCAGGGCAAGGGCTGCTTCTGCGACCTTCCTAAAAACGCGAGGGGACAGGGACATGCCGAAGGGGAGGACCTTGTACTGATACGCCTGGCTGTCGAATGCGAACCGTAGAAAGGGTCGATGTCGAAGCAATATTGAGACGTGGAAGTACGCGTCCTTCAGGTCTACCGCAGCGAACCAATCTAGATGCTGGATGCAAGTTAAGATGTGTTTTTGTGTGAGCATTTTGAACGGGAGTTTGTGCAAAGCCCGGTTGAAAACTCGCAAGTCCAAGATCGGTCGTAAGCCACCGCATTTCTTGGGTACAGGCTCTATCGCGTATTTGAGTAAGGGGGGGGGGGGGGCAGTGGTGCAGAGCAGGTAGTATGGCATCAGGAGGCAAGTGTGCGTCCTGAGGCTCTGGTGCTGTGAAAAGACTTGACGCACTTACATTGCTCCGGGGGTGGGTTAGTGACTGAGGAGGAGGTCCAGTGGAGGCATCCTCTAGACTAGTCAGAACCGGCCAGCCAGGGAACAGTTGTGGGGCTGAAGGCGGGGAGTCTGCGTCCATCATGCTGGGACTGTTGAGGTGTGGTAGCAGAGTGCCATGAGAACGGAATTTGCGGGCCAGGTGACCCAGAGACAAAGGAAATCGCTCTTTTATTGAGAATCTGGGCCCTGAGGGGGTGCGGCAAATTAAATAAATTAAAATAAGGATTTCCCTCCCGGCCCTCCACCAGGGGGTGGAGTGGTCTGCTTACCAGCTCTGGAGCGGACCAAGGTCAGTCGCTGAGCGCAGTTCCTGCAGCATGCAGATCTTTAAGTGCCTTGGCTTGGTGGACTTGCAGGAGGGCCATGGTATGCAGGGCGGAAGCGGCCTTTCCGGGGGCACTGTAGGCTTTGGTGGTCAATGATGACGTCGTCCTACAGGCCATGGAGGGGAGCACAGGGTGACCTCGCCAGGTGGCGGCGTTCTCGGGTCATAGGTGTATCGCAACCGCCCTATCCACCTGGGGAATCGCTGTGTACCCGTGGGCCACTCCGCCCTTGAGGGTAGTGAGAGCAGATGAGCGAGGGGCTTTGTGACTAGAGGAGAGGGGTGCTCTCCATGCAGTCGTCAGCTCATCATGTACCTCTGGAAAGAAAGGGACCGGGGGGTGGGGGGGGGGGGGGGTGTGGCTGTGAGCAGCGCACAGACCCCAGGAACCAATCATCCAACCGTGGTGGCCCGGGCAAGCATGTGGGACATCTGGGTGTGCTGGCCCGAATGCGGTAGCCCAGACGAGTCATCCGCGTCAGATGACGTTTGCGGGGACGTACCAGGCGAAATCAAGGCCGCTGCCATCCCCAGATCGCATCAATCGCCAGCCACTCCGTCCTCAATCCCGTGGAAAGAAGGAGCGACGCAGGGGGCGGCTGGCGTGGCATTCCTTCTTAGGAAGGAAAGCCGCAACCGCAACGTTGCCATGGTCATAATCTCGCAGTGAGAACAGGAACCATCCACAATCGCTGCCTCGGTGTGTTTGCAGCCCAGACACATGAGACAGGGCCTGTGGCCTTCTGAAGCGGAGTGCACTCTGCCGCATCCAGGAACTACACAGGGGCGGAAAGGCATCTTTATAAAGACGCGTCCTGAAAAGGACGTTCAACACCGCTGTGTATTGCTCTTTTAGAGGGAATGACTTTTTTAGAGAAAATCACTCTTTTATAAAGAGTGATTTTAAGTTTTGCGGTGTCGAAGCGCCCTGGGGCAAACTGCACTGCCGTGCAGAGAAGGAGAAAGCCGCTGAAATGCGCTGTAGATCCAACAGCAGTATCACTCAGAGGTAGAGGAACAGGTGTGTGACTTGCAGTTCGCTGCATACACGACCATCGGCTCTGAATGAAACAGACGTATTTCCCCGCCTTTATACCCGTATGTCCGGGGGCTGGACATGCAAATTCTGTCCGCCAACTTCTCATTGGCCTTTTTTCATGGATCAGAGGTATATTTGGCGCTTAAGAGAGACCCCTAGTGTCGCTTCTTTGACAAACTTAAATATCTTATGCAGTGTTGTTTCTGAAACAAGATTAATCAAATTGATATTTTTTTTAAGGATTTTTAGATATTTTACAGGAAAACAATACAAAATGTATTATCAAGAATATTATTTTTGCTCTGAAATCAAATAAACTACTAGACTTACTAGAAAAAATAAATTATGATCCAATGTAGATTTTCTTGATAAACAAATTTGATTGTGTCTGGTAACATGTGTATGTAAAATAGCTAGAAATAGCATTTTATCTTAGCATAAAGCTGACAATTTACACAAGGATTATTTCTATTTCTTCTGCTCCAAACTTACTTCAGAATTACTTCTCTGTCTGCGCGTTTGAATGTAACACATCATAAGAAAATGTTTCACTGCTGTTCAAACACTCTTTGGATAGCATCATTTATACATATAAATGTTTACCATCTAAAAGGACTAAATATTAAATTAAACAAATGACAATAAAATGCAAAATAATCTCTTCAGTAATCAAAATACTTTTTTGAATGTAACTGTATTTTAATGACCAATTATTCAAATTGAAACTGCAGAGGAATACAGTTGCTTATATTTTGTATTTTAAATATGTAATCCCGTTAAATGTATTCCATTACTCCCCAACCCTGAAAATAACATGCAAGTAAGGGCAGCCGGTGGAGTTTCTTGTGCCCACTTGGGTAAGAGGGTGCCCATCTAGGCAGTTGGTGCCATACGCAGTCTGCATAATATGCTTAGCAGTGGTACAGATAGCTCCCTTCAGCCCCACCGCTCTGTTTGATGGAGCATTCAGTTCAAACAAATAAGGCTATTCTTCCATTACAAACTCTTCAGACATGTTTGTAAGTTCTGATCTGTGGTTTGTGTTCAGCTATGTTGTTTTCTGTTGTTAATATTGCTGGTGGTCCTATTGAAGCAAAACAAAATTAGTTTTCGCTTGAACACCCCATTTCGAGAGTGCTGCATTACTACTGTTGCTCTTGTGCAAAGAGCTCTAAAGCTCACGTGCAGACTCATGAACGTGCACAGGAGATTTTATCATATGATTTCATAACAATCATGAGTCTCATGGAATAATTTATTTGACTTCTGATTTATACTATGTAATATACTACACTAGGTCATTTTTTACTGTGCATTTATTAATAAAAATGGGACACTGTTTTCAACCGCTCCATCAGATGCCACTTTTATTCTTCCCACCAACTATTTTCAATAGGTGTCTGATCAATGTGATAAATATTTTCAGGTGTTCATTGACTCAGGCATAAGGAATCACATGCACTCAAACTTGCAGTAGTCCCAGACCCCCCCTCACAGCCTCTCCCTTCATGCAGACTGCACTCGTCCCCCAGATGAACCTGTCTGTGAGGGGCAGTGGGTTGGCAGTGGGCTGAATTAGTGGGCCTGTTGCTCGGCTTGGACGCCAGACTTTTTAATGAGCTCTTCTCCATGGCTCAGAGAACCCGGCTTGACCAGATATTCAGCCTGGGGTGGTGATGAAGGGGTGACACTACAGATCTATAAGACTGCATCTACTGGAGCTACAGATAACGGCTCTGACCTTATGTCAAAGGGGAAACAACATTTGACTATAAACTACTTTGGAAATGACACCTGTGAGCAATTTGTTAATTGACTTTTAAGTAGGGATGGGGTCGTGACGGTCAACTAGTCATTCCACCACTGATTAGTTGATTAGTGAGGTTGACTATTTTTACTTTGTCTTCTTTTTTCTTATTAAGTTTTGATATTTTAGCAGCTTGCTGTTGTTTAGCTGTTAGACAGTTTTCAAGGTAAAACCCTAGCAGAAAAGTTGCATCTTTAAAATCATACCCTTTTATTTACAGCCGCAAGCTATACTGTACATGCAGATGTACTCAAAAATACTTTAAGATGTTTTTAATCATTGAGTCACAACATGCGCTGTTTCTGAGAGTTTCTTGCTGCATGTACACTGTTTTTAAGACATGTCAAATTAAAAAGGTCTCAAGACTATTCTGGTCTATTATGTTGCACTCCATTCAACTTTTTAAAGGGACAGTTTACCAAAAAAATTTAAATTCTGTCTTTATTTACTCACCCTCATGCCATTCCACACTCTTTCTTCCTTCCATGGAACAACTAATGGGATATTTAGCAGAATTTCCAAGCTGCTCTGTCCCTAGTTACCATTTACTTACATTCTAATTATTTCTAAATATAGAGTAGCTTGTACACTCTGCAAAATATCACCTTCTGTGTTCCATAGAAGAACAAAAGTCAAATGGATTTGGAACATCTTGGGGTGAGTAAATAAAGACAGAATTTTCATTTTTGAGTGAACAATACCTTTAAGACAATAGGGATATTTGTTTTTCTGTCAATCCATTGAAAAATGCAGTTTTGGCCATCCCTACAGACATAAAACAGATCATGGGTCGAAAGACAGAAAGAGAGAATGAGGAAAATAAAGAGAGCGCCAAGGATGGCAAAGAAGTCTGAAGCATTTTAAGGTGAGAGCACGGAGCAGGTAAAGAGACAGACACCCGTTGGCAGGAATCCCAGGACTCTGACCGCAGACAGACCTCCCACTTTATACACCTGCTTCAGCTCTGCATCAACATGTGTGTGTCTCTCTCTCTCTCTCTCTCTCTCTCTCTCTAACACACACACACACACACACACACACACACACACACACACACACCATCCTTAACAAAAAGGGCTCATGATTAGTCAAATGCTCAATTGATAAACATTATTAATTTTATTTATTTATTTATTTATGTTATTTGTGTTGGTTGTTGTGTTTATCACCATGCTGTCATTCAGCTGCAGCATCTATCAAGCACATGCGTGCTCAATATACTATATGTCAAGTCAAATCAAATCAAATCAAATCAAATCACTTTATTGTCACACTACTGTGTACACGAGTGCAACAGCAGGTGAAATTCTTGTGTGCAGTTCCGAGTAACATAGCAGTCATGACAGTGACGAGACATAAACCACTTTACAATAAACAACATATTTACACAAAACAATTTACATAACAAATGTACACATACTTACACAACAATTTACATAACAAATGTACACAATACACACAATGTAGAATACACATACACTAGATACGGGTATAAATATATATAAACACTAATTGAATTGGGAGAATATATTGACAGAGTGATGATTAATAAAGTGCAGTGCTGATTGTTGATCGTGAGAGATCATGTGTTCAAAAGTCTTATTGCTTGTGGGAAGAAGCTGTCATGTAGTCGACTGGTGCGGGTCCTGATGCTGCGATACCGCCTGCCTGATGGAAGCAGTGAGAGCAGCCCATGACTCGGGTGACTGGAGTCTCTGATGATCCTCCGAGCTTTTTTCACACACCGTCTGTTATATATATCCTGGAGGGAGGGAAGCTCACCTCCGATGATGTTTCTGGCAGTTCGCACCACCCTTTGCAGGTCTTTGCGGTTGTGGGCGGTGCTATTGCCGTACCAGGCGGTGATGCAGCCAGTCAGGATGCTCTCTACAGTACTGGTGTAGAACCGTGTGAGGATGTGGTGGTTCATTCCGAACTTCCTCAGCCATCTCAGGAAGAAGAGGCGCTGGTGAGCCTTCTTCACAACGGCCTCAGTGTGGACGGACCATGTGAGTTCCTCAGTAATGTGGACACCGAGGAACTTGAAGCTGCTGACTCTCTCCACCGGTGCTCCATTAATGGTGATGGGGCTGTGCTCTCTGTCTTTCTTCCTGAAGTCCACCACAAGCTCCTTGGTTTTACTGACGTTGAGGAAGAGGTTGTGCTCCTGACACCAGCATGTCAGAGTGTGCACCTCCTCTCTGTAGGCCGTTTCATCATTGTCAGTGATCAGACCTACAACTGTCGTATCGTCAGCAAACTTAATGATGGCATTGGAGCTATGTGTTGCCACACAGTCATGTGTGTAAAGGGAATACAGGAGTGGGCTGAGAACACAGCCCTGCGGGGCTCCAGTGTTGAGGGTCAGTGATGAGGAGATGTGCAAATTACAGTAATGTTTCAGTAATCATTATGGTTATTGTACTTATAAAAATTATGTCCAGGTGAAAAACATCTCTCAACCACATTAAACAGCATAAAAATAATCCAATGAAACATAATGACATAGAATCATGGCCATGTGAAACTAATAGAAAATAAATGTTCAGTATGACAACAGCAGGGGACTCAGGATTTTAAGTTATAAACTGAATGAAAATGTATAGCAACAATTTACAATAAGGTTGATGTTAAGTAAGGAATAATTGACGATGGACCATTGAATTATTGAAAACAAATTGCACACCCTGAGGTGGTACTGTGCCTCGACGTGCTGCAGAGTCTTAATCTACAGTATAGATTAAGTCATTAGTAGTTATTAACTGATCCCTCTTTGGAGTAGTGCTCACATGTAAACTGTAGCTTTACAATAAGGTTGTATTCTTTAGCAATTATCATTAGTTAACACAATGGTTAGTTAGGTAAGTCTTGGTTAATGGTTAATAAACTAACACATTTTTGAATTAAATATTTGTCTACATTAATATGAATTAACATGAAACAAGATTAATAAATGCTATAAAAATAATTGCTTATTATTAACTTATGCTAATAAAAATAAACTTAATTTCAACTGTTACTGCTGCAGATTCAACAAGCATCTGTGAGATCACTATTGTGGAAGCCTTGAATGCAACAGTTGTTACTGTATAAGCTCCACTTATAGAGTCCTTTGTAGTACATGTATATCAATACACACTATACCAGTGTGGTTTACACAGATATGTGTTTTGTAAATAAATGTGTTTATTAGTAAGTGGTGTATTTGGATGAAGCTGTGTTGACTAGACAAGATATAACTGAACTCTGAGTGGATCAGTTTGTGGTCACATTGGCTGCCAAATAGAAAGAGAGAGAGAGAGAGAGAGAGGAATCTTAGAGTGTTGGAGTTTGTTTTGTTTTTAACGGGGTACATATAGAGAAGCTGTTCCCTCCTTGCACCCCTTGCTGTCCCAGGGCAGGGGGTCAGGTGTACAATAGCAGCCCCTGTCCCAGTACTGCACAAAGGGCTGTCCATGTCGATTAGTGTTAGGGGTTAGGGGGTGAGCGGCTGATAGCTTATTAAACCCCTGTAGGCAGAGTGGCCCCTGGTGTGTTGCAAATTGCAATCCAGGTCCAATTAAAGAATAAAAGCAAAGAACAGAGGGACAGTGGACACAGGGCAATGACACACATTCCTCTATAGCCCCTCACATTTCACTTTCACACTTGGTCGCTACTCTCATCTAACCTTTGTGTTTTTCACTCTTCCTCTGCCCTTGCCAGCCTCGTGTTCAGCTGGTATCTGGCCACGTCCACACTAATACAGTTTCTTTTGTAATCTCTTTTTTCAGTTTTCTAACACTAGAATTTTCTAAGAATGCAGTTATTGTGAGCGTTTTTGAAAGTCTTTGTTTTCAGTGGAGGACTGAACTAGTGTGGATGAGAGTCGTAAACATAGTGAATCTATACTGGTTCCAATTTTTGACAATATTAGTTGACCATTCTTGCTCCCACTGGAAGGGTTAGAGACTATAATTCTTCAATGCATCCATCTACATGGTATATCTCAGGAGGGTGGTTGAGGGACTGTATTAAGTTAAACAAGGCAAATCATTGTTTACTAAAATGTTTACTTACATAATTTTACACTTAACTAAGATAATATTATGCCATTTCATTTTTTCACGGATCATGGTGATGAAAAAAAGACCCTGTTATCCACAATGGATAAAGTATAATTTACTGTTATAAATGTGATCACTACACTTTTGAATCTGTCAAATGTAATCTTTCATGTCTTTATTGAACTATTATACAACAACAATTAATTATTGTTCATTAAAAATGAACAGTGATGTGTAAAAAGTAAGTGAACCCTTGGATTTATAACTGGTCGATCCTCCTTTGGCAGCAATAACCTCAACCAAGCATTTCTGATAGCTGCAGATTAGACCTGCTTAACGTACACAAGGAATTTTGGACCATTCCTCCTAACAAAACTGCTTCTGCTCAGCAATATTATTAGGAAAACATCTCTATTTATAGACAGTTTGTCTAACTTTGGACAGTTGGATACCAAAGCTCTTTGCGATAGGTTTGTAACCCTGTCCAGTTTTGCAAAGCAAGAATACTTGATTGCAGGTTTTGCTCAACACAAGCTCTAACCAAGAACAATGTTTAGGTGATGATATATTTTAGAGCAGGCCGTAACTAGACAAATTTATACTGACTACAGAAATTTCGTAGACTTTTATGATTTAATTAACTGAATTACTTTTCCAAGTCTGAAAAGGTCAATTTTAAAATTCCCTGATATTTCCAGGATTTCCATGTCTGTAGGAATCATAGAAGACCTACAATCATGGTTCAAAATTAATATATCAGCAGAAGGGGTCAGACACTAGCAAAATATTCCTAGAATAACTGTTTCCTAAAAAGCAATTTTTGAAAAGACGCGAGTAGTTGCATCATTACATTCTATAGGAATTAAGAAGGTGTCACTACCAAGAAAGTGGAGATTTAGATAAACTGTTATTTGTCATTTAAACGTGAAGCCTATAATGCATTTAATACATAGATTAAAAACTTTGGTGCTGCATGGTTTTAATACTGACTTCAATTCAATAGTTTTTTATAAATGTGAAAATGGAAAAATCCTTGAAAAGCATTTGTATATATCATGTTTGATGTTGGGCTAGTCAAGTATGAAACAAGACAAAGAAGGGTTCATGTAATCCATTTCCCCCCCATGTTTCCTCAGAAAGGGGCCCATAGATTTCTCATCCCACTGAAATGGAGCAACAAGTCACCTCCCTCCTCTCCTCTTGATGCAGGTGTGGGATCTGCTTTGTTGATCATAATCCTCTGTGCGGAAGAGCTGCTGATTGTGTCTGACTCCACCCCCTGACCCTCTCCCACCACCACCCCACAGCCCAAGCACTGACCGTTTCCTGGGCAACCTCATGGGATCCGACAGGCGTAAAAATAATGATGGACACCTTAGCCACCGCTGACCCACCCTGACTCGCCCCCGACTCGCCCGCTCCACATGAGAGGTAACGCAACCACTTAACTTAGGCCCCAGAGATACACACACATATGGAACAGACATACACACTACTCCACACACATACACTTAACTGCTTCCTGCTGAGAGCTATTTTTCCCTTTTCTTTTCTGTCAGGAGAGGGGCCCTTTTACACTTAAACTTCAAAATACACAGTCAGTATAAAAACAGCTCACCTTCTTTGTAAGGTTATTTGCCTTAGGACATGGACACTTGTGAGAGTTCTGCTCAGAAACTACACATTGTAGCATTTTGTATGTCTTTATTTGAGTTAATCACTGCCATTAAAAAACTGTGACATAATAAATAGAATTTCATCAATATATTTTCTTTCAATAAATTTTGGATAATAATTGTGGAGTCACTTTGGCCCAGAAACCCATTTGAGTTTTATGCACTACAGACCTACCTACTACCTTTCAAACAATGTAACTGTTATGTTTCTATTCTAAACCACCAGATAGATAGATTGACAGACAGACAGACAGACAGACAGACAGACAGATAGATAGATAGATAGATAGATAGATAGATAGATAGATAGATAGATAGATAGATAGATAGATAGATAGATAGATAGATAGATAGATAGATCTCAACATTGAATGGATCTCTTGAAGAGCATAAAAAAACTGATTGTGTGTGAAGTTTTGTCTTATATTCAGACAGTTTTAGAGGAGAGCTGAGGTGGGCTGTTTCTCTCAGCTTAGCACTAGGAAAGCGATCTAATACTTTAATTACAGTCCTTAATAACTCACTCTAAAGCCCTCATATTTCTCACCACCCAAACATGTACCAGCTCGTTTACAGTAGACTAGAGAAACACCGCAGCTCAGCACCCACACAGATTCAGACATCCTACACTCTCAAACATATATCTTGATCACAAGTGCACATGGACTAGAAGAAAGCATGTCAGAGTCTCATCCATCATCACAGAAACATAGTTTTGCATTGTGTGTTAATGTTGCATACTACTAGTATGACCTAAAGCAAGCACCGTAGAAAAACACAGTAAATAATTTTCTTTCCATGACACGTCAGTTTTCTGTCATTTTCTTGTGATGTCAGGATTGGCCTGTGGGAGATGTAAAATTAAACTTATGCAACACCACAAACACTCTTCATTTGATCATCATGTTTATTTAGGCTCTGTGATTTTGAGTTAATCATGCATGCAGGTCTTGTTAAGAGTCTGGTAAGACCAAACTTGACACTCTACGTGTGATTTGTTCTTCCCCTTGCCCACAAAATAGACAGAAGAATTATTGTAAATGATTTTATAAATTATAAACTTCACCTTTCGGACTTTAAACCCTCCATGAATTAGCCCAATTCACTTCCATTGTAAATGCCTAGACTGTAACCTCGATTATTTGCTTTATGTAAATATTTTTGTGGTTATCAACGTTATGCCACAAATGCTGTTGATTGAGCTTAACTTGTATTGAACCCGGAATATTCCTTTTTATATATTTTTTAAGTGTAGTCTCATGCAATAAATTGCATATACCAATTTCAAATATATTTGAACACTATATGCAACTTTAAATTTTATTTAACAGAAATATAGATTTCACTGTATTCAAAATCTTTTTGAATATTCAAACACTGTGTTCGGATGTCTTACAACTACATTCTGTTTCCTTCATTCTAGTTTTAAATTACTTATAACAGATTTCCATATTTGACTGTTCACACCATGATTGCAATTATGCAATTATGATTTCTTCAAACTGGACAATTATGAAGCCATTCTGTTTAATTCTATTTGGACTTGAATAGAAAAGATAGTCAATACATCCTTGATGAAAACAAAGTTACACAAAGTAAAAACATGCCGTCGTGTCCCATCTCTGTTTGGTGTTCTTGACAATTGACAATGTCATTCATGGCCTCTTGTGGGCTTGAGGGGGGAGCAAATATGACCCCTTAAAAACTACTTGGCCTCAGGGTCATTCAGAAACAAGTACTTCACAGCTGTCGTCTTGTTCATAGACTCCAAGGTCCTTTAAATGTACTACTAGTACAGTACACAAAGATGCTTTTCAGGCAGGCAGATAGAGATGAGCACACAGAACTGGGTATGGGTGGGGGCGGGTTATTGCCTGATATCCCAGGTGCTATAGTAAGCATTGAGTGTCAGACCCCAACTAATTGACAACGTCATACTAGGCAGTAGGGCAAAGTGCTCAGAGTGTAAAGCAGCCTTGCATGGTGTCTGAGCAAATATGGCGACTCAGAGATGGTAAATGTTGAAGATATGTGACTAATTGCAGCAACTTCAAAATTTCCAAATGCACAAACAGAATTGTGTGGGCTAAAAGGTGATGATAGTTGGATTACTGATGACCTGACTCACAATATACATTACTATCAGAAAATACACTAAGCTTAACTGTTATTACTGGCATCATCCTTACAATGGCGCTACACATTACAGGAGACATTTATTACATGCATTCTTCATTTATTAGACCTATGAGAAATATACAGTACTGTGCAAATGTTTTAGGCACGTGTTAAAATATTGCATTGGATTTAAAAAAAAATTTAAAATCATTTATCAATTAACATCATACTGAGTCCAGTAAAAATAAATTAGGCTAAGTCAATATTTGGTATGACCACCTTTGCCTTCAAAACAGCACCAATTCTCCTTGGTACATCTGGACTCTATCACTGTTTTTCTTGGCCACAGTTCTTTAATCTATTTAGTCTGTCTAAATTGCATCGGTCTCCTCATGTATTCCCAGACTGCCATCTTCCATCTGTTGCAGGGCCCCCTGTTCTTTTATTCTATTCTATTTGCAAAATGAATGTTTGGGAGTCTAAAATTTATATTTCCTATTGCCTCTAAAGCTGAAGATATAAATAGCCATCTGAAGACAAACGTTTTTGTGAAACATCTTGTGTGCCTAAAACTTTTGCACAGTACTGTTGTTGAACGCAGGTTGAGAACATTACTTGTCTTATTTTCAGTATTTGTTCATGTTCTTGTTTGGTTTCCCTGCACCTCATGCTAAAGTAACCACCACCCAAAGTCACATATCTACACCTCCTCCTGGGTGGCACTGCCCTGCTTACTGAGGGAATTTCTCAATGGGAGTTTTTTCCCTCCCCTAATCTCTAAACAAGCACTTTGGTCTGTCCCGCTTTTACTCAGACAGTTCTAACGAAGAGAGGACAAAAGGAGGCGGGCAACCCCTTATAATTCATCTCACTTAAGAGTGCTGGCCTCAAAACCTGCTTTATGAGTGTTGTCTTTATCCATTAGAGACTTATAAAAATACTGAAATAAAAAATGCAAATATACTTGAGTAATGGATGTAATCAAATTTGGTACTTTAACACACAAACACATACATTATGAGCTTTTTTGGTAGACCCTGAACAATAGTGGCATTGTTTCTAGCACTGTGTAATAAAACAAAAACTTCAGTCATGCAATTTGTAAATCCCTCTGTCTTTTTCTGAGAAGATCAAGTCAGTCACACTGCAATGTTCCATGCACCACAGTTCTGCACAGAACAACCACTATCCTGATAATGCCAATATTACATAACCAGAGAGTCTCAGACATTCTCAATTGTGCATTTTGCCATCTTTTATAGCAAACTCTGTCTTATAATAAGAAATGTTTACAAAAATATAGGTATATTTTATTATACACCAATCAGCCACAACATTAAAACCACCTGCCTAATATTTGTAGGTCCTCCTTGTGCCGCAGAAACAACACCAACCAGGCTGGCCATTGGGAAGTTCAGGAATTTTCCCAGTGTGCCAGCCGCAAAACGGGGCTTTGTCTTTAAACTGTGCTAAATGTTGAGAATGTTAAGCATTCTTGAACTCTGGTAAGGCGATATAAAAATGTTACATTATTATTATTATTATTAAAGGAGCAGTATATAAGATTCAGAAACTCTTGTTATTAATGACACCTGTGGCCATTAAATGAACTGCTGCCAGCTACCTGTTGCTCATGCTTGTGCAAATGTAGGGATGTGAGCGAGCGAGAGATCAAAACAATGACATAAGTACAAAGAGACTGAGTGATTCACTGATATCATGACACAGTTATTTTGAGACTAAAATAAAACTCCTTATCAGCTAACATAGCATATTGATACACACATACAGCTACATACTATCAAACTATACCAGTTTACAGTTGCACTGCACTATTATATGTTTTGTATGTCATATATTTGACTGCAAATAAGAAACCAGCGTATTTGTTTAAATTTATCCTGTATACTGACTTTTAGGATAAAGAGAAGATCGTTGAAAATGTTTGAATGAAATGCCCTGCCGATGTTCACTCTAGTGTTCGCTCGACCACGATTACATTCTGCTTGGCCAGATGGGATTCAGTCGCTGCATTTTTTGTTATTCAGAGTATGTGTAGGAGTTGGTGTGGTGCTGGGTGCCAGATGTTTGCTGGATTCCATCTCTAAGATAACTTTGCTTAGTGTTGCAGTTTGTTGTCGCTGTTGAATAGCGGAAGAGAAGCACTGAGGCAAGGCTTTCAGGAGCGTGCATAAACGTCACATACTTTGGATTTTCCTGGCAAAAGCGACCCGCCCCCTTCACATGAAAATCAGTCTATAGGCTTTAATAGGCAACAATGAAGGGCTCATTTTTTAAGTTGTTACAAGCCATTCACACATTGGCAAAAAAAAAAAAAAAAAAAAAAATTACATGAAAATGTTTACATATTGCACCTTTAAATAATGGAGTCCTATCGTAAAAATTCCTGATAGACTTATGGGACTTCCCCCTGTTTTAGGCTATGTTCATTTTATATTAATTTATTTTAATGTTTGAATTTGTAAGTACTATTCACTGCAAAATGTGTGCTTGACATTTCACATTTTGTTTGACACCTGCTGCCTCCAGAATAATGTTGTTACACATGAACAGACAAATGAAAATTCTGTTTCATGCAGATATTAATATCTGAAATATAGGAGAAACCACAGCATATTCCACAGTTAATGTAGCCTACAAATTCAGCTTCATCTGGTAAGAAAAAAAAAAGAATTAAATAATATATTTTTTATAATAATTTTATAATAATAATTATTATTATTATGAAAAGGCATATACAATGCATATTTTATTAATAGAAACACTATTAAGAGTAACACTTAAAAATGGACGCTTCATTTATTTTTTATGCTTTTCCAGTTTAAGCCCCACCCACATCCGGTTCTGTCGAGAACAGAGACAGATACAGATAATTTTGTCATATGAAAAGATACAGATACAAATAATGGCTTTGCTGCACACCCCCATTTTCACGATTAAGTTGAATAATGACATCAATTAATAATTAGAGACAAATAATTAAAACAGGATCACATCAAATCGATTCATTTGTAATAAAAACTTCTATGAATAGAAGTACGAGAGCAGGCCTATAGAGTTCCCCCACCTCCGAAATTCCAATTTAACCCATGCTGATATATTACTTTAAAAAGAACAAAGGTAATTTCTGTATTTAACTGTTTAACCGAGGTTCGTGTGAAAAGACAGAGATGGAGAGATTGAAAGCAAGCGTGTGTATCAAGCTTTTTTATCAATCAGCCTAAAAGCAAAATGCATGTGGTCACAATTCCCACCGCATAATGAAAGGCTAATTCATATGAGCCAAACGTTTTGCAGTTATTAAGTGTTGCTTTATTCCAATGTTTGACGAATGTTTTGTCTCCACTCCGATAAAAATCTATACATATACTGGTAAATATTTAGGCATACAACAAACAATTCAGTGTCATTACAGTTTGCGCCTCTCTAACTGAAAATTAACCTCAAATCTGTGCCAAGCATTCTCTGACGAAGCTTATTTATCGTTTACAAAATTTCGATTTATTTATTATTATTTATTTGTTTTAGATTTAACCAAGGCCTATATCTTTTTTCTTTTGGGAAGTTAAGCGAAATATTAATATAAAACTCAAAACCCGGCATTATTTCGTGCCTACTTCCATCTAATTAAATGTTTCTTAAAATTTGTATCTTTTCTGTGCATGAACTCAATTTGGAAAATAACTGTAGTTAATTATAGATTTGAAAACTGGTTTGAGAGTAAATACGACTTGAAAATGTTTGGTTGCGTTGTATAGTTTAGTTGAAATATATTTATAGGCAGTATATGTTCACGATAAAGTGTTAGTAGAGAAAAACAAACCAGTTAAAGCAAAATTGTGAGCTTTGGATTTTAACTTTAATTTCTTAAAAAAAAAAAAAAAAAAAAAACATGTAAAAAAGAAAAGTCAATGTAGTGACATTTTAACTCTTAATTTTTATTTTTAGCGTGAGTTAATGGGATCACCATCGATATCACTTATGCAGGTAGACAACTTCAATTTGGGACCTTTTACAGTTATCTTACAGACGAAATATTTCTCTCCTTTAAGGACAAACTGCAAGAATACATAACTTAATATAAATAGTTCAAAACAATTACAAATCAATCGCATTTACAAAATACACATTAGAAAATGGTTGCAAAAAGGAGGTCAAGAGACACAAAAATAATTTGTTTCGATATTGGACAATACTGAATCTTGGCAATCCATCCATAAAAGCACTACTCAGCTGTCATTACAACCGTCAAACATTTAAGACAGTTACAAATGTAATCTAAAAAGAATCATCTATTTTAAACTAGTGCATAGAATAAGAAAAAAATATGGAATCTCAGTTACAATAATAAAGTCATTCTATTTCTCACAAAATACAGTATGTGTTTCGACATATCAGATTTCATTCATGACTGTTTCTGCAGACATATTTGATGTCTGTTGTGTATAGGCCTGAACTTCATCAGGCCATAAACAGTATTAGAACAATATGTTTGTGTGTGTGTGTGTGTGTGTGTGTGTGTGTGTGTTTTTTTTTTTTTTTTTAATAGAAAGCATACAGTATTTGTCACACTGAGCAGCGGACTGTGGGCGTTATAAATGATGTTGTGGGAATACATGCGCATGACGGCTATAACTCCGTTCCATCTCGAGGGTAAATGAGACTGTTCACACTGAAGCTGTTGTAGAAGTGTCCATTGAACTGCGCGCTCTGGCCGCCACTAAAAGAGTTATAGTACATCCCACGGTTAACGTGTACACTGTCCTGAAGTTCACTCGGTCCACCTGCGTCAGGTGCTGAGCTGGCATGGTACGGGCTCAACGCGCTGATATTTCGGCTGGAGAGTTCGTTTACCAGACCAAGAGAGCCCTGTCTGCTAGGAGCCGATTGAGAGCTTAAAGCAGACATACTGTTAAAGAAACTGTTGAAGCATGAAGTGGACGCGAGGCCTGCAGGCGATGCGCCTTTGTGGCTCTCGTTGGCTGCATCAATGAGATCAGGAGATGCGGGACCGGTGAGGTGAGGGCTGTCGGCGGGTTTGATCCCTGCAAGTTGTCGATCATCCTCTGGTTTTGAGTTGCTGGCAACACCAGTGCTGGAATCAGATCTGCGCTTCCTTTTTCTCCGAAAGTTTCCGTTGTCAAACATCTTTTCACAGTTGGGGTCTAGAGTCCAATAGTTTCCTTTTCCTTAAAACAATACGGAAAATGAGTTAACATCAGGCAACATAATTAGCAACTTGTCATGCATAAAAATATATTTATAGTGCATTTAAAAACGAGTTTGTGCGTTTTTAAATTGGTTTAAATGCTCAGTGCGCTTTTTTCGAAGAGCCACAAGTGTGTGAAGGTGCACGAGCGTCACTCACCTGGGTCGTCTTCGTCACGCGGCACTTTTTTAAAGCAGTCATTCAGGGAAAGGTTGTGTCTTATGGAGTTCTGCCATCCCGCTTTGCTCTTCTTGTAAAACGGAAAATTATCCGCCACATACTGATATATCTGACTTAAAGTTAACTTCTTCTCGTGCGCGTTCTGTATTGCCATGGCTATCAGAGCTGAGTATGAGTAAGGCGGACGCACGAGCTTTAAAAGTTCCTCTTGGCTCGCGATTGAGAGCCAGCCCAGATCGGGACCGGCGAACCCGGACGAGTTAGTGAGATATTGCCTCTGAGAGCCGTAAGCCGGAGGGATGAATGAGGGACTGTTGTTTCCGTGTATGTAAGACGAAGAGGAGTTGACACCAGGTCCATTAAGCCACAAGTAGGGGTTTGGAGTCGGTGTGTAGTCCCCCAGGCCATATCCTGCTGGTCTTTGCGCCGCAGGTAGACTCTGTTGGTGATAAACACTGAAGTTGTCACAATATACGGCCATATCCGGTGTCTCGTGTGCGCTTTTTGGCAGTTGCTGGAGAGCGTTGACCGCAGCGGAACTATAGTTATGGATCTGCGCGTCGATGGTGTTCATATCTCCAGTGCCTGCACAAGGCAAATCTCTGGAGCTCAAGCTCTCACAGTAACGCACAATGCAAACTCTTTCTGCTAAATCTTCTCAGGTTAAAAGAAACAAGTGTCTGCTTTTTTTGCGGGGATGTTTGGTCCTATATACACCCAAGTAAGGCAAATACGGTGTCTAATCTGGTATTCTAGTCTCCTGCAGCCAATGGATGCAGAATTTCCACAAAGTAGGCGTGGCATAGACTGGGATTGAAGGGAGATGATTTAAATAATTCATAACACTAGAAAGGCAGAGGCTACAGATTACAGGCTTGTTAAAATGGAGACCCCGACTGCAGGCTCATCAACATTAAATTTATTTAGAATCCCATTAACAGAAAAAATAATCAATATATATTAACCCATGAAATATAGTATTCACAGATTTTTATTTATTTGGTGAACAGCAATGTTTATAATAGATTATTGGCTATCGAATATTCAGTAATTGTCTTCCTGAAATCTCAGTTAATTCGATCATCCTCGTCATCGTAATAGTTTTCTTCATTTTAGTATTTTTTTTTCCTACCTGCTATATGTTTATGATATTAGCCGCTATACTATAGTAGCATATTCTAGTAGCTACCTAGATAATTTAGGGTCTCTACGGTCTCTTAACAGATTATAAACCAAATAATGATTTTTAAAACCAATGAAATTAAATAACCTAGCCTGCAGAAAATAATTAGATTATTATCATTACTATCGTATAATTTTCATTTGTTTTTGTCTTTTTCGTTTTCATATTTCTTTATTGTTGAAGATGATAGCCTACGACTGATTTTACGAGTGCGGTTCTAGGTCTGCACAATTTCCAGTGAGAAAACTAAATTTAAACTAAAACATATATATTGCCTGATTTTAAAAGTAACACTCATTGAAGTTGTTGCATCAAAAATCTGATTTTTGACAATTTATATTATTATTATGTGTAGTCGTACTCGTACCACACACACACACACACACACACACACACACACACACACACACACACACACACACACACACACACACACACACACACACACACACACAATTATTATTTTAATTGCAGCAACCGGCTGTATCGAATTATCGGAAAAAAGTCGATATTTTTTCTTTGCAATTAACTTTTCATTCAATAATAATTTCTCGTATTTCTTCGTTTAATTTAATAACATATTTGTTGTATTTTGGAGCCAAAAATGAGCACCAAAATGTCACAATTTCAGGAACATGATATAAAATTCACAGTGAAATCTCAGTTGCCTGATTTAGTACACTTTTAAGTTTAGATATTTGATCGGTTTCTCTCGACATCTATCAGTGTCTGTCTAGCTACATGATGAGAATATTTCTGATTTTATTTTTCCCTTTTTTCCACGATCTTATTTTACGATTTAAAATTATTATTATTATTTATTTATTTTTTTTTGCAAAAGGGGACAAACGCTCTTCAATAGGCCTATAAGCTCCATTGCTATAGACTACTTTCTTAATATCACAAATAAAAGATGGTTGCGAATAGGTTTCAGCACTAAGATTTATGCGATCTATTTATATAAATGTAAAAAATCTGTTTTTCTTTGGGCTTTTCCGGCATAGCCAGCAATGTCTCTGCGTCCGTTAGCCTTAGGGGAAATATGCTGTGCTGTCTGTAACACTACTCCACCTAGTGATGAAAGTGGGTTAGTGAAGCACTAGATCAGAGAGCTGGGCCACATTCGTACAACTTTAGGTTAAGTCATAATAACCCTAAACTCTAATCGTAAACTGAATAATTTTGGACGAGGATTACAGAGGACATAAATAAAGATTCGAGAATATTACAACAAATTAAATTGTGTCTGTCTTTGTATACGCCTACTCTGAGAACACCATGCCATCAGCCAATAACTGCACACACTAGCAAATTTCAAACGTGTCTTTATGTAGTCTATATAAAGCATGCTACATATGTAACACACATTATCATACAACATTTGAATTAATCATAGGCTAGGTTGCATCTACATAATTAGAAAAAAAATACATACGCGCGCACGCACGCACGCATGCATGCGAGAGAGAGAGAGAGAGAGAGAGAGAGAGAGAGAGAGAGAGAGTTCCGATTGCAGTTAACAGCAAAAAATATCAGCTCCTGCTGTAAATGTAAGCGCAGAGTAGTTCTAGCGGGAGGACTAGCAGCTGCACATCATCGCACCATTACCTGGGTAATTCCTAGCCAATCACGTGTAAGACATTGCTTTATAAGTCTGCCCAAAATCTATCAAATTGCTGTTTCAGTGTGCTAACATGTGCTTACTTTTCTGTTTTATATTCATCAAATAAATGTCATCTTAAATTAAACTGGAGTCTGTGAGTCTTCCTGATAGAACTTACATTTTTGCCAGAGAATGGCAAAAGAACAAAAGACAATTTTTAAGGTAAGACCTCTAAGAAACTTAAAGATCACTAAAAAAATTACATATGATCATTACATCAAGCTATCTGCTAGCCAGGCTAACATTCCATGGCAGTTAAAACTGTTGATCACAGCTTGAGCCTGCCTAAGGCAGTAGCATCTTTCAAAAATAAAGAAGAGCTGGAGATAATATATGCAGCAGAAGTTAAATCAAGCAAAGATAAGAAGATGAAAGAGGTGATCCAGAGAGAGAACCCAGAGATGCTGCTGTCTGATTACAGTGGACCAGAACCCAACAGAGTCCGGTGTAACCTGCTCTTCTTCACTGATCAGCCATCAGCCTGGCACAGCCTCTCATAACTGCCATGCACTACAGCAGAAAAGGTGGCATCAGTAAAGGTAGACAAATCACTCTGGAAGGTGAAAAAGAGTTAAAGGTGTCTTTAAACTTGTACCACAACAGAACAGTCATGGTCCAGTGGTCAGAACCCAGCCTTGATGAATTCCAGAAGTCTCACAAACTTTAAAATAGAGGTTCGGAAATATCCTGAAGTCAAGAGTAGTGTAGAGTCCTGCACCACAATAGTCACAAATGGAGCCCTCAGCTCGAGCTCCCCTGTAGCACACAGACACCTTGTTTATCCTGCATCTCCCCAAGATCAAGGCCTTGAGAGCCAGCATCACTGAGCTGGAGCAGGACTACTTCCTGCTTAAAGAGGAAATTACAAACAACCTCTTCCAGCCCCAAAACCAGACCAGCATCCTTCGCATACAACAACTTCATCAACATGCTCTGCTGTCAGACAGCTGGAGGAGAACAACCAGGAGCTGTGAGAGGAGCTGATCAAGAGAGATCAACACATCAATATGCTGGAGAAACAACCAGAGGAGATGAGACAACAGCTACACACAAACACTGAACAAATCACAACCACAGAACAACAGCAACAGTGTGCCAGCACAGAAACACTCAACACCTCTCCCCCTGAACACATCAGAAAAACAACGCAACACCAGCAGTATGACAACACACACCATCCCATCCCCTGCAACCCCGCAGGTTTCTCCGGTCTCTCAAGCTTCTCAGAACTACATGAGAAAGACACCAACACCAGACAGAGATATCCACAGACCACAACAACTTCTGTCAGCAGCAACAGAGAACCAAAGAGACAACAGAACATCATCATCCGCTGTGACTCCAATAGCAACCACCTGGACCAGAGATGACTATTCCCCAGGAGAACTGCAAGGAAACTCTGGTGTCCCACCTCTCACTCTGCTTTGAAGCTGCTGAGAGAGGATGTTTTGGGAACACCATCACAAATCATACTGCACACTGGGACAAACGACATCAGCACCAGAAGGGTGGATGTCCTCAAAGCTCTCGTCAACGTGGTGAAATCTACTAGAGGAATCTACCCCAGTGCCAAAGTCATCATACACTGCTGCCTTGCAGAGACGTTCCACAAAACATCATCAATGCAAACTCATGGCAAATCATCAGCGCATCACTCATGAGCATCTATGACCATCTCTGCATTAATTGAGGGGCCTTGAGAAAATTTTCTAAAACAATCAAGGATGTAATGCTGAAAAGCTCTGAGAACACACCCCCTGACTGTGAGGAGAGGGTGAGACAGCATGCCAGCAGACAGACAGACAGTTACGCTGCTGTTGTGACAGGAAGAGGAGAGTGACCTCAGCCAGACAAAAAACATGCTGAAACGTTTATGCAACAATTTATTCAGTTGATTAGCAACAGCTTAATTTAAGCATATTCATTCATATTTATTTTACTGTATCTTCTTCTTTTGTTATACAGTTGATATTCTAAGGTACTTCATTATATTTCATTACATGATTGGGTCAGGAATCATACATTCTAACTTTTGGTAAAAATCACAATAGAATGGAATGTGATGTGTCACTCAGGGAATGTGTTCTGCTGCTTTTGGAGAAAAAAGCAAGAACCCTGATTTTGTAAATATTGAATATAGTTCTGATATCATAATATTACTTGAGACATGGAGTGATTAGAGTCTGAAACCTACACTCCTTTAAACTACAGTGAATGACATATTCCATCAGAATTTCCATCATGATCAAAATGGAAGATATTCAGGAGGAATTCTTGTTTTATATAAAGAACATCTTTTCCATTACATTCAGCCTATCAAAAAAGGGAGAACACATATTTGGATTAAAATGAAAAGGAACTCATTTGTATAGATGAGGATACTTACCTGTGTGCCACCTTTATCCCCCCCACATGAGTCACCTTATTATAGTGAGGAGATCTTCAACATATTACAATCTAAGATCATTTAGTTTCAGTCTCTTGGCTCAGTCCTGATAATGAGGGTTCCCCGTCTGTCGCTCACTTCGACGTCGAGTCGAAGAAGCGATACTAGGGGTCTCTCTTGAGCGCCGAAAGATGCCTCTGATCTATGAAAAAAGGCCAATGAGAGTTGGCGAACAGTATTTGTATACCCCGCCTCCGGATACGGATATAAAGGCGAGGGAAATACGCTCGTTCATTCAGTAATTTTCTTCGGAGCCGATGGTCGTGTGTATGCAGTCAGCTGCGAATGACACAACTGATCCTGCTTCTGATCCTCTGACGCTCTGCTTGCTGTTGGATTTACGGCACACATCAGCGGCTTTTCTCTTCACTGCCGGCGTGCAGTTTGCCCCTGGGCGCTTCGACAGCGCGGAGTTAAAAGAGTTGAAAGAGTGATTTTCTCTGTAAAAGAGTTTATTTCTCTGAAAGAGCATTACACAGCGGCGTTGAACGTCCTTTTCAGGACGCGTCTTTATAAAGATTTCATTTCCGCCCCTGTGTAGTTTCTGGATGCGGTGATTTCTCCCCACCTCTCTCGGTCATAAAAAGCTGTCTTGCATGCCTGGGCTGCGATCACATGCAGGCAGCATTTTATGAATGGTTCATGTTCTCAGTGCGAGAACATAGCCATGGCAACATTGCGGTCGTGTGGCTTTCTTTTGTAATGAGAGAAAGCCACTTCAGCCGCCCCCCCGCGCCTCGCCTCCTTCCTACGGGATTGACGCAGGCACCGCGGGCGATGAACACGATTTGGGGACAATGATGGGCTCTGTTCGCCGGGTAAAACCCGCTCGAACCTCCCGCCTCCCCGGCACGCTTGTTTGCTTCCGTCTGAGCACGGGATGACAATTCTCTACAATGGTTCATCTTCTCAGTGTGTGAGAACATGGCCGTTATAGCATTGCGGTCGCACGGCTTTTCTTTTGTAATGAGAGAAAGCCACTTCAGCCGCCCCCCGCGCTCCGCCTTCTTCCTACGGGATCGGCGCACACGCCGCGGGCGATGAAGGCGATTTGGGGAATATGGCGGACTCTGTTCGCCGGGTAAACCCCCTCGAACCGCCCGCCTCCCCGGCATGCTTGCCTGCTTCAGAACTGGATGACATCACCGATGCATCGGAGAGTGTTACAGCGGCATCGGATGCTGATCACTCGCCTGGGCCGCCACCTTTGGGTCTGCCGCCCAGCCTGAGCCTGACACACGGAGATCCGCTATGCTTTCCCAGGCTACTTGATCGGTCCCGCGGGCAGGTGCGCAGCTCACAGCCACACCCCCCCCGGTTCCTTTCTTCTCGGACATGCATGACGAGTTGAGCAAAGCCATGGCTTCTTCGCTCCTCCGCTCTCACTACCCTCGCGGTGGAACGGTCCCAGACCGCTTCCACTCTGCATGCCACGGCCCTTCCTGCAACGAACGTCAGGCCAAGGCACTTCAAAACTTGCACCTTGGGTAGTCCTGTTCTTGATGTGCTGCAGGAAGTGCGCTGGATAACCAACCGCGCCCCCGGGCCACGGAGGTCAGAAGCGCCGGCACTCGAACACGCGATGGCCACCCTTTGTGGTCCAGAAACGCATCTGTGGACTGGACCTGGTCGAAATGCGGGAGGTAGACAAGGCACACCTTCTCCCACACCCCCGTCTCCCAGCTCCGTCCATTTGGCGCCACTGTTGACGACTCTGCCCAGCAGTCCTCAGCGGTGAAGCAGACGGAGGCCACTGCACATTCTGCCCCGCCGCAAGCCTGCCGCCATGGGCCATGCCCCGTCTGCGCGCCGAGGGCGTCCTCCTGCGGCTATGAAACACCCTGCTCCGCCTCAACCAAAGCAGGCCCAGCTCTCAGCCCCAGCGTCGAGGACTCTGCAGGAAGCAGACGCCCCCGTCTCACGGATCCCCTCGAGGACCCGGAAGGCTCCCAGGCTGTCCATAGACGCTCAACCCAGGGACCAAGATGTTAGCTCCGGAGGTGGTAAGACCGCTCCGTCCCCGGTGGAGGGCCGGGAGGAGAATTTTTTGTTGAATTAGTTTTCACATTCTCATATTCTCTGTAACGAGCTATTTCCTTTTGTCTCTGGGTCACCTGGCCCGCAAATGCCGTTCTCACGGCACTCTGCCACCAGATCTCAGCAGTCCCGGCTTCCTGGACACGAACCACCCGTCTCCAGCCCCATGACTGCCCACCGGCCGGCCGGTTCCGATGAGTCTAGAGGACGCCTACCCGGGACCTCCTCCTCAGTCGCTAACCCGCCCCCTGCCGGGTGTGCAGAGCAAGGTAAGTGCTTTGAGTCTTTTCTCAGCACTCCAGCTGCGGGTCGCCCTGTCGCCGCCCAACGCTGCCCTACCTGCTCCACCCCGCTGCGAAGCCCTGCCAGGTACGTCAAAATTAATCGTCCTCTTGGTGCCCCTGGCGCAGAGGTTGGATGTGTGGCTTTCACTTCCCAACCCGTCTCGCTGGCTGGCCCGGACCATCCGACTCGGTTGCGCAATTCAGTTTGCCAGGCCCCCACCCTCCTTCATGGGCGTCCGCTTTTCCGCAGTACACGGCGAACACGCCCAGTCCCTGCGCGTGGAAATCGCGACTCTTCTGGTCAAAGACACGATAGAGCCTGTCCCTCCAACCGAGATGAAGAAGGGTTTCTACAGCCCTTACTTCATCGTACCCAAGAAAGGCGGCGGCTTACGACCAATCCTGGACCTGCGAGTTCTCAACCGAGCGTTGCACAAACTCCCGTCCAAAATGCTCACGCAGAAGCACATCTTGACCTGCGTCTGGCATCTAGATTGGTTCGCAGCGATAGACCTGTAGGACACGTACTTCCACGTCTCCATCCTGCCCCGACACCGCCTCTACCTGCGGTTTGCGTTCAAGGGCCAGGCGTATCAGTACAAAGTCCTCCCCTTCAGCCTGTCTCTGTCCCCTCGCGTCTTCACGAAAGTCACAGAGGCAGCTCTTGCCCCGCTCTGAGAAGCCGGCATCTGCATACTCAACTACCTCGACGACTGGCTCATTCTGGCCCACTCGCGAGAGTTATTATGCGCCCACAGAGACCAGGTGCTCAGGCACCTCAGCCGTCTGGGGCTTCAGGTCAACTGGGAAAAGAGCAAGCTTACTCCAGTTCAGAGCATCTCTTTTCTCGGGATGGAGTTAGACTCGGTCTCAATGTCGGCACGTCTCACCAACGAGCGTGCCCAGTTAGTGTTGAACTGCCTCGCTGCCTTCAGGCCAGGCACAGTGGTCCCCTTAAAACTTTTCCAGAGGCTGCTGGGGCATATGGCGTCCTCCGCGGCGGTCGCGCCGCTGGGGTTGATGCATATGAGACCGCTCCAACACTGGCTCCAGACCCGAGACCCGAGATGAGCATGGCGCCACGGCACACACCGGGTAACAGTCACCCCCGCCTGCCGTCGAACATTCGACCCCTGGACAGACCTCTGTTTCTTACGGGCTGGAGTGCCCCTACAACAGGTGTCCAGACGCGTCCTGGTCACGACCGACGCCTCCAGATTGGGTTGGGGCGCCGTTTGCAACGGGCATGCAGCCTCAGGCCGTTGGAAAGGGGCCCAGCTGCGTTGGCACATCAACTGCCTCGAGTTGTTGACCGTCCTTTTGGCCCTGCAGAAGTTTCTCCCGTTAATTCGGGATGAACACATCCTAGTCAGGTCGGACAGCACCACTGCGGTCGCGTACATAAATCGCCAAGGCGGCGTACGCTCCCGCCAAATGTCACAACTCACCCGTCGTCTCCTCCTTTGGAGCCAGCACTGACTCAAGTCGCTGCGTGCCACTCACATCCCCGGCAACCTCAATGTGATAGCGGACGCGCTGTCATGACAACGCTTGCCTGGTGGAGAGTGGAGGCTTCACCCCCACTCGGTTCAGCTGATTTGGGAATGGTTCGGCAAGGCGCAGGTAGACCCCTCTGCCTCCCGAGAGACCTCCCACTGCCCGCTCTGGTACGCCTGCTCAGAGGCTCCCCTCGGGGCAGATGCACTGGCACACAGCTGGCCGGTGGGGCTGCGCAAGTACGCATTCCCCTAGTGAGCTTTCTTGCACAGGTGCTGTGCAAGGTCAGGGAGGACGAGGAGCAAGTCACTCTCGTGGCTCCTTACTGGACCACCCGGGCCTGGTTCTCGGACCTCGCACTCCTTGCGACAGCCCCTCCCTGGCGAATTCCCCTGAGGAAGGACCTTCTTTCCCAGGGATGGGGCACGCTCTGGCATCCGCACCCAGACCTCTGGAACCTCCACGTCTGGCCCCTGAACGGGACGCGGAAGATCTGGCTGGTCTACCACCCACGGTCGTAGCCACGATCAAACAAGCCAGAGCCCCTTCTACCAGGCAACTCTACGCCCTGAAATGGAGTCTGTTCGTGAATTGGTGTTCTTCCTGGGCAGAAGACCCACAGAGGTGCGCAGTTAGGTCAGTGCTCCTGTTCCTACAGGAGGGGTTGGAGGGGAGGCTGTCCCCGTCCACCTTGAAGGTGTTTGTCACCGCTGGCGCAGCTCACCACGACCCAGTAGACGGCAAGTCCCTGGGTAAGCACGACTTAATCGTCAGGTTCCTAAGAGGTGACCGGAGGCTAAATCCCTCCCGGCCAAACCTGTTCCCCTCCTGGGATCTCGGTGGCCCTCACTGGTCATCAGAGATCCCTCTCTGAGCCATTAGAATCAGTTGGCTCAGGGCCCTCTCTTCAAAAGATGGCCCTGCTGATTGCGCTCGCTTCCATCAAGAGGGTCGGTGACCTGCAAGCGTTCTCTACTAACGACACTTGCCTGGAGTTCGGTCCGGCAGACACACATGTGATCCTCGACCGGGCTATGTGCCCAAGGTTCCTACCACGCCCTTCAGAAGATCAGGTAGTGAACCTGCAAGCGCTGCCCCGGGAGGAGGCAGACCCAGCCCCCTCACTGCTGTGTCCAGTACGTGCTTTGCGTGCCTACCTGGAACGTACCCAGAGCTTCAGACGCTCTGAGCAGCTCTTTGCCTGCTTTGGGCGACAGCAGAAAGGGAACGCTGTCTCCAAACAGAGGCTGTCCCACTGGGTGGTGGACGCCATTCAGTTGGCCTATCACACCCAGGCCGTGCCCCCCCCTAAAAGCGGGTCCGAGCCCACTCCACTAGGAGTGTGGCGTCCTCTGGGCACTGGCTAGGGGCACCTCCCTAGCAGACATTTGCAGAGCTGTGGGCTGGGCAACACCTAACACCCTTGGAGATCTTACAATCTCAGGGTTGAGTCAGTCCCGTCCCGTGTTTTCTCAGGTCCGAGCCCGTAGAACTCGGTACACGTCGACGATCTGACCGGGTGAATCGCTTGTTCCAGAGCCGTTTCCCTCTGTCGGGGTAAAACAGTGCGCTTCTTTCCCAGAAGACCTAGGTCCCTGGTTGATTCCTCCCTAGCCCTTTGGGCCAGCACAGCAGTTCAGCGGAGGAACTTGCTGGCCCAGTCCACTATGGGTACCCCAGGCTACCCCTACTGGAATAGGTGGTCCACAGATCAGGCCTCCTACCTGCCCGCTTCTGTGTAAGCAGTACACGTACACGGCTCAGCGCATGGCGAGTTTTGAAGTGGACCCCTAGTGTCGCTTCTTCGACACGACGTCGAAGTGAGCGACAGACGGGGAAAGTCTAGGTTACGTATGTAACCTCCGTTCCCTGATGGAGGGAACGAGACGTCGTTTCTTCCCGGCCACGTTGCTGAGCCGAGCCGCTGAGGTGCCCGGAACACTCCCGGCTCCTCAGAAAAATCCTGAATGAACGAGCGTATTTCCCTCGCCTTTATATCCGTATCCGGAGGCGGGGTATGCAAATACTGTTCGCCAACTCTCATTGGCCTTTTTTCATAGATCAGAGGCATCTTTCGGCGCTCAAGAGAGACCCCTAGTGTCGCTTCTTCGACACGACGTCTCGTTCCCTCCATCAGGGAACGGAGGTTACATACGTAACCTAGATGATCTGAATGCAAGAACTGGGAAAGATCTGGATTATATTTGTTCAGTTGGTGAACATTTATGATTAATAATACAAATATACATCAAAACAAACATCCTACTAAAGCACGTCTGAGCTATGACAACACAATAAATAGAAATGGAAAGTAAATTCTGCAGCTCTGTAAAAGCCTAGGTCTCAATATATTGAATGGCAGAACAAATGGAGATTCTCTGGGTCGATTTACCTACTGCTCCTCTCTAGGCAGCAGAACAGTGGACTGTGCCATCACAGATCTAGACCAAACAAGATAAATTACTTCACAGTGATACCACAGCTACCTTTCTGTAACAGACCACTGTAACATTGTCATTAGTCTGAACAAGTCAGCCAGTCTTCTACCATCTTCAGATCAGAAGTCTAAACTCTATCCCCTCCCAACCAGATTCTTCTGGAGAAAAGATAGTCCAGTCCAGTATGAAGCTGATCTCCACAGCACTCAGGTTGAGATCATGATAGATGTGTTTCTATTCACCACATTTGGAGAAGATGAGAAAAGTATCAATATGGCAACAAAACAATTAAATAAAAATCTTTTTCACAATTGCCATCAAATTATTGAAAAATAATCCAAATGAACAGGAGTAAAAAGATTTATTTTTTTTAAATTGACTAGTTTGACAAAGAATGTCAAATGTCAAAATAAGAACTATGATTGTTATCAATTTAAAAACACAGAATGCGTTTCCCAGTATGCATTCTTGTCTGTACTTGTGTTCTTGTGGAAATGTCATCAGTCGCAGCCTAAGTACTGTTCCAATTCAAAGTCTGCCTAGTCCAAATGCTCAGATGTGTTCTTGCCCATTTTATCAAGGACGCATCGGGAGGTGACTTTTGTGTGCACTTGGGACAGCCAAGTATCCCAGAATGCATTTTGCACCAACCAGCGGCAATGGCGGAGGAGAAAGCGCACAACTGTAAGTTATAATTTTGAAATGCTACTGTTGTTGTGTCACGGAATGTAGTTTTAAGATTTTTTTAGGCAAGAATTCAGTTGTTTAAACGTCAAATCTGTGTCGATTTATCAAGATAGAGCTTACTTGAAAATTTGCTCTGAAGTTTTTGGAGATGTGATGTCCCGCTAGCTATCAAGATGACCGGGTGGTCAGTGCTCATGGTACCCCACTGAGAACAGCCTTACCTCTGCAAGTCCTTTTGAAATTTGCCACTTTCTCTGATGCCTCTGTTGTCATGGTTAAGCATGTGATATAATTTGTTTTGTGTATAATGTGAAAGCCTTTCAATTCTAAAAAAAAATTACTACAGTAACTGGGCCTTACCAATAAACATGGACAGGTCTTAAGTCATAATTTTTCAAAAGATAAATCATCTTAAAGACAAAAAAAATATGTTTTTACATTTGGGGGATAAATTCTTAGCAATGTTACCAGTTATAGTTATTTAGGTCTGACAATCTCAGCCATGTCAAATTGTTTCTGGACAATTTGACATGGCTGTAAAGGACCTAACAGACAAGTCTCGTAGGACTTTTTACAGTGTATATTATTATAATTTCACACAGACAGAACTGGAGACCCAAAGAGAACAGACTGTGTTCACACTGCACTCAAGTAGTCATAGAGGATGAACTTCATTTCCTCACTGAGTGCAGTAAATACGAGGTTATCAGACACAAATATTCAAATAGTCATTAGAATTCAGCAGAATGAGTAACATAGAGGAACTCTCATATAGGAGAGAAAGTGGAATGTATAGATTTAGCAACATATTATGTGTTCTACTGTCATGAGGGAAAGAGGGTGACCCCACACTACACACTGAAAGTGTCGTTACTGTTACTCATTTTTCTCTGTAGTTACATTTTGTGCACTTACCTATATGATGATGATTACTATTATTTTATTATTTGACTTCGAGAGGGAGAGAGAGAGAGAGAGAGAGAGAGAGAGAGAGAGAGAGAGAGAGAATTTTTCCTGAGTAATTCCCAGTGTGTTGTTCACAATTTCATCAAAAGATGGCGCTAAATTCAGTAAATAAATGAAGTGCAGCTGAACAGACCCAAATTCACAACCTCAAATTCAACCGTTGGATCATAAGATAAAAAATTGTTAAAAATATAGTATATATTATAAAACTATAGTTTGCTAATATGAATCTGTGAAGTGGTTAAAAATTGTTTTAATGACTTCAACCTTAGTGTATTTCAATAGTAGAAATAGCAAAAAACAAATCACATTTAACTAGTGTGTTATGAAAAATAAATATTATATATATATATATATATAATTATTATTCCTTTTTTTTTTTTTTTTTTTTTTTTTTTGCTATTTCTACTATTACAGTTTACATACACTAAGGTTGAAGTCATTAAAACAATTTTTTTTTAACCACTATAATTTTGGCAAGTTGTTAAGAATATCTACTTTGTGCATGACATGAGTCATTTTTCAAACAATTGTTTAGAGACAGATTGTTTCACTTTTAATTGACTATATCACAATTCCAGTGGGTCAGAAGTTTACATACACTGTTTCTGATAGGCTAATTGTCTAATTAGAGTCAATTAGAGCTATACTTGTGGATGTATTTTAAGGCCTATATTCAAACTCAGTGCCTCTTTGCTTGACATCATGGGAAAATCTAAATAAATCAGCCAAGACCTCCACAAGTCTGGTTCATGTTCATCTGAACAATCAATAGTATGCAAGTATAAACACTATGGGAACATGCAGCCATCATATTGCTCAGAAAAGAGAGGCATTCTGTCTCCAAGAGATGAACGTAGTTTGGTGCGAAAAGTGCAAATCAATCCCAGAACAAGGAAACAGGTAGACAAGTATCTATATCCACAGTAAAACGAAAGTGTACTACAAAATGTTGAAATAGCTTAAAAAAATACTGTAGTAGTTCTCTAACAGGGATGTGAAAATGCATGCAAATAGCAATGCAGGAAGGAGATACGTTATTCATATGTATGTGCATGCATCACATCATTAGTGGGCCTTACCTTTATCTGAGACATGCTGTCACTGTTTTGCTACTGCAGAGCGAAGATCAAGGCCTGCTGTTGTCTGTACATTGAGAGGTAAACCAACAACTGCACGAGAGTGTGTGTGTGTGTGTTACTCCATCGAAACAATAAGAAAAGTGAGATTCACAACCTCATTATGAGTTCACCTCAGGCTCTTGGCATCTAGGTGACAGAGTAAAAGACATGAGAAGTGAGAGGAGTGTGAGAGTCAGAAAGAGAAAAGAGTAAAAGAGGCTGTGCTCCCCTCTTCTTGGAGTGCGGTGACAGAGACAGATGGAGGTAGATATTTTCTGTGCTGCTCATTTACAATACACCATCTCGCTCCCTTTCTTTGTCTCATTTTTTCTTTGTTTCACTTTGCTCCACTTCCCAATTCCTCCTCTTTTTGTGTCACTGATATAAAACCCCACTCATGTATTGGTCACTATTTCTTATGGTCATTTTCAATTTTTTTCTTCTTCTGAAGAACACATAATTGATGAATGATGATATACAGTATAATAGCATCATTTTTACACAGCACTCTGGAATACTGGATTTTGATTGGCCAATCGCAGCATTTTTGTATAATAATTGATAAAATGTATATTTGACCATTTTCCCAAGCAACCGGTATCCTACATACTGGTGAGGATCCTTTCACATCTCACGTATTGCTCCACAGTCTCACTATTTTCATACCTAGTGCAAGTTAATTGACGCCATCTTTTGACTCATTTATACTGTAAAAACGACCTTGGATTACTTTAGTAATAACTTTAATGGGGAGTATATGCCAATGTGCCAAAATATTATGACCACTCACAGGTAATGTGAATAACGTTGATCATCTCCTAACAAGGCCACATGTCAAAGTCTGGGTTGACTAGATGTTAAGTGAACAATCAGTTCTCGTAGTGAACGTGTTGAATGCAGAACATGCAGAAGTCCTGGGTGACTTTAACAAGGGCCAAATTGGGGCCAAAACGACTGGGTCAGATCATCTATGAAATGGCCAGGCTTGTGGGGTGCTCGCGGTCAGCAGTGGTGAGTACCTACCGTCAGTTGTTCGAGGTGGGACAAACCACAAACCGGCGACATGTTGTTGGGCACGCAAGGCTCATCAATGCGCGAGGGCTATCCCATCTGGTCCGAACCAACAGAAGGTCTACTGTGGCACAAGTCATAGAAAATTTGAATTATGGTTACGGGAGGAATGTGTCACAACACAGTACATCGCACCATGATGCATAATGGGCTGCGTAGCCGCAGACCGGTCAGAGTGCCCATGATGACCCCTTCCACTGTCGAAAGCGCCTACAATGGGCACGCAAGTATCAGAATTGGACTTTGTAGTGTGGAAGAAGGTCATCTGGTCCAATATGTCCTATTTTCTTTGACATCACATGGACGACAGTGTACGTGTGCGCCATTTACCTGTGGAAGTGATGGTACCAGGATGCATTGTGGGAAGAAGAAAAGCTGGTGAAGGGAGTTTGATGCTCTGGGCGATGTGCTCCAGGGGAAAACCTGGGTCCGGCCATTCTTATAGACAACAATTTTACACGTGCCCCCTACTTAAACATTGTTGCAGACCAGGCACACCTCTTCGTAGCAATGGTATTCCTGATGGCAGTGGCATCTTTCAGCAGAATAGTGCGCCCTGCCACAGTGCACACATTGTTCGGGAATGGTTTGAGGAACATGATAAAGAGTTCAAGGTGTTGCCCTGGCCACTAAAATCCTCAAATCTGAGGGGGTTTGAGTGTGCGCAGTATCGGCAGAGAGGGAGAGACAGAGAGAGCCCATTTGATCCGTGACAATTGTCAATATTCATTATACAATACTATTAATAATAATAACAACAATAATAATAACAACACAATATTGTTGTTGCTTGGCCCATTGTTTTCTATGTTGATAATTAGATAATTATTGAGTTGATAATTTCAGTATGCAAAAAATAAATTAATAAATAAATATTTGATTTCCATAAATGTATAAGATAATATAATGATGAATGTGGTGTTGTTATTATTTTTATAAAAAGATTTGTTTATTGTTTTGTGATTGGAACCAAACTGTAAAAAGAGAACATTCTGAACTATTCTGAACTGACTTCAGTTCTGTACATGTGGTGAATAAAAATGATTCTGGGTCTAGTTCTTATGAATATGCTTATGAGTGGCAGAATCAGCCCACAGAGGTCAGATAACCACAGAGTGTTCACTACAGTATGGCTTATATATAAATACACACAAAGAGGCTTGTGTATGGCAGAGAGATGTAGAGGAAATACCAGTGGTTTGCTTGGCTAAGCTAAAAACATCTAGAGTCCAAATAAATCTTTAGAGACACACAAGGTAAACACACGTGTGTGTGTGTGTGTGTGTGTGTGTGTGTTGTAATGTCAATAAAAGCATACAGCGGGAGGGCAGGGGACACTTCTGTACCACAACCAACCTCTTGTCCCTCTCTCACCATGCCGTAATGCACTTCTTTGTGTCAAGTCAAATGGAGCATAAGGCCAATAACCTGAGGCAGACCTGTGAAATGAGGATTGTTTTCCCAGCACAGGGGTTGAGATGAGGTCAGGCCGTTACACTGGCTGTTTTTCTGTGTGGGATTAATCCCAACTCTCTGCATCGTTTAAAAAAAAAAAAAAGGCCAGTACAAATACAATTGGCAAACACAGCAGTTATCAGCCAGATTTCACATCACATTTCTCAATCTTTCTTGTAATCAAAACCATCATGAGAATGAAAGGACAAGGAAACCTGCAATTATTTACAATGAAAGCAATTAAGAGTGCACTGTGCAGTGTTAAATGTTTCCAGAGGATGGTGCTATGTCTCCACAGGCCTAAAACACTATTCAAACTGACAAGTGATATACCATAATACACTGTGCAATACAAAGGGAGTTTTAGATAGATTGATGACAGACATTCATAAAGAGATTTGAAGGTTACTGAAACTTCTCTTAAAGGAATAATTCAGTAAAAAATGACAATTTAGTGACAATTATTTTCTCACTCTCACACCTGTATATCCTTTTCTTCTTCAGTGGAATACAAAAGGGAAGATTTTGACAGTTCAACAACAGTTCATAGTGACCACAGCTGTTAATCTCAGAGGACAAATACAGCATAAAAGTATCATGAAAGTAGTTCACACAAAGTCATCAAAGTATATTTAAAATGGAACATGAGCATGACTGAGCTCTAGCAGATTTCATTGAATAACAATATACAGTACATTGAATAAAAAAAGTTTGCATAATCTGCTTAATTACAGATTAAATACAAATTAATATAAATTAAATTAAAAATAATAATTAATTACATAAAAAAAAATACATTAAAGGGAGTTTGCAAGGATATTTTCGTTCAATAGTATAGAACTCTGGCAGGTATTATTGTGTTATTATTGCGTAATTACTAAAAAGGCAAAAGCAAGTGAACTGTTTTGTTGTTAAACACTCTGTAAAAGGGCTGCACCATTGATTGAAAAAATTATCAAGATTACAAATACTGCTGCTGCAATTAACTCATTGTAAAAGTGTCTATTTCAGCATTCCATTTAAATATAAAAATGTTGTACCGACATTTTATTTTCAGTGGTTGAGTATTGTAAACAATCACAGACATCTCAGTTGACAACATATGCCTATAAGTAATGGCGTGACAAATCTACAATCTCCAATTGGAATATAACAATATCACAGAAATGAAGTAGAAACAAAATTCAAAAGTTGAATTACCCAAAATTGCATTCAGCCCACACAAAATAAGCATTTTAATGTAAATTATATTAATCTAAATTAATAATCACAGTTACAATATCAAGGGAAATAGTCCACAATGACAATTTGTGTCATAATCACAAAGACCTACTCTGAAAGGCATTAACACTTTTACAACTCTCTGCTTAATATCTTCTTTCTTCGCACATACACACACAGTACACGGTACATCCTCTGCTTTAACAACTTATCCCCCAAAATAATACCTCAGTGTCCAACGCACACAACATTCACACAGGATTGTGTATACATCATGTGTGGCTGGAAGTTTTACTACATATGCCACCTGAAAAGGGCTCATCAGCTGCCAAACAGCCTGGCACACAGTGTAGTGCCAGCCCCATTCTGGTGGCTGCCCCCTTTTTCTTTCTCTTGCTCTTAAAAGAGCACAGCTCAGACTCCTCCAACTTGCATACAGCTTAGGAACTGCAAACAGACCTGTAGCCTCTAGTTAGTGTGAATATGTGCTAGAGTGTATGAGTAAATGTGGATGTTCATAAGGAATGACAATGTGCAAAGATGTGTAAAGGGTGTTTGTTTGTTGTGCACTCTGTTATAAATTGTTGTGCATTGGCCCTAAAAAGTACTGAGACAATTTCAGACACTTAAATGCACTTGTAACGTAGTTCAAGGGAAAGGAGGAGGCGAGAACCGGCTTGACAATATAAATAAGGTTTTAATAATGAACTTAAAACAAAGGACACAAACACATGACGATGGACATGTCCGTAAATTATCTCTCTCTCGTCGCACCACAGTCCACCATCAGCCTTTATCCCTCTCGGAGGCTTGATTAGCCTGATATGGGACTGGGTGTGTATCATCACGACCCGGCCCCGCCCTCCGCCCTGCCACAGTACTGTATATTCCAGGTTCAATACAAGTTAAGCTCAATCTACAATCTTTCCTTTTCTTAAAAAAAAAAAAAAATCTAAAATCTGGGGGACAGTGAGGCACTTACAAAGGAAGTGGAGCCAATCCGTAACGTTAAAATACTCAATGTTTCAAAAGTATAGCCACAAGATATAAAAACATATGTGTATTAACATGATTTAATTGTTTTAAAATTGCTTCCTAGCCTTTTCTGTTTAATGTTACATCCAATTGTTCAACTTTTTGCCACGATGACATAACACTGTAAAATCTAATACGACTGTAAAAAACATTGATATACTGAAAACAACTTTACAGCTCAATAATATACAAGTACACAATACACACATTTTAACAGAAGAATTAATGCGTGTTTTTATAAAGATATGTTTTACATTTCTCACTTTAAACCCACCAAAATTTCTGCTTCTCCCCAATTTGGCATGCCCTATTCCAAATTCGCTCTTAAGTCCTCATGGTGGCATAGTGACTCATCAATCCAGGTGGCGGAGGACGAATCTCAGTTGCCTCTGCATCAGAGACTGTCAATCCATGCATCTTATCACATAGCTTATTGAGTGCTTTACCACGGAGACCTAGCGCATGCAGAGTCTTCACGCTATTTTCCGCGGCATCCACGCACAACTCAACACGTGCCCCACCGAGAGCGAGAATCACATTATAGCGTCCACAAGGAGGTTAACCCAACGTGACTCTACCCACCTTAGCAAAAGGGCCAATTGGCTGCTTAGGAAGTCTGAATGGAGTCACTCAGCACACCCTGGATTCAAACTTGCAACTCCAGGATTGGTAGTCAGTGTCTTTACTTGCTAAACTACCCAGTGTCTTTACTTGCTTTTATTTTTAAAGAAAAATAGGAATGCGTCGAAATAAATGTTTGTGGTAATTAACATTATGCCACAAATGTTGTTGACTGAGCTTAACTTGTAGTGGAATATTCAAACATTATACATTTCTTTGCATTAGAAAAAAGAATACCAAACCATGTGACATCTACAAACAAATATTGCATGACCTTTTCTCAGAACTACCTTTTTATTATTTATTTATTTATTTATTTATTTATTTATTTTGTCATTTTTGCAATTAATTTTAACTGGTTTCAAGGTTATTTTAATTTGTGGAATTGAAGTCATAGTTTGTTGTACAATGCAAAAGCATTCATACATTTTCACAGCTTTTATTTTACTTGCTTTGTTACTATTTTCACAAGTTGTACATTTTCAAAACGCTTCATTCTAATATCACAACAGATCATCAAAAATGTAGGTTAAACAGTTTTACTTGACTTAGTGCAATACATAAAAATCACACAGTAACATTTTCACCACACCAAAAAGTAGGGCCACTGTATGTATACAATAAAGTGCAATGATGTTCTTTCTTTTTTTTTACTTCTTTGATTCAAGAAGCAAAAATTGGCTAATGTGCCTATTTGAGCATGAAAACACAAAGATGCAATGACAGGGCATTCTTGTCTGTGCAAAGTTTTACTGTGAGAGTGTGTGTGTGTCTTTACAGTGTGTGGAGGCAGGTGCAGACTGGGTTTTGAATTAGCTCTTTGTGTCCTGTTAGTTTTAAAAGCACTCCTGCCCAATCTGTCTCTTTCTCTTCCTCCTTGCCTCTTCCTCTCTTTTCTCTCTTCCTAAATTCTCTCTCGCTGTCTGTAGGAAGTTGAGATTGAAATGTTTGCAGCTGAAACAGTGGCAGGTCTGTAGTGGAGTCAGACACAGAGTCATATATCTGAGCATGCTGCAGTCATCTATCACTGACACACGCACATACACATGCACACAAACACCTTTTATAACTGCATACATTGTTTTCAAGTCTTCAGTCCTGCAGACAATGGGAGGTTGAGGTTGCCATGGTTACCAATAGCCTTGGTGCAAAAGAAAAGACACTCAACTAAATGGCTGTCCAATAAGTTAAAGCCAAGCCTAAATATCAAGTAGAAACACTGTCCGATTTGTGTGTGAAAGTTTGGAGAACTTCAAACAGATGAGATGTGTCTTGTGCAGAGTTTAACAGTTGTAATTTTGTAACATCAATGATTCGTCATGGGTTATAGATGATGGTGGTCTGTGTTTTAGGTACTGTATGTTTAAATAGGATTTATGTAGGCTAAATATTTGCATCACATATACTTCATTCTTCAACAAAACCGACATATTTTAAGCCACCCTATAGGAAACAGAAAGCACAAAGAGGATCTCTTACATATCTTAATTGTTTCTCCTATAGACAAAAAAAAAAAAAAAAAAAAAAAAGAAAGAGAGAGAGGAGTGTTTCAGAGAGATCTCAACAATGCCTTAAATGTGCTCAGTTTTGCCAAGATAACAAAGTCTGCAATCAAATGTAAGAAATTTCAATATAGACACGTCTCTTCAAATTATCTGCTATCCACATTAATTCTATAGCTCTATATTTTTTGTCAATAATTGTTTTATTGGTTTCTACTTTTACACAACATTAACAAATTAACCGAGAGCTCCATGATGTGCCAGCCTTCTCCATCTGAGGGTAACAAGAAAGTAAAATACTGAACTTTCTCAGGAGGACAAATTCACATTTCTGTCCTTTTTCATCTAAACCTCTCCCAGATTTGTAAACACATCCACAAATCCTTCCTGTACCCTTTCTTTTGCTCCATCTGTGACACACACACACACACACACACACACACACACACCCTGTAATAAAACTGTATAGTCCTGAAATTCTACAATTCCCTGTAGTCTGTATCTTTTCTGCTACCAATCTCACCCATGAGAGACCTCTTACCTTATCTGTGAAATGATTGAACTCCCTTTCACTTCTCAATTATTGAATGTGGGAACTCATCAGATCCTCATTGCCAAAGATGAACTCTTCCTCACTTCTCAATGGTATCCTTCCTTGCAGACAAAGTGTTATCTTGACATCACATCTTGATTTGTTGTGTGTGAAATTTAAAAGTGTCTCTTGGATGATCTTTTAAAGTGCTAATATCTTTTCTCAGTTTTTCCTCTCTTTTAGGTACCTAGAAACCCTTTTTTCACGTTTTTTTTTTTCTGGTGAACAGCTTGGCTATGCTGGTCCACCAGCTAGACCAGCACTAACCAGCACAAACATGGCTGGATTGTTTAATGGATTTCATGCTGGTTTATGCCAAGGGTTCAGGGTTTGGCTGATTAGCATGGGCCAATTAGCCCCTGCTGGTAGATGCTATAGAGTACAACAGTGCCCGGCCATTTTTTCAGCCATCTTGGTTCTGGAAGTATTTTTTCCATAAGGATTTCATAAACGATTTCTAAGCCATGGAACCAAATCAACCAGCTCTGAGGTATAGTTCTTTGCCAGAAACTCTGAAATTAACAATGTTATTATTATTTTTGAAATGAAGGCAATAATGCAGACAGATGGCTTCAACAGAGGCATATACCATTGATTAACAACCTCGGAGCTCATGGTAGATCTGTCTTTAAATGTTTTTGTTATTGTTAAAAATCAATTCCCCATGTGGAAAAACTGAATGGGATTTTAATTTGTGAAACCAGATTGTTGTGTTCTATTAATATACCATTCTGGAGGCAAAATGCATCTTTCAAAATAAAAACAAATATATACACTCACTGAGCACTTTATTAGGAAAACCTGTATACCTACTTATTCATGTGATTATCTAACCAGCCAATTGTGTGGCAGCAGTGAAATGCATAAAATCATGCAGATATTGGTCAGGAGCTTCTGTTAATGTACACATCCATCATCAGAATGGAGGAAAAATGTGATCTCAGTGATTTCGACCATGGCATGATTGTTGGTTCCAGATGGGCTGCTTTGAGTATTTCTGTAACTGCTGGTCTCCTGAGATTTTCACACAGATCAGTCTCTAGAGTTTACTCCGAATCATGCCAAGAACAAAAAACCTCCAGAGAGTGGCAGTTCTGTGGACATAAATGCCTTATTGATGAGTGAGGTCAACAGAGAATGGCCAGACTGGTTTGAGCTGACAAAAAGGCTATGTTAACTCCACTAACCACTCTGTACAATTGTAGTGAGCAGAATAACATTTCAGAATGCACAACACATCCAACCTTGAGGCAGATGGGCTACAAAAATAAAAAATAGAAAAAAAATATGAGCTTTAAACTGAATAAAATTATTTTATTGAATACAGTTCGTTAGTTCTCTAACACATAAAGGCAATAACAATTGATTCATGAAAGTAAAGATTCAAACAAAATTTAAACAGTGCAACAAATCCATAATACAATAATCAAGATTCCTGGATTCCATCACTCAGTTCCTGATTCAGCAATTCAATTAAAACACTTAAAAAACTCTGTGAATCAGTTCAAAATAGAGCAAAGTTTCCGGGACTTGATCATCATTCAAAGATTATATGATTCAGTCTACAGTCTTTAGGTTGCAAAGAGTTTTTGTAATCGAGAATAGTCAACAGTTCAATAGATTACTGCATTGCACAATACTTTCAGGCTTCCAAAGATTCAAACAATGTTCATGACTCACGGAGTAAATATTCAAACAATGTTCATGACTAACGGAGCAAAGATTCAAACAATGTTCATCCACATAAGAAGAAAAACAAACAGCAAAATACTTGTTTTCCCATTACTGTCAGTCAGGGAGTCACATATTCGTTGATGAAAAAGAACGCTCAGTTCAGGAGTTTCATCTCTGTCTGTTCATTCACAACCAGTGAACACATGCGTCTACTGCATGGTGTCAGGCTTCAATGCCGTGTATAAAAATCCCATGAAGTTAGTCCAGTACTCACACCGGATAACGCGGACATTCTTTCGGCATTGAATCGGGGTTGTATTTCAGACTCTCAGTGAATATTATGCTTGCTGTCACTCTAAAGCTCTACATTTAGCACTCCTTTAAACATAGTCACCCTGCCATTGTCTTTTTCTGTCCTGTTCTTATGCTCTTCCTACCACATATCGCAATCTGCGGCGATATTATGACATTTACTCTCATAATTCCTCTTTTGCCTGAGTTAAGCTTGGTAGAGATTTTTTTGTAACAAAATATTTTAAGTCTTGAAATTTGGCAACATTGCTGTAAGTTGGAGTGTCTGGAGAAATGTCTTGGGGTTGTAGCACAATATCCAATGGTCCTCTGAGTGGCCTACTGAAATTAAGCTCAGCAGGGGTGACACCAGTAAATTCTTGCACAGCTGAATTTATGGCAAAACGAAATTCATGAAGATGCTGGTCCTAGTGGTGATGTTGAGATGACATAGGAAGCTACCATGGTCTTCAGGGTACGGTTAACTCTTTCTGTGAAATTTGTTTGCGAGTAGTAAACTGTGGATAATTTCTGAGTCAATTTCCACCCTTTGCAAGTCTAAGCAAAAGTTTCAGACACAAACTGGGGTCCTTGGTCTGGCAGAACATTATTTGGTACTCCCCAACGAGTAATGATTTCCTTGACCATTAACTTCGAGACAGCTCCAGCTGTTGCCTTTCATAAGGGAAAGAACTCTACCCATTTGGAATAATAGAAACACAAACTAGTAAGAAAGAATTCAGCTGAGAAATTTTTGGAAATGGACCCATGATGTCCACACCCAGCATCTCCCAAGGTCTTGTTACTTGAGTTTGCTGTAGTTAACCAGCTGGTTTCTTAGCTTCTGGTTTGTAACGTTAACAGATTTAACAGTTTGTCAAATACATTTTTACATCTAGGCTCATGTTTGGCCAACAGACAAGAGCTTGCATTGTCCTGTAAGTTTTGTATCTTCCTAGATGTCCTGATAGAGGGTTATCATGGAAGAAGCTCATCAGCCTGGAATGCAAGGGTCCTGGAATCCATACCTGATAAAGAGTATGATGGGAAAGTTAGACTATTTGGTAGACTTTATCCTCAATGATGGTTAATTTGGTAGAGGAGTTTATTACTTTCTCTCCATCTTCCAGAATGCATTGGTATATCACCTGCAGTTCTTTATCCTCTTGTTGAGCTCTCCATTCCTCATTATCAGTGAGAGGAAAGACAGCTGCTGGGAACTCCGGTTTGGTTGTCTTCAACACAGTAGCACAGGTGGGCAAGCGAGGTTGGTCTGCTGTTAATCGAGACAGGGCATTTGGAACAGCGTTATATTTTCCTTTCCTGTATTCCATAGCAAAGGTTAAATTTGTGTAAGCATAAAGACCATCTCATGAGTCTGGTGCTGGGTTTAGTGGTCTAAAACACCCATTTCAGAGAAGATTGATCTGCTACCAACTGTCCATGTAAACCACAAAAGGTAAGTTAATGTCAGGGTGTCCCAAGACAGGAGGTTCCATCAGATGGTTTTAAGTATGTCAAAAGCAACCTGACATTCTGGAGTCCACTTGATTTGACTCTTTTTCATATCAGGGCTGTTAGTGTTTCAGCAATTTGCGAGAAACCTGTGATACCATTCATCCATGCCAAGGAAGCATTGGAGGGCTTGCAAATAGGTAGGTACTGGAAAGTCACGGATGGCTTGTGTCTTCTCTGAGTCAACTTGGATACCATCTGAGGACACCACATGTCCAAGAAATTGCAAGGTTTTCTGGAAGATATTACTTTTCTTCACGTTCACTGTGAGTCCTGCATCTCACAGCTTGTTCAACAACAATTGTGAATCATGGAAATGTTGGTCTTTGGAAGTCCAAGTAGACTAAACAAATTTTTCCTTTAAGATCTCCTATGGCAGTCTCCATTAGATGTTGAAATGTTGTCTTGACTGTCCAATGCCATTTGCGCCTGCCAATAGCCACTGTTTAGATCAAGAGAAGTGAAGATGGAAGCACCAGCTAACGATTCTTACATTTCTTGAATGGTTGGCAATGGATATGCATCACTCTGTGTAATAGCATTTAGCTAATCTACACAAAAGCGTAAGCCTCCTGACTTCTTGGGAATGAGGACCACCGGCAAAGTCCAAGCAGATGAAGAGGGTTCATTAACTCTGCAGACAACATTTAGTCTATGAGTTCTTTCATGGTTATCAATTTAAGAAGTGAAACACTGTATGGTTTCAGTTTCACAGGCAAATCCTGATTAATGAAAATCTTGTGGCTTAACAGCTTGGTGTGACTGAGTTTATTAGTACACACATCAGCATTTTGTTGCAATTGACCTAACAACATCAACTTTTTCTTCTTCTCCAACTGAGCATTTTGGACTGCCTTCTCTACAGTATAAGATCTGCCAGTTCATCCTCAAAGAGTCAGAGAAACAGCTGTAAACAAAGCATTTCAACTTCAACTTCATTCAACTTCTGAATGCCTTCATTAAATGAAATCGGTGTTTCTCATCAGATCAAAACCAATAGGTGTTAGTGGCTACAGCAATCTGTAATCCACTGCAAAACAGAACATCCTAGTACTACTGAAAAAACAAGCATTTCTTCAGACAGGATTACAACAGGTAGCATCTAATTATGATTATGTACTTGGAGTTCCATCTCAGTCCATCCCAGAGGTTGCTTGGCTTCACCATCTGCCAAGTACAATGGCCCTTCTTCCCATTCTATTAACTCTTCTTCAGAAAATCTCACTCTAGCCCAGAGTTTTTCAGAAAGAAGTGTAAAAGTGGATCCTGTCTCTAAAATGGCAGTTCCTTTCCACTGGTTTACTGTAAAGGGAACCAATAATTGGTGAAGACTTGTGATGTGATGCCTGTTGATAGTAAAGATATTCGATCAGTCTTGTATTTAACAGCAGGACAATAGTTAGTCCAGAGGGATGGGGCTGAGGACCTTGTGCATTAGTTGCGGTGAATACATTATGGCTTTTTGCAGCCTCCTTATTCTTTGGAGAGGTATAGTGACAACACTATGATAGTGGTGAATGTGTCCCTTTACATTTCCAACAGAAAAAAAATGTTCTCGCTCCTTTTGGCTATAGGCTGTTGGTTCTGACTCTCAACTTTTGAAGTCACTTTTTTGTTATTGCTTTGTTATTGTAAAATGCTAGGATTGCTATTTTTCAAAATGAGTTTGATCACCTCCTTTTCACTAATCTCAGGGTTCCATCACCTGCATAGAGAATGGTACATGTACGTAAAATCGCTTATGCTTTAATTTTCCCATTGAATTCTATTACAGACTCTCACAGCCAATTAATCAACATGATCTTCTGACAGGAAAGCTGATAGAAAACTGGTCTCAGTCTCTGCCCACATAGAAATAGAATCTCTTGCTACATCCTACCAATCATGGGCAGTGCCGTACAGCACAGTTTGAAGAGTGACTATTAGTTCTTCATTTGGAAGAGGATTCAAGACCAGGTAATCATGACACTTCTCAATTTATTTCAACGGATCTGGATCATCTCCTTTTCTGCCAAATGTAGGAAATTCCAACTTAATAGGTATCCTCCCACTGTAGCGTCAGCTTGTGTCCCCTGACATAAATAAGTCCAAGGGTCCAAGTGAACAACTGTCTGGAAGACCTTGCTGCATGGTAGACTGTAACGGATAGGGTACAATTGCAACATCCACCGAAGCTGTCACCGAATCAGTTTGAGAGAAGGTTAAGGCTGGGGAAGTACGATGAGTAATGGTAAGTGGTTGTGAGGTAGTAATTACTTGTGTATAATTCATACTGTTCTGTTTGAGAGATGTCAGTTCCTAAGAAACTACATTAATTTGTTGTGTTTGAGCATAAAATTCTGTTTGCAGATTCTTGATGGCAATCTGGAGAGGCCTTATGAATGCTTCCATGTCCTTCCTAACTAAATTTTGAAGTCATTCCAATCGCCAGCTTATACTACCAGTATTGTGGAAATCCTTCTGCCCTTCATAATACAATACTTTCAAGTCTTGGCTTAGAGTGGTCATGGAATTTATCAGTTCTGCTTTGAGCTGTAGTTGATTCTCTTTGAGACTGGTGATTTCTTGAGCAAGTAGGAGTTTTTTCACATAATCTGTTTCAAGTTGTGGAGGTCCACAAAGCTGGGTATAGCAAAAGGTGTCATGGCATAACTAAAAATTTAGCAGAGGGGAATAAGATTATTTATAAAGGCTCCATCGGTGTGGGGAAGCCATGCCATCTGAAGAACATTAGTATCCTGCAAGGTTATGGATTCTTGAAATACACCACAATGCAAAGCTGGTACAAAATTATTTGAGACAGAAAAATGTCCTCCATAATAAGAGGTCCAGGCAGAGAAGAATTTTTTTCTTTAAAACTACCAGCTCCAATTTAATAAGTCAATTGAAATCTGATTTTGCTCAAGCTCATATATCAGTCTTAAATCATAGATCTCAAGTCCTTGAGACTTTGTGTAGATCCTAAGGTCTGTTTTTTTTGGTCTCTGTAGCCCCACGTTGGGTGCCATTTTAATGTAGCGGTTTGACTTTAGTTTTGCGGTATAAATCTGCTAAGATTGATCATCATATAGTCAATCCTAAATAGGATCATCAAGTGCTAATACAATTAACCTTGTTAAAGCTATGGCAAAATATAATAAACAGATTAAATTTACAACTTCAGCTTGCTTGGTGCTTATTTATGAATTTATATTTTTTCATCAACACAAAGTTCAAATAAACACTGGGGGAAAAATGTAAATAAATTCACATAAATGTGGAAAAAAACAAAAACAAAAAAAATATTCTTTAGAACTTTATGAAAAAAAAAATATGAGCTTTAAACTGAACTCAAAATTCAATACAGTTCATTAGTTCTCTAGAACATAAAGGCAACAACAATTGATTCATGAAAGTAAAGATTCAAACAAAGTTCATGGTTAACGGAGCAAAGATTCAAACAATGTTTATTTCCCATCACCATCAGTCAGGGAGTCACATGTCTGTTGTTGAACAAGAACGCTCAGTTCAGGAGTTTCATCTCTGTCTGTTCGATCACATCCAGCGAACATTTGCATCTACTGCGAATACTGGAGAATTACTGGAGTAATACTAGAATATTACTAGATTACTAGAGCGTCTGCTAGAGTCAGGCTTCAACACCGTGTCTAAACATCCCATGAAGTTAGTCCAGTACTCACACCGGATACCGCAGACATACTTTCGGCATTGAATCAGGGTTGAATATCAGGCTCTCAGTGAATATCATGCTTGCCGGCATTCTAAAGCTCTCTGTTTTGTACTCTAGCATTACTTCAAACACAGCCACCCTGCCATTGTCTTCTTCTGTCCTGTTCTTATACTCTTCCTACCATATATCACCATCTTGTGGATGTCAGATGATAAAATAATTCTGGTGACCGATTGTAGAATATCACAAGTGCTCAGTGAATATAGTTTTACCAGTGACCCTTTTTCCAGAGAGCTCTTAAAAGCATGAAACTGACTTATTTTTGGACTTGTATTTGCCAGCCAAACAACTGCCATTGAGATGCCATCTCCTATCTCCTATTTCCTTTATTTCTATTTACTTACTGTTGGATGTGTTTTGTCCACTGCATTTCCAGTTTTAATATTTAATGACCCATGCATGATTTAATTATTTTGCCAGGAAGGCAAAGTAGTAATAAGCATGGACAATATACAGACAAAAAAAAATTACCTTCTCAACAATTCTGCTTGGGCTACCATTTATAAAAAGGAGAGAGTGATAGAGCAAGAGAGTGAGAAAGTAAAATTCATCATGTTTGCCCACTTTTGAAAAGGCCCTGCCAATCATAACAGTGTTTTCCGCTATTCTGGCTAAGAATGAAAAGAAGAGAGAGATGGGTGGTGGGGGTAGTTCGCAGATCAAAAAGACAGCACACATCCATACAGCCCACACCAAATATCAATCTAATGACTGCCGGGTCAGTCACCATGGCAACTAAGATTAGATGTGACATAATCCACTGTGGTCCACCAACGGAAGAAAAGAGCTAAAAAGCCTGTTTAAAAACTGCCTACGCTCGCATATGCACACAAACACACACATGTTTGGTTGTAGATTTTGTGTCTTTGCCAAATTGTGCCCCACAACACACCCACTCTGAAATGGGTTCTTAGATGTGGAATGAAAGAAGAACTCCAGAGAAACCTAACATACACATGCACTAAAAATACTATGAATAACACATACTGTGTACGGCCACTCTGGAGGTCCAGATTATACCTTAAAAGTAATCTAGGAAGCAGCAGACTATATGAGGATTAATAATGGTTGGAATAACCTTTGCTGAATGAAAATACTTTGTATATTTGTCATTTCAGTTATCTGTTCTTTATTCAAGTGATATGGTGTACAATGGACTGTTTTAGAAGAGCCTTGCCCATGGCCACAATGATGATAGGGCAGTAAGATCCCAATAACTCTTAAATAACTCTTGTAACCCTCTCATCGATTATTTGGCTCTTACTAAATGTCTAGGGAATCTAACATCTAAATAATTAAAATCAGAAAAAGTTTAAATAATGCAGAATATTTCTTAAATAATACTCAATATCTGGGTTCAAGTACGTTAAGGAAAATTTAACAAATTTAACGTGAAACACAATGCAAATACTCCATTGAGTACCAGTATCAGAACAAACAAGGGATTTTGATTAAATTTGAATCTTTCTTTTTTTGTCTCTCTTTTTTTACCCCGTGTATATTTTGAGCAATGAATTCAAGTTCTACAATCTATTCAAACCTTTTTTTTTTTATAACAAAATAAATAAATCACCCAGCTGGGAATTTTCGCTCATTTTTGATGCACATGTTTGTTCAGAAATTATTTGTACTCACGAAATCCAGGTGAAGCATGGATTTTGAAGCAACAAACAGCAAAGTTCACAAACCCAGATGAGAAAGGGAGAAGAACCACAGACTTGACTGTTTCTGATGTCCATCCACGAAGAATCAATCATGATATCGATGAAGCACGATGACGATGAAATGTTACACGCATGCCCATCATTCAAAAGGCCTTGAAGAAACTTTTTCTGCCACGAGGAGGCCTTTCTGTTCTTCTTTTTTTAGAATGAAATAACATTAATTATGAAATCTTTTTTCATTTGCATGACTTTTTGACATTATAAAGAGCTCATTTTATAAGATTGATATTTGAAGGCACATGTATGTCCCTCCCTTTAAAAATTTGTGACCTTACATAGTGACTGTGATTTTGCAAAGTAACATATGTTCCTGGATCAACATCCAGGTTGGTATTGATACAATATTTCTATCAACCAATCAGATTTTAGGGTTAGATTTAGGTGAAAAAAAAAATCCTCCAATTACTTGTACAGCATGCTTTATTAGGAACACCTGTACACTTATTCATGCGATTATCTAATCAGCAGTGCAATGTATAAAATCTTGCAGATATGGGTCAGAAGCTTCAGTTAATGTTAACATCAACCATCAGAATGGGTATATTCACCGGTGGGTGAATAGGGTAAATTGGTTCATCATCTAATGGCTACTTCCAGCATGATAATGTCACAAAGCAAAAGTCATCTCAAACTCATTTCATGAACTTGACAATGAGTTCACTGTTCTTCAGGGCCTTCCCAGTCACCATATCTGAATCCAGTAGAACACCTTTGGGATGTGGTAGAATGGGGGATTCACATCATGAATGTGCAACTAACAAATCTGCAGAAATTGTGTAATGTAATAATGTCAACATGGACCAGAATCTCAAAGGAATGTTTCCAACATCTTGTGGAATCCATGACAATAAGAATTGAGACTGTTTTGAGAGCAAAAGGAGGCCCTGCCCAGTATTAGTATAGTGTTCATAATAAAGTGCTGAGTGAGTGTATATAATTTACCTCTAATTTTAGGGGTAGGTTTAGATTTAGGAGTATTTTATTTACAGGAATGTTATTCCAGGACCAACAAAAGATGTTGAGCTTTGACCTTGTGAGTAAAGAAATGTTCAGACTGTTCGCAGTGAAATCGTAAACAGATGGTTGACTGTTCTTTAGCTAAAAGCTGTCTTTGCTTACCGAAATATGAATTACTGCCCCCAGGAGCCAAAGCAGTTACTGTTGAGCACATGGGTACATGTGAGCTCCATTTTCCAGTTGAAATGTCCACAGAGGGTTGCCAAAAGCGAGTTGTGAAGTGAGTTGTTTTCAGCTGTACAGGAAGTAATACAGTGAAGACGAATGCATATGTTATCAACTGAACCCCCCAACACAAACCCCAAACCTAAACCTAACCATCAGTGGCATAACAATGTAATGTTAGAGGGAAAATGCAACATACAAATCACACTCATCACTGATTATACAAACACAATTACCTCCTGGTTTCAGTGTGTGGTTCGAAACCTGGTCTCCCAGCCTGCTGATGTGACATGCTACCGGTTGCGCCACAAAATTTATAGTGTGATGCATTTATCACACAAATGTTCATTTTATGTTAATTACATATTAGTTTTCACAAAATGATGTTTATTGTAAATGCTATATATAATGATGTTTATATAAATGCTACTTATGGTTTATGTTCTCTACCTCTCTCTCTTGCTTTTACCCCTGACCTCATAATTCTGCTCATCTTCTAATTTTTGTACTAATTTTCCTACTTTAATCAAAATCATTATACCTATTTTAAGAAGTTTTTTGTAAATGTCAGGTATTATATAACTTTTGATGAAACCTAATATTTTTAGATAAAAAGATTTAAATAGTTGAGTATGTAGTTATTGTGCTGTATATGCTTTATGTAGAGGGGGAAATGGACCCTGATGATGGTGATGAGAATGAAGAAAGAGAGAGAAAGGCTGACTCCCCTGTGAATGCTGTAACTCCCTTTGATAGTCACTGTCTTATCTACTTTCCTTCCTCTTCTCTCATTATTGCAGTGCAAACCTACTCCTTTTTGCAGCTCATTAAGTCTTAGAATTTCATTTGTTAACAAAGGAGGCCTGTTGCTTTTTTCCTTAAATATCAGTGTATTTGTATCCAACTAAAGGCTGAAGTTTGATAATGGAGTAATCAGCACTAGACACGTCCATGAAAGGAAGATGAATCAATTATATGTTTCTGAGGCACATCTTTCTGTTCACTACTGTACAGTCTGTCTGTTCTATTATACTTGCCATCTCTTTTCCTCCAGGCCTTCTGCTGTTCTCAGAGTATCTGTGTGTCAGTGGAACACTGAGCAGTGTTTGACCTCTATCCGGCTTGTTAGCAGCAACCTATGGGACCTGTCTCACATAGGTAGGTACAACAGGAAGATCAACTCAAATAAACCTCCTTGACAGTTTACACAATCCAGATCGAAGGCACAAAGTCAACCCTGGTACCCTGCCAAGGTCATGGACACTTAAAAATAAAAATGATGACAGAGAGGCATAGATATGGTAGTGAGAGAGAGAGAGAGAGAGAGAGAGAGAGAGAGAGAAAGATTAAAAGAGAGATGGAAAAAAAGGGAGGGAGAGAGAGAATAAGGCAGAGGATCTTTTCACCCTGCCTATTAAAATAAAAAATAAACATGGCTTGCAGGTTTAGCTGCCATGGCAGGATCATAAACACTTTCCCTGTTTACCACAAAGCCTAACGGTACATCATCTCCGTCTCACCCCTCACAGCATGTGTTTGTAGTGTGTTCTGAGTCATGTGAACATCTGTGCGGCATTACATGCTTAACCTTTGCTCTGTAGCACCTCATACAGCAGACATATTACTTAACAGCACATGTATTTCTATAGTAGAGGGACAGATACAGCTGTTACCCAGGTAGGGCTTCTCTTTTCAAACACCGCTTTGAAATACATAACAGTGTGTTTTATTGTGACAGTGTTCATTGTGTTCACCTGTTGTGTGAATAGCATACTGTACTGTAGTTCAGATAATTTGGTCTTGGAAGACCTTGATGAGAAATATTTGAGCTCATATTGAAACCATTAACAACGCAGACTTCAGTGTTGGCAAATATGAGTGCAGTTTGTGACGTTGAAAATCTAGAGGAGACACATGACATAAGATATTACTTGGATATTTTTCTAAGTAAAAAATCTGAGAAGCGGGAGGTTTGTGCAGTAGTCTGCTTTTGCTTTCCATTTAATCTCATCAATGTCTAGGAGAAACTATTGAGATTCTAAAGAGAATTGTATTTGTGTTTTTTCTTAGTTATGCGGTGCACATATCTGAATGTTTGTGGTCATATTTACATATAAGTCTCTATTTGGTATTTGGTATTTGGTTTGTGCGTGTGTTGAATGTGCAGTTCTGAATCTGTCATATGTCTGTCTGAAGCAGTCTTCAAAAATGGGCAGCTCTATGTAGTTTGAGTCTGTATGTAAGCATTTGGTTGTTTGTGCACATGTGCCCATGATGCTGCAGTAGCATTTGCATGTCCAGACTGTTTGTGTCTGTGCCCTACTTACCTTGCATGAGAAGTTCTCCTCATTGCGCTGGTTCAGCCTGTTAGGCTCCTATTGTCTTTCTGGTGCCAGTGACAAGATGCAGATATACACCTTTGACAGCACAGAGACACAAAGCAGCCAAGTTATTAAAGGCTTTTACAGTGTGGGCAATCCAAAGAACCAAACATAATTTAATCTGCTTTTTCATCTTGAAAAAATATTTTAGCAATTAAAAAAAAAAAAAAAAAAAAAAAAACGATCATGGTATTCCTGTGAGCTGCAGGTTTGCATTGAGTCTAATAAAGTTTTTAACATGTTGCTAAGCCAGCATTCCATTGAGGCATGTTCACAAAACAATTAGTGCTGAAATGTGCCACACAAACTGTTAAGATCAGACTGAAATGATCAGGAACCTTGTTATAAAAATGAACTTCCGCTTCTTGTTTCTAATATTGTTTCTAATATTTTTTTAAAAGGATATGCAGAGCTATGCACAGCCAGGAACAGCACAAGGTTTAGATGATTTCTGACAAATACCCCGATGCCGATTACAACAGCCATTGACAGACGATAATCATCAATATCGGGAAATGACAAACCATGGAGCATGAAAGTTGCCAAACAGTAGTACAATAGTTACCATGCACTTACCTGTGTAGATACTAATGAAATTATTAAACCATTAAATGCATTACGAATTTAAGTTGTGTCAATTTTCACTGCTGACATGTTCTCTGAATAGCATGAAGTATTTTCCATAACAGTTATAACCTTTTCTTTAGACTCAGACAGATATGCAATGGCTCAGCAACTAGACAAAACAGAGACTATTTAGCAGAGACTGGAAGAAATTGGAACGTCCAACGTTCAAAGGATATAGAAAGGAAGTGCCTCCTTTCAGGTAAAAGAGCTAATCACCTTTTAGATACAGACATCACGCTTTGTTTGCGTAATCTGAGTTAAAGAGGCACATTTTATGATTCCAGTGTTTTCAGACTTTACTGCTGATTTGAAATATGTTCTTTGGCCGTACTCTTGACCAACTGTTTTGGAGGTTTCGGACTTTCCCCATTCAAGTAGATAAGAACTGCTCATGTATGCCACTTGTTTACATAGAAAAACTTTGGATAAAAGCAGCACATATATTGGGAACCTCATAATAAAGGAAGAACAACAGTATGTTGGGAAAATACATTATTATGAAATGTCATAAAAGAAAAAATAATTAGAATGACGAAACATGACACAAAAGAACTTTTGGGCTGGAAGAGTCATGAAGGGTGAGCGAAGAACGTGATGCCAGTTCCCCTTGCTGCAGATTTGAATCATAAATATATATATTTTTTTTTTGGTAATTTATTGAATAATATTTATTTGTATAACTTATTACTTTTGTTATGTAGGTAATATGCTTACATAACGGGCTCGGCAGTGTGGTCAAGGGGGTTGACGATTAAATTGGATATTGCAATATTTTTTTCAATAATGCTAGGTCAATTCACAATTAAATGTGTACTGAATAAATTGACTAAAACTTTCATGGGGATGATGTCAAAGTGTTGCTTTGAAAAGATTAATGTCATGTTTTTCTCAGAATGAGTGTGTGTTATTCTTTCACACTCAAGTTTGAAATCGTCTTTTTCTGTGTCATGCTTGAGTGAAATCAGTTTGTGTACAACAAGATTTTACAGATGACATTGGTACTGTATCTGTAGGTGTGTGTGTGTCTGATTAACGAGCTGTATTTGTCAGCATGAACAGGAGATACAGGCTGTCCACACACTTCCAGTACAGACAGCCTCTGTCTTTGTGTAATCCATCTCTGTGGCAATGCACGGTACACAGTTGAAGGTTAGCATAAACATGGCATCATGCCAGAGGCTGTACCCCTGCTCTCACCCTCATACACAATACACAACAGCTGACACAGAGCTTACACAGACAGAGAGGGAAGCAAGGTAAATCTCTGTCTCACTTTAAGGATTTTACTGCAGGGGTCCTGCTGCAGTACATCAACAACATACCCATTACTTAAACTGTAAAAAAAATTACATAATTTTTGCTAATATTGCTCCAGGAAGGGCCACACTATAAGTCATCATGTGGCCTTTTGCGGTTACTCCGGTGATTAACAATGCATTTTAAAGTGAAAAGCAGACTTTTATCATTCCATTTATATCATTTAATAATATGAACGGTACCATAAATACACAGGCTTTGAACTTAAGAGTACATTGTGTAAAGCCTGAAACATAGACACTGTATTTTTTACAGTAAATTTCTGGCAAACACAGCTGCCAGTATTTTACCATAAATTTAATGTTTTTTTGTTTTTGTTTATTTGTTTGTTTTTACAGTGCCTATGACCTACTACCTCTCACTGTTTCTTTCTCTCTTTAATGTAATTAAATTCAGTTCAGCTTTATTGGCATGGGTATTGTTGTATATACATGTACTGGTCATATAATTAGAATATCATCAAAAAGTTGATTTATTTCAGTAATTCCATTCAAAAAGTGAAACTTGTATAATGTATACATTCATTTCACACAGACTGATATATTTCAAGTGTTCATTCCTTTTAATTTTGATGATTATAACTGACAACTAATGAAAACCCCAAAATCAGTATCTCAGAAAATTTGAATATTGTGAAAAGGATCAATATTGAAGACACCTGGAGCCACACTCTAATCAGCTAATTAACTCAAAACACCTGCAAAGGTCTTTAAATGGTCTCTCAGTCTAGTTCTGTAGGCTACACAATCAAGGGGAAGACTGCTGACTTGACAGCTGTCCAAAAGACGACCATTGACATCTTGCACAAGGAGGGCAAGACACAAAAGGTCATTGCTAAAGAGGCTGGCTGTTCACAGAGCTCTGTGTCCAAGCACATTAATAGAGGGGTGAAGGGAAGAAAAAGATTTGGTAGAAAAAAGTGTACAAGCAATAGGGATAACCGCACCCTGGAGTGGATTGTGAAACAAAACCCATTCAAAAATGTGGGGGAGATTCACAAAGAGTGGACTGCAGCTGGAGTCAGTGCTTCAAGAACCACCACGCACAGACGTATGCAAGACATGGGTTTCAGCTGTCGCATTCCTTGTGTCAAGCCACTCTTGAACAAGACACAGCATCAGAAGCGTCTCGCCTGGGCTAAAGACAAAAAGGACTGGACTGCTGCTGAGTGGTCCAAAGTCATGTTCTCTGATGAAAGTAAATTTTGCATTTCCTTTGGAAATCAAGGTCCCAGAGTCTGGAGGAAGAGAGGAGAGGCACAGAATCCACGTTGCTTGAAGTCCAGTGTAAAGTTTCCACAGTTAGTGATGGTTTGGGGTGCCATGTCATCTGATGGTGTTGGTCCACTGTGTTTTCTGAGGTCCAAGGTCAAAGCAGCCGTCTACCAGGAAGTTTTAGAGCACTTCATGCTTCCTGCTGCTGACCAATTTTATGGAGATGCAGATTTAATTTTCCAACAGGACTTTGACTTCAGCTACCAGTACCTGGTTTAAGGATCATGGTATCCCTGTTCTTAATTGGCCAGCAAATTCGCCTGACCTTAACCCTATAGAAAATCTATGCGGTATTGTGAAGAGGAAGATGCGATACCCCAGACCCAACAATGCAGAAGAGCTGAAGGCCACTATCAGAGCAACCTGGGCTCTCATAACACCTGAGCAGTGCCACAGACTGATCGACTCCATGCCACGCCGCATTGCTGCAGTAATTCAGGCAAAAGGAGCACCAACTAAGTATTGAGTGCTGTACATGCTCATACTTTTCATGTTCATACTTTTCAGTTGGCCAACATTTCTAAAAATCCTTTTTTTGTATTGGTCTTAAGTAATAGTCTAATTTTCGGAGATACTGAATTTGGGATTTTCATTAGTTATCAATTTTAATCATCACAATTAAATGAAATAAACATTTGAAATATATCAGTCTGTTTGTAATGAATGAATATAATATCCAAGTTTCACTTTTTGAATGGAATTACAGAAATAAATCAACTTTTTGATGATATTCTAATTATATGACCAGCACCTGTATACTGATAATTTAAAATAAATCTATTTTTGTTTTAAAATTTTCTGAAGAAATTGTGAGTTACTTGCAGTGAAAAACGGTGCATGGTTGCAAGGTAGGGTGTTCTGGGTGGTCAAAAGCAGTGTTAGTGAGTTGCCTTTCTACAAATAGCAAACCTATTATCTACATATTTCAGTAGTGATGTGATTCCTATTTTTTAAATCAAGTTGCTTTTCAATAGTGATGCAAATTTTATTTTATTTAGTAGCATTACATTACATTAGTAGGCATTTTGAAAGCGGCAACAATTTCCTTCAGCTAATATAGTTGTATGTTCGTTTTGTTCTGATGCTTAGAATCAGAACTTGAGATTACAGAAATGCAAATTAATCACTCTTTTGAATAGGTTCTGTTCAAAGATCCGGTCAAGCGAGTTAGCAAAACGTTCTGAATCGGTTCGCGTTTGAATCAGTGTAACAAATTGAATCATCTGGAGCGGTTTTATCACTCAAAACAATAACGGGATACTTTACCACACAACAAACAGAGCGATGGATGAAGTTTGAACTTAAATACAATCAATTGAATCCAAACATGCATCGTTTGCCAGCGAAGAAGAAGGTCTTCACTAAGTCCAACACCTGAATGTGCAGCTTGTAAATAACTGCAGGTAAGAAACCAACTGATAACACACTGTGCCATGCTAATTCTGAGGACTAGTGCTTTGTCATAATGTGAATAAATATTTTAGAAATGCTCACTTTCTTACTGAATCAACAAACACACATGGCAATTGGGAAGGTTTTTGTTCTCATTTGTTTTGTTGGGTTTGTCTAACATTTTTTTACGATCAAATTACAGACAGTTGATAATAAAATGTCATATATTGGTAATTAATATGAAGTAGTAGAATGTAGCTAGCTGCAACATGTAGCTACAAGCTTGCCATGTGTTACTAACTTATATTTTCTAAAAGATAGTTTTTTATCTTAGCTAATTTGGTCTCATCTTAGCTGTTGGTCTCATAAGGCTCCTTGATATTCTGGTCCCTAGATTTTACTCAGGTCCCTCCTTCAAAGTTTTTAGGATTTTATTTATTTTTGTTTCCAAGTTGCACACTTAAGTTTAGTTACTACTTCTAACACACACACACACACACACACACACACACACACACACACACACACACACACACACACACACACACAGAGAGAGAGCACAGTGTACATGCACAGACCATTTTGGTGAGCAATTATCAGATGGAAGTATTTCAGTAGTGGCAGGGCCTCCTGATAAGGTGAGCTATTATACAATATATCTTCCAGTGATAATAAGCCAGTTATCAGGGGACAGACACAGGAAATGAACTTGGTGAATTGAGCTCTAAGAGAGATGTGCCGTGTCTAGACTAGGAAACAACTAGAAAACACCTGCTTTCCCGTTCTTTCTGCTCCTCCCTCACTTTCTTCATTATTGTCTTGTTCTTTCTAATTGTGCAGAGGCAAATGGTGCACAAGGCTTATACAGATGTTGTGATTTTAATGAATTCTTTAAATTAGAGAGAGAGAGAGAGAGAGAGAGAGAGAGAGAGAGAGAGAGAGAGAGAGAGAGAGAGAGAGAGAGAGAGAGAGAGAGAGAGCAATAGGCTGGGCGTGGGAATGCAAGATAAATGAAAGGAGTGAACAGGGAAACAGGGTTTAACAATAGGGATTTTTTTCTGCTGGCCCACATTTGTAGCTACTTGCCCATCTGATATTTTCACTGGCACCACCACCACAAAAAAAAAAAAACAACAAAAAAAAAACAACAACAACATATTTTTATATATGTATTTGTTTGTTTTTTAACATATTTTAAATTATCTTGAAAAGTTAGGTTATCTCAAAAATGTTATTTTGTTTTTAATATACAATTAAAGATGTAAATTATAACTCAGTGACAGTCATAAATTCATAAACACATTTTCTGCTGGAAAAGGACAGCATATGGTAATTTGTTATAATTGTCATACCATTCTAACTAATGCTTCCAAGATTACCATAAAACATTCTCACAATTTTGACCTCAAACCTCATCTATGTCAGCCATCTTAACAACATATCTTGCCAGCTATATAACGTCAACAGAACAGATGCAATAACAATGCTAAGTACATCACAGAAAACCATATTTTTGTGTTTGCAAAATATATATAAAAAGACATGTACATTATCAAGTGTCAACATATTGTCAACTACCTCAATAGGGCAGGTGACATTTCCATCAACTGGCCCATCATTTTTTCATACTGGCCTTGGGCCATCCTTGTTTCTAGCCTTTGACAAGTCTGAGGAGAAAAAGAGAAGACAGGATCTGAGGAGAGTATGGAGAAGGAGAAAGAGGGAGAAGAGACACGGGCATGAAAAGAAAATTACTAATTTCAGAGCAGCAGATGTGGTGTGAGTGTAATTCATCTTGCAGGCAGAAGTAGGGTGTAGCCAAAGTGTAAATTGGTTTTTAATAGCACAGAGGAAGACTTTGACTCTTAATTATGTATGGCGTCTCCGTTAATTCTAGCCCTGAATCTCAACTTGTTAGCTTAATGGCCAAGCATCTGACGCATGATTAATACTGATTATGTAGCTCTTATTCTGAGGTTGTGGTGACACAAGTAATTAAGTGATGTATCTTATAACTAATTAACCCAGAGAATGTCAAGCTTCTTCCCATTACATTAAGGCTGATGATTTAAGGATTTTTCTCTTCGTTGTGTTAAGGGGTGTTCAGAGTACACCTCACGCTCCATTCACTCCCATTCAAATGCATCTGAACACGGGAGACCGGAAACGCAACATCATGCAATGAAATGTAATTCGACGCTTTGCATTGAAAGTTCAAGTTTGGTGAACTCTGAATCGCGAATCTGAATTATGAGAGGATGCGTGACCAACAGAAGATCGAAAGTCATAGCTAAACTCTTGGCTCAATACAATCTAAGTCACATCAGCTATGGGATGGGATACCTAAGAGTTCAGTTCTTGGCCCACTTTTCTATAAATACAACATCACTGGGACCCATCGTTCAAGCACACAGGTTTTCTTACCACTGCTATGCCGATGACACACTGCTCAACTTGTCTTTCCAGCCTGAGGACTCCATGGTGACTGCTCGTAATTTGGCCGGCCTGGCAGACATCTTGGCCTGGATGAAGGAACACCTCCTTCAGCTGAACCTGGCAAAGACAGAGCTCCTAGTCTTTTAGGCCAACCCTGCTGTTGTGTACAACATCACAGTTTAGCTTGGTTCATCTACAATCACACCATTTGAAACGGTCAGAAACATGGATGTAATCACCAAACACATCACAAAAACAGCCCGACCAAGAAGATTTACTCTACAACATCAGGAAGATAAGACCATTCCTTTCTGATCTATCCATCATTCCTATGCTGGACTATGGCAATATTTTATATATGAATGCTTCTGCCCAGTGTTTGAAATCAATTGACAGAGATTTATTCTATACTGCAAAACTGTTACTCATCATTTCACTTTATATGAAAGGGTTGACTGCCTTCTCTAGGCACACGTGGGCTCAGTCACTGGCATGTGTTTATCTATAAAGCCATTCTGGGTTTCTCACGTTTTATTTGTGCATTTTTATTATTTTTAAATGTATATGTTATTCACTTCGGTCAGAGGACCTTATTCTATGAACTTTCCCTAATGCTAGAACTAATCTTGGCAAAAGGGCTTTTATGTACTCTGCTCCATCGGCTGGGAATGCCTTACAAGGAAGCCTAAAAATGGAAAAACTTGTCTCACTAAGTGTTTTTAAGTAATTGATGAAAGCTTTTGAGATTGATTCTTTGTCCTGTTAATGTTTTTAATTAGTGTTGTTAGGTTTTTGATTGTATTTTTATTTTTATTTTTTAACTTTTTAATTGTTATATTGTCTGTTTGTAGCTGTGAAATGACTAGCTGATGCCTATCTTGGCCAGGACGCTCTTGAAAAAGAGATTTGTAATCTCAAGATCCTTTCCTGGTTAAATAAAGGTTTTAAAAAAAATCTCTGTATGTACTTTTCTGATACAACTGAAACTTTGTAATGAAGCACTTTTCGTGTTACTGTCTCCATAAAGGAACATGTAAAGGGATTATAGGAAAGGAGGAGGCGAGAACCGGCTTGACAATATAAATGATATTTTAATGAAGACCTTAAATGAAAAGACAAATACACAAAGGTGTGTAGCATCATGACCCGGCCCTGCCCTCCGCCCTGTCACAGAATAGTTCACCCAAAAATGAAAATGTTCTGATAATTTGCTCACCCTCAGACCTTACCAATGAGCTTACATCACAGAGATATGAACCCTTTAGATAAAGACATCAGCTAAATTAATAACTGTAAATATACAATGAATACATATTTCAAAGCTATGCGTTTTATTATTGCTGGACATTGAGAAGACAATATGTTTTAACATTTAAATATATAATATTATATGTTATTTGTGATGTATTATTTACATACACCAGAATCCCTCCCGCGTGACATCATATTCTCAAAGCCTAGTGTGATCACCTCTTTAGGGATAAAAAAAATAACAGAGTTTACTCTGTTGCAATAAAACATTTTTAGATATTATTTATTATGTAAAAAAATTGTTGGTCAGATTCTGTTTAAATTTGAATTTATTAAAAGTTAGGGTTTCTATGAGGATTCAATTTGGTTAGCGGATAGAAAATTGTATTAGTTAAGTATAAAAAACATTACACCAATGGAAAGTCATTGTAATGATAGAAGTAACAGATAACATGTGTGAGAGAGTGAGTCAGTGAGTGTGAAATTAATGTGTTTACAAAATAGTAGGTTTGGGTGTCTAAATGAATATGTACACGAGCAAATAATTTGCTCACAGAACAATTTCAGCCCACATGCAGTACAAATTAAGTTTCCAGAGGAACTAAATCAGTAATTACTCGGTCCTATGTGTATGTGTGTGTATATGTCATTTAGCATCTGTATGCTACCGTGCTCAAATCTTGTTACAGTGCTTTGCTCCAGGGCAGCCTTCATCTGTCTCTGTTTAACCAGAATGGAATTAATGAAAGATCCACAGCTATCAAACAACAGAGTCATCGATCTACTGTAGTTTAATTATTTACAATAATCTCATTCTGTTTCCAGGAACCTCATACTGTATTCAGTGCACAGCAATGCAAGCAATGAACCTGATCTTGGGCCCACTAATAGTTTCTAATGCAATTTCACAGGTTCACTTTCTTTTCATGTTTAAGAGGGACGGAGATGGGACTCAAAGATCCTCCCCTGATAAAACTATGAAGAAAAAGAATGCAGTGGAGGAAGAATTACAGAAAAATTTACAGAATGAGAAAAGGACTGTTTACAGTATCTTTGTTTTTTTTACTGTGATCTGTGGAGTAACTTGAACATGCTCCTCCCAAAATATAGTGAAGGAAAAATATATACTGTATACATTGCATCCAGAAAGTATTAACAGCGTTTCACCTTTTCCACATTTTGTTATGTTACAGCCTTATACCAAAATAAATTAAATTCATTATTTTCCTCGAAAATCTACAAACAATACCCCATAATGACAACGTGAAAGAAGTTTGTTTGAAATCTTTGCAAATGTATTAAAATAAAAAATGAAAAAAAAAATCACCTGCACATAAGTATTCACAGCCTTTGCCATGACACTCAAAATTGAGCTCAGGTGCATCCTGTTTCCACTGATAATCCTTGAGATGTTTCTACAACTTGATTGGAGTCCACCTGTTGTAAATTCAGTTGATTGGACATGAATTGGAAAGGCACACACCTGTCTATATAAGGTCCCACAGTTAACAGTGCATGTCAGAGCACAAACCAAGCCATGAAGTCCAAGGAATTGTCTGTAGTCCTCCAAGACAGGATTGTATCGAGGCAAAGATCTGGGGAAGGGTACAGAAACATTTCTGCAGCATTGAAGGTCCCAATGAGCACAGTGGCCTCCATCATCCGTAAATGGAAGTTTGGAACCACCAGGACTCTTCCTAGAGCTGGCCGCCCGGCCCAACTGAGCGAACGGGGGGGGAAGGGCTGTAGTCAGGGAGGTGACCAAGAACCTGATGGTCACTCTGACAGAGCTCCAGCATGTCCTCCAGAGAGGAGGACCTTCCAGAAGAACAACCATCTCTGCAGCACGCCACCAATCAGGCCTGTTTGTAGAGTGGCCAGACGGAAGCCACTCCTCAGTAAATGGCACATGACAGTTCGCCTGGAGTTTGCCAAAAGGCACCTGAAGGACTCTCAGATCATGAGAAACAAAAGATTAATTCATTGGCCTGTATGGCAAGTGTCATGTCTGGAGGAAACCAGGCATCGCTCATCAACTGGCCAATACATCCCTACAGTGAAGCATGGTGGTGGCAGCATCATGCTGTAGGGATGTTTTTCTGCAGCAGGAACTGGTAGACTAGTCAGGATCGAGGGAAAGATGAATGCAGCAATGTACAGAGACATCCTTGATGAAAACCTGCTCCAGAGCGCTCTGGACCTCAGACTGGGGCAAAGGTTGATCTTCCAACAGGACAACGACCCTAAGCACACAGCCAAGATAACAAAGGAGTGGCTACAGGACAACTCTGTGAATGTCCTTGTGTGGCCCAGCCAGAGCCCAGACTTGAACCCAATTGAACATCTCTGGAGATGGAAAATGGATATATACCGACGCTCCCAATCCAGCCTGATGGAGCTTGAGAGGTCCTGCAAAGAAGAATGGGAGAAACTGCCCAAAAAATAGGTGTGCCAAGCTTGTATCATCATACACAAAAAGACTTGAGGCTGTAATTGGTGCCAAAGGTGCTTCAACAAAGTATTGAGCAAAGGCTGTGAATACTTGCGTACATGTGATTTTTTTTTTTTTTTTTGTTTTTTTTTTTGTTTTGTTTTTTTTAATACATTTGCAAAGATTTCAAACAAACTTCTTTCACGTTGTCATTATGGGGTATTGTTTGTAGAATTTTGAGGAAAATAATGAATTTAATCCATTTTGGAATAAAGCTGTAACAAAACAAAATGTGGAAAAAGTGAAATGCTGTGAATACTTTCCGGATGCACTGTATATATAAAAATGTATTAATTATTGAATTCCTGTCATTGTCTAAACTGAACTATGGACTACAGGAAGTATTTATTAATAATCAGTATGCTTACAGCATTTTTACCCTGGTCTAATAGATCAGTCTTTTTTTATTGCTGTTCAATCAGTTGACACCGAAGAGAATTAATGCTGAATATTAAGGAATATTTCTATCTAATTAATATTTTCTGCTGCACCCGCATTGTTTTTATAATTCATGTGGAAACATAAGATAAACACCTAAAAAAAATGGCAAAATCCTGGCCGCTACTAAGCAGCACATTTGTATACAGTATATTATGATGTCTGACCTGATTCTTGTTTATTCTTTATTTTTCAGTCCCATTTTCATGCATAAAACTTGTAATTAGCGCCCTCCATAATAACTCTTAAAAACACTATTAGAGCCTAGTTGCATCCCTAGTGTTTGGGGAACATATGTGGAGAATATTAATAAAGCCTAGAGTGTATGTTAGAGAGAGATATGACTGGGCAGTATACATAAATGTAGAAATATATGTAATGGAATAGATAAGGGAGTGAATATACAGAACATAGAAGTTTACTGTACATGAATACAAAACAGTATCCCCAAAGTGTGATAAAATTGTACATTGGTGAAGAAATTTAATTATTTTTACCAGTGGTTTAAAGTGATAGTTCACCTAAAAATGAAAATTCTCTCATAATTGAATCACCCTTGTGTAATTCCAGATGTGTATAAGATTTTTAAAAGAATATCTCAGGTCTGTAGGTCCATACAGTGGAAGTGAATGGTGATCAGGCCTTTGAAGCTTCAAAAAGGAGATAAAGTCAGCATAAAAGTAATTCATACAACTCCAGTTGTTTAATCAATGTTTTTTTTTTAAGTGATCCAAATTTGGCTGAGAACAGACCAAAATATAACATATATTACTGCATATATATAGCATTGCAGTCTCTAGACACAATCATGATTTCAAGCTTGATTACACTTCCTAGTGCTTGACGCATGCGCAGAGCGCTAGATGGCGTTGTAGGAAGTGTAATCAAGCCTGAAATCATGATCGCCAAGGAGACTGCTGTCAAGATGTACAGTGAAAAAGAGTTATATTTTGGTCTGTTCTCACACACAACCAACTGGATTGCTTCAAAAGACATTGATTAAACCACTGAAGTCTGATGGATTACTTTTATGCTGACTTTATCTCCTTTTTGGAGCTTCAAAGGCCTGAGCACCATTCTGCTCTGTAGCTTCATACAATGCAAGAGCATTGTCTTCTAAAAACCTTTGTTTGTGGTCAGCAGAAGAAAGAAAGTCATACACATCTGGGATGGCATGAGGGTGAACTTAACCCTTTAATGACAGTCTCAGTCACCATTCACTTTCATTGCATCTTTTTTCCATACAATGATAGTGAATGGTGACTGAGGCTGTCATTCGGTCTAAAATCTCCTGTTGTGTTTCACAGAAGAAATTCATAAATGTTTAAAACAACATGAGGGTGATTTAATGGCATAATTTTCAGTTGTGGGTTTTATCCCCAAAGCTTGGTGCACATGGTACATTCATCTGGTGTTGAGATCTTACAGTGCATCTAAGAGATGTAGAGAATGGCATTGTGTGTCATGAGGAGGAGTGTAATTATGTGTGTGTGAAAGGCGAGGAACAAGTGTGTGTGTGTGTGTGTGTGTGTGTGTGTGTGTGTGTGTGTGTGTGTGTGTGTTTGTGTTTGTGTGTGGAGAAGGCAGAAAGGGTTCCATCTATTATACTTCGACAGAAAAATAACATTTCTGGAGGGGGGCTTTTTAAAGACAAACACCCCCAGTGGAGTAAATGACCAGAGATGAGGGGTTGAGGGAAGGGACGGGAGTCCATTGCTGCTCACTCGAGCATTCCTTATGAAATCATCAACCAAATCCTCACTCAAATGCAACTGTTGTCAATGAACTCCATTCCTCTCCTCCCCTTACTCTAGAGCCCTGAAAGAGGGTCAGTTCCAAACCTCTCTTTAGGGGTGGATTAGGATGCCAGCACATGTATTGTGAAGCACTGTGTGTGTGTTCATGAAGCTCATTTCACACATGAGTGTGTGCTATTGTTTGTGATGTGTGAGAGTGAGTGGGAATATGACAGCTAGAGAGAAAGAGAGATGGAGATAGTAGAGGGAGAGAACAAGCTAATCTTCAACACTTAGTGAAATTTGGCCACTTGTGTGAATGTGTGTGTAGTGTGGACTCTGGATTCAGGGTTTGGATCCACTTTACATGAGAAAACCAGGCTTATCCCAAATATTTATCCGTGCTGAGAGAGACGTTTCCCCTGCCTTTTCATCTCTGCAGGAATCCAATTTTTCTTTCTTTCTTTTTCTCAAGCTCATTCTCACTTTTTCTCTCGCCACCTCGTTTTTAGCACTCTTTCCTTATCCTAGCTCACTCTACTTATTTTGTAAAAAAATCAGTAAATAATAATAAAATTTAAGTTATGTTGTGTTCAATATAAGTTAAGCATCTGTGACATGCTGTCAGTTACTATAGAAAATAATTTTGACCCTTGTCCTTCTGTAAAAAAAAAGTTAAGAGTACAACATTTGTAATGGGGCAAGGAATTGTATGGGGAACATTTTTAAATAATTAGGGCTGTCAATCGATTACAATTTTTAATCAAATTAATTACATGATGTCCCAATTAATTAATCGCATATACAAATATTTGCTGAGAAAGCCCCTCATATAACAGTAATTCAATATGTAATGATGAAATAATGATACATGGCTATCTTTAAATATTTAAAAATGATTATTATGTGTATATATACCATATTATTGATCATAAGTCAATCATTGACATACAGTTCACAGCAATCCATTTCACAAGTGAATTTGTCAATCAGTTGGAGATTTATTATGGGGGCTTGTTTAAGGACCCTTCAATTTCAACAAGCGTCAGACATGCTTGTGTAGCGTCTTGGGTGCTTTACGTCATAAACATAAATTTTTTTAGGTCACTGTGTCAAATTAAATATAGTTTAATACTTGTTAATACAATTCTTGAGATCCCTTAGTTCGAATTTGCGCTCCAAGTGTTTGAACGCAAGAACGTGATGCATGTTTGTGTTCTTCTGTCTGCTAAACTGCACGTTGCCACACAGCTGAAATTTCAATTACTGCCTTCTGGAGTAAACAGGTGGTACTACAAGCTTGCATTTCTCAGGAATCTTCCTTATTACAATCCGGGGGCATTGCGATTAATTACGGAATTTTTTTAATTCGTTATTTTTAATACAATATTAATATTTAATATGATAAAAAAATAAATTTTAACATTTATCATTGAGACTAGTGTGATAAACCAAACTTGCCTGTGCTAAATTGTATCTAATCTTTCAACTCCTGTCATGGCCATGTAAAGTTCATTAACACTTATAAAATTTGTAAAATACACACATTGATACCAGAACAGAACTTGATGTAACATTTAGGGCTAGGAGAAATCGATTCTTCGATTCTGAGGTCTTGGGATTTGAAAGTTGACTTGGGAATCGATTCCTCTCATGTACATAATATGATCATATGTCTTTGTTACTTTCAATCATACATAGTGTGAAGTACACTTAAGATTACACCGGTCATTGTAAGAATTCACTTTACCTCCCATTTTTTCTGAAGAATTTTGGAATCGGCTCTTGGAATCGATTCCACCAATTTTCCATCAATTCTGAAATTTCTGTAATCAAACAGAATAACATATATTTTTGTACAAAAGAATAAATATTTTAGTTTAGTTTTAACAAAAATTCTAACTATTCATACTGGGTTAACACTAATTACAGATTAATGGGATTTAACCACAGACTTTTGATCAAACAAGCAACTGTTTGTTGTTTGTTTGAACTATATGTTTGGGGCAGGAGGACTTTGTGTCTTACCATCGGAACAGTGACCATAGCTTTGTTTAAGAGAGCTAATGGGAATGAGATTGGTGCTAAATCAAGGGCGTTGTCTTGGATATGACCTATGACAGTGTAATTTCAGTATTTTCTGAGAAGCTCTGTGGGTATTCTCTCTCATGCTGCTGTAACCATGACAACCTAATGCCGGGCATACTGTAATTCAATGAAGTCTGCAGACTCTGGTGTGTAAGCCACAGCCATTGTTTGTGCATGTGGCTTTTGACCAGTTGGATATTGCTTAAACTTGTCATGCCAAGCTAGGTTGAAGCAATGGAGTTGTGTTTGCAGTGAGTACGGACACTTCACATACAAACGTGCAAACATGCACAAAACAAACATGCATTCAAACCCTGAAATAGAGATGTAAACTGGCTCCATTCAGACAAGTGAAAGGCTTGGCAGGAGAGGGAGGGGCCCAGGCTGTCACCCATGGAGACCAGAGCAGAGAGACATGGGAAAGATAAGCTGTGGGAGTGCGGTTATGAGGTGACATCTTTTCACACAATTAATAAGTTATATTATACCAAAATAAGTTTGTTTAAAAATATCAAACCAATCTAAAGTTTATCACTCCACTTATGTATCTCATTAAAGCAAAGCACACATTCTCTTGCAACTGTGTATCAGAAACAGCTGTCTCAGTATGGTTCTTTTACCTCCATAACAGTATTGTGCATCATTCAGAATTGATTTAAGTATGTCTTTTAAATTTCAATTCAGTTCCTGAATTTGAATTGGATTTGAATTGAGGTACCAAACAGGATACAGAACTGCAATTTAAATGTAAATTTAAGGAAGTAGAATTAAAACGAAGTGAACTTCGTATTCAGTAAATGTAATTATTAATAGAAAAGTTTGTTGAAACCAACTTTGAATGTTGGCTTAACCCTTTATGCTTGGATGGGCCTGCAAGAAAAAACATCAATATATTAATAACTACAGTCTTGACCAACACAAAATAGGTATTGTTTGAAAGCTTAGAAGCTCTTCTTAACAATGCATATAGACATTATGACCAAAACTGAACAATTGCTTTTAAATTTTCAGACAAATCAGAAATGTTCCTTTTATTTATGAAAATTTTGCACTGTGCATATTACAGTAATCAGTAAAAACATCAAACTCATCAAATAGCCATGTGTCATATGTTGTAGGAAAGCTCTAAAGCATACAATACAACCAGCATATTTGTTTTACTCGCAGACAAAAATATAGAGTAATAGCTAAGTATATGTCTTTGACATGTCTTTGACATAAAATGCTGGATGACGCGTAATTTCCTGTTATTAAATTCCGATAAAACGGAGGTATTACTTATTGGTCCAAAAAACTACCCACAAAATCCCTTACAATACAACTTTAATTTAGAAGGATGTCCTGTTACATTATCCACTACAGTAAAAGACCTGGGTGTTATACTAGACCGCAACTTGACTTTCGATAATCATATTTCATCTGTTACGAGAACAGCCTTTTTCCACCTTAGAAACATTGCTAAGCTACGTAACATGCTATCTGTTTCTGATGCAGAAAAGTTAGTTCATGCATTCATGACCTCGAGACTAGATTACTGTAATGCTTTATTAGCTGGTTGCCCTGCATCCTCAACAAACAAGCTACAGTTAGTCCAAAATGCAGCCGCTAGAGTTCTTACTAGGTCAAGAAAATATGATCATATAACACCGATTTTAACATCTCTACACTGGCTACCAATTAAGTACCGAATCAATTACAAAGTATTACTACTGACCTATAAAGCCCTAAATGGTTTAGCTCCGGTGTATTTGACGGATCTTCTATCGCCATACAATCCATCGCGCTCTTTAAGATCACTAAATTCGAGGCTTCTGGTCATACCTAGGATATCTAAGTCCACTAATGGAGGGAGGGCGTTCTCACATTTAGCTCCTAAACTCTGGAATAGCCTTCCTGATATTGTTCGAGGCTCAGACTCGCTGTCCCAGTTTAAAACTAGATTAAAGACGCATCTCTTTAACCAAGCATTCACATAATGCTTACTTTTTATAATACTGCTGAATCAGTTATAATGCATTAATATTATGAACATCAGCTATGCTAATTATTTCCCATCTGCTTTTCTGCTGTTATCTCGGGACGCCAGTCCCGAGGTAAATAGCGTTCGTCAGCTCCAGTTTGTATCCAGCCTCTCACAGAGACTTCAGATGCCCCATCACCATGGACTACGATCTTGAAATGGGATACATAGACTAATTATTGCCAACAAAAGCCTTCATCAGCCAAACAAGGACAATTGCATCTAAGTGAACTTCTGGAATTTAATCAAGGATGGACTTCAAAGACACTGGTCACTAATCTTGCAGTTCAAACACAATCACTGTCTATATACTGACCCTTAGCACTTAATAAGTTTAATAAATTTTTTTTTTTAAATCATGTTTTTTAACTATAAATAATTCTTATTTACATTATTCATGATGTTAGCCAGAGGGGAACTGGCCCCCCACAGTGAGTCTGGTTTCTCCCAAGGTTATTTTTCTCCATTAACCAACATCTTATGGAGTTTTGTGTTCCTTGCCACAGTCGCCTTCGGCTTGCTCACTGGGGTTAATACAATTATTATTTAATTATTTTTAAACACTATAAAGAATCATATCTTATCTAATTCCACAACAAGGCTCCAAACAAAAAAATCAATTAAGGAGCCATTGGCTCCTATAGGGGGAAAAACAGGTGCCAAATATTTTCATTTTTAACTCCTTCCATTCCTTTTCGTCCCACAGCTCGCATGCAAGAAAAACTGCACGTGCTAACAGTGTAGTCTGTGGAGCATTCTTCGCAATTATGTGATCACGTGCATTTTTTATGCTCGTTACTGTCACCGTGTTTTCTCACAGTCTCTTTTTTTTTTTTTTTAAATGGTTAGTTCCTGCAATGAACTCCTATTTCTTTTGATATAAACTTTTGTTATGTATCTCGGGAAATGTAATGCAAATTTTAAAATCAAAGGGAGTAAATTTTTACTGTCGCCAATGGCGACCTTGACAGAAATTACACTCGCAAATAAATTTATTTGGTCATAAATGCGACCATTTTTAGTCGCAGTTTGGAGCCCTGCACAAGGATGATGATTTATCGACTTTATAGACATTACATTTTTTTTATCGTCTGTTAATGCCGAACTTCTGTAAAGCTGCTTTGAAACGATGTGTGTTGTGAAAGGCGCTATACAAATAAAATTGACTTGACTTGACTTGACATGTATGTTTCATGTGAACAGTTTTCACTTGTAACTTCAAGAAAAATTAACAGAACATAAAATATTACAACATTATTACTTAGAGGAGGTGACTATCTTCCAAACCAGCCCACACTCAAGGAAATCGGATGTAAAGATTGTTAGATAGTTGACACGAAGTGCAATGTGCATCGTACACACAGCATCTGGCTATCTGGCATCAGGCTGTTATCTATCCTGGATCAGATGACATCATCAGAAATTATGTAGTGTCATGGAATGCTAAACCAATCGGATTGGGTTCAGATCAGTTCAAAAAGTCATCCATATCTGGGAAGAGAGAGATTTGTGACGGTTACATATGCCCACCAGGAGATGGCGCCAAGTACACACAGACTCGGTGACTCATGGCACAGAATGAAACTCATTTTGTGAAATATCATTACTTAAATCATGTCTTTGTCATAACACAAAATTTGGCTAAGAAAAAAAAAAAACGTTTTTTCAGCTGTTTCTTGGGCTGAGAGGCTTCTCTTTTTTTTTTTTTTTTTTTTTTTAAATATTTGCCACTGAAACAGGAAATCTTTAAAAACACCCTCAGAGTTTAGCAAATGTTTTTAAAAAGTCTTCAAGGATTTAAAGGAATTTAAAGGAGTAAATTGTCATCATTTACTCACCCTTATGTCATTACAAAACCATATGTCTTTCTTTATTATGCAGAACACAAAAATAAATTATTTAATGAATGTCCTGTTTGTTGAATAAAATGTAATGGTAGTACAGAGAGTCTTTTACTTTTACGCTTAATAAAGCTCCATAAAGTGTCATAAATATATGTATGATTAACAGACCATAATTTTATAATTATTCACTCCCAAACCTAATGAAGTCCATAAACAGCGCCGAAATCCAATGTGCCAGCTTCGTCGTTAACAACAGACCTCATTGGTTATGACGAATCTCGTGACGAACCCCCTTGACAACATGTTGCAACCTCATTGGTTCTTGCACATGATGTCTCTGGTCTCGCGGGCTACTTTTATGACACTTTTGAATGCTTTATTAAACATTAAAGTGAGTCTCTATTAGTGCCCGACTGATTTATGGGTCAGTCGATATTAGCCTTTCACAGATATATCCGTATCGGCGTACATGCTTTCTGATATGCGCAGATAGGAAAACTTTTTTTTTTTTTTTTTCAGAACATATAATGCAGAAAACAATGCTTTGGGTAATTTAGAATTGGTGTCATAACGTAGTTTGTCCAGCAGAGCGCGCTCTGACTCCATTGTTTACAGAGTTGTGTTGTACTTGGCGCCATCTCCTGGTGGGCATATGTAACAGTCACAAATCTCTCTCTTCCCAGATATGGATGACTTTTTGAACCGATCTGAACCCAATCCGATTGGTTTAGCATTCCATGACACTACAACAATATGAGGGTGAGTAAATGATGACAGAATTTAAATTTTTGGGTGAATAATCAATTTAAAGGGGCAACCAGACAGACAGTCTGATAGATTAACTTTAATTTTATGGACCAGGGTGGAACAACACTAATTTACAGAACACATTTCCCAGAATGCCATTACATGTGTTGAATTTCTTTTGAATTGCAAATATAGCCAATTCTAAAATTCTGAATTTTTCCCAGCCCTGCTCCACAAGGAAGAACACAATAGTCTTATCTTTGAAAACTTTTGAAAACTTGAATTGGCGAAGCTACAGTTCTCACCCTACTCACCAGGGGTCACCAGAGACACACCTCCCCAATCTCCACAGCAACAGAATAGAAATGTATTGCATCAACGGTCTCTGTCAGGATGTCTGTCACCACACCCTAAAACTCACACATTTACTCAAGCTCACATCCAAACTCCCCGCCGGTTTTCTATGATTCCTCAAATTTACCGTGAAAGCATGTCTGAATTGTGAAAGTTGGGGATGTGTAACTGAGATGTTATGAAGTCATTAAAATCCAATGAATTCAATGAATGCCCCAAATCCCTTTATCTCTCTCATCCTTCTCTACTCCCCTTCCTCTACAGACCTGAAAGAGGCTCAGTCCTAAACCATCACATACAGATTCTTTGACGTGACATATGTTTATAAGTTTGACTATTTGTGCATATGTGGGTACAATATTGTCTACATTTAAAATATGCCTATGTCTATATGTGTGTGTGAGAACTATGGGAACATCTTCATTAGGAGAGCCCCAGAGCTTTCCCTGCAGGATTTACCATGCACTCCACTCTGTCTGTAGGAACAATGCAGTAGATCAATGTTCAGACTTCAGAAAATGAACAAAGCCCCGCACTGGGAAACACACACACAGTGTCTTGGCATAGATAAAAAAAAAAAAAAAAAAACTATTGTCCTAGTGCAGGCCATTGCTTTAATGAGCTTCTGTTACTGTGGCAAAATAGGTGAGATAAAACATCAGTTATATCACATCTAAACCAATTATTTTATTACAATGACACTATTCAAAACAAATGTTTAAGATGATAGACAATGCAGCTACATGCTGTGGTTGTTCTTTTATGTATATAGAGCATGTTCAGGCTCCCATGGAATATGCCCCAGCAGAACACCATAGAAAATTTCAAAGATTTCTGCGGAATTGGAGAACCCATCATTCATAAAATTCTACACATCCCTCTCCCATTTTGTTTAATTAAATATTTTGACATTTTTAGGTTCATTTCCACCATCGGGATAAAAGTTTCTTGTATTATATCCACTTGAGCGTGGTTTGGTACAGTACAATAACAAACCGTTCCAGACCTGAAATTTTCAGCACATTAGCTAACTGCACCTAGGACAAAAAGTGGTTCTGGTGGAAGCCTGTCGTGGCATGGTGACTCATAATTGTACAAATGTACGAAATTGTATAGTCTGAAATGCAATTGTTCTTTTCAATTCTGAGTAAATGTCCTGTTGCCTTTGAAGGAATGCATTGTGAAGGTTGTACAAAGTCATAATAAATACCAAGGTTGTATATCAGTGAAGCATCAGCATAGAATACTGATGTATTGTTGTCTTTGATGTACAAAGTAAAATTTATTTTTGACAACATTATCAATGTGAATAGCGGGAACAACAACGCCGGTAAACATGGGCCGCCATCTTGATTGTTTTGGGTTAAATTGGTTACATGACTGCATCACATGACAACAAATACGTAACTGTTTTTAGATAACTCAGTTTTCCCTCTCCAAACTACAATGCAAAGATGTGTCGAGCTGAAATACACAATTTAATTTTGAAAAACGCAATAGAGATTGTGCCAAATTGTCAAGCACAAAAAGGGTTTTAGAGCCGTTATTTTCTTGTCCCAAAGAGAGACGGCGGACTTAGGCCAATCCTGGATCTGAGACATTTTAATCGCGCGCTTATCAAGCGTCTATTCAAATGATTACTCAAACTAATTCTATCGCATGTACGCCCACAGGATTGGTTTGCTTCAATAGATCTGAAGGATGCATACTTCCATATCCAAATTGTACAGCACCACAGGATGTTTTTGAGATTTGCGTTCGAGGGAACAGCGTATCAATTCAAAGTCCTGCCCTTCGGACTGTCTCTGGCTCCTCGCACATTTACATTCACATTATTGGCTGTTACTAGCACAATCAGAGGCTCTGTTATGCCAACACAGAGACTTACTGCTTCAGCATCTAAACAGCTTGGGCCTCAATGTAAACTGGGTGAAGAGCACGCTCTCTCCCAGCTGAAATATCTCCTTTTTGGGAGTCCACCTCGACTCCACAAGCGGCCGCGTGCACCTCACGAGCGAGCGCGTTCAGGCCATTCTACAGTGTCTGTCTCAGTTCAAACTGGGGAGAACACTTCCTCTGAAGCTGTTTCAGAAAGCATTGGCAGCATCGGCCGTCATCCCATTAGGTCTCTTACACATGAGACCACTTCAGTGCTGGCTGAAGCATCGTGTGCCACAACATGCTTGGCGCCAAGGGCACATGCGTATCACTATATCCCGCTGCTGTATAGCTGCATTGTACCATGGACAGCTCCTGCGTTTTACCAGCGAGGTGTGGCACTGGGGCAAGTTATCAGGTGGAAAGTGGTGACTACAGATGCTTCCAACACAGGTTGGGGGGACGGTGTGCGATGGACGCCCGACATTTGTCACCTGGACAGGTCCGAGGAGGGCGTGGCATATAAACTGCCTAGAATTATCGGCTGTAATTCTAGTCTTGAGGGCTTTTCAGTCAGAAATAGCGAACTGTCATGTCCTGGTTCACTCAGACAACATGGCAGTTGTGGCATATATAAACTGCCAAGATGGAATTCATTCACCGCCACTGTTGAGACTGACACGGCACCTCCTCCTATGGAACGAGCGCCATCACCTCTCCCTGCGAGTGACATATGTCCCAGGCTGCCTGAATTATGACACGGACCTACTGTCATGCCAAGGGGTGATACCGGGCGATTGGAGACTTCATCCTCATACGTTGTTGAGGATTTGGGAAATATTCGGCAAAGCAGAAATCGACCTATTTGCCTCAGTGGAGAATGCCCACTGTCCCCTTTGGTATTCGAAGTCCCAAGCCCCGTTGGGAACGGATGCAATGGCACACAAATGGCCGGCGAAACGCAAATACGCGATTCCTCTGCTATGCCTGATCCACTCTGTCATATGCAAAGTCCGGGAGGACAAGGAAACGGTTCTATTAGTTGTGCCGAGATGGCCCAACCAGCTATGGTTTTCGGAAATGATAGAGATGCTGTACAGCCCACAATGGGAAATACCACTGAGGAGGTATCTCCTCTCTCAGGCGCACGGCACAATCTGGCATCCCCAGCCCCAGCTGTGGAACCTGCATGTGTGGCTGAAAAGATGCGTTTTCAAATGAAAACGCAGTGTGTTGTGATTGACAGTATATGGTTAACATGCTCCCCTCAAAATCCTTTTCAGAACTCCATTTAAAAGTACAGTGTTAGGAGACTTCAGTTGGATTTTCAAAACAGACAACCTTTGAACTCAGAGTAGACCCCATGTGCCTAGTTAAATGGTTTCAATATTCACTCTTTTCTCTAAAAAAAAAAAAAAAAAAAAAAAAAAAACTTCAACAAAAGTTGTCCTTACACAGAAACTGAGCTGTCTTCTAAACTTCATCTAATCTACATCTGGTGTAATGAAGAAAAATGGTTTGAGATAACCAACTTTCAACATCTCTTTTTCTTCTCCTCATATCTCATCTTGTTATTATTAGTACAGATGTGTGTGAAAGCACTCAGTTCAGTTCTCTTGTTGTCAGAGGTTACTGGCTCTCGGATTAAAGACTGGCTGTCCTACACTGTTGGTGACCATCAGATTATCACTGCATCATTAAACACTCACAATGATACAACACACACACACACACACACACACACACACTAACTCAAAAAAAAAAGTGAGAGTGGGTTATCATAAAAGCACAAGGACTGCATCTCACTCTCTCTCAGACAAGCACATAAACACACACCACATGCTGTTTGAAGATAGTACTAGTAAGATATGGACATGGCCATGCACTGTATCACTCACTTTCTGTTTTCACTGATGTGATGGGTCTAGATAAGACCAGAATGGTCAGATGCACACTCCTCATCCCTTTAGAAATCTGTCCTTATCATCCCCCCTCTCTCTCACTCTCTCTCTCTCTCTCTCTCTTTGCAACGACTACCAGAACTGGCATAGTTGTTGCATCCTGAATAAGATTTCATAGATTGTAATTGTGGTTTCTGCAAACTGTTGTTAGGCTTTCTTCTGAACCATGGTAAGATTTAAAGGAAACGGAAGCAACATGAAACCAGAGCAGTTTTGGACTCATCTAAACGTTGTGGTGTTTGTGTTCAAATGCTCAGATTAGAATCGAGTGGCTCTCGTGTCTCTCACCACATGCACTACAGCTGGACACAAGCAAAGTCAAAGGGCATCCTACCACAAGTATAGCAGGCCATCAATTTTATTCCCAGCAACTTCCTTTTGATGCCATAGTCTTAAATTTTATACAGAAAACTGTGCTTGTTGTTTCACTTTTTAAAATAACGAATGTATACTTTCTGACCATTTCAAATACTGTGGCCCCCAAAACTATTTGGACACTTAAAGGAATGTTCCGGTTTCAATACAAGCTAAGCTTTATCTATAGTATTTGTGAGATGGTTACCACAAAAATGTATGTAATCTTTGTATGAATGAAAATGTTCATATTAAACAAAATAATATTCATAGAATTTAACAAATGCTGTCAAACATTGGTTCATTCAGCCAGAACCAAAGAATCAAAGCAAAGATTTTTAAGCATGGCGTAATTGTCCAAATACTTTTTGGGGCAACTGTATATAAACAGAATGAAGGTCAGAGCAGCAAGAGTTATTCTTTTGCATGTATGTGTGTGACAGTGTGATTTTGATTCAGTTGTGTTGCTAGCTAGGTATGTCATGAGAATCATCTGAGATAATTTATTTGTATCCTATCGCTCTTATTCAAAGGTATGATTGGCCCCTGGAGGTACAGGTCAAGTTGGCACCCTGAACTTGAGGCCTTGTTGTGTCAGACAAAGAGTTAGTTCAATTATACTCCTACACAATCGTTTCCTCGACAGCCATTCACAAACTATCCAATCACATGTTTCCAAATTAGTTTTCTGTTGAAGCTGCCGCTCTGAGCTGCCAGCAAGGGCCTGGAGAGTCCCACTACCTCCAACCATGTGTGTGTGAATGATGATCTCAGAGCGACAGGGTGAGATTTTTTAGAGCGCACGCACACACACGTGCACGCGCACACACACACACACACACACACACACACTTATTCTGAGGTAAGAGTGCAGGCAGAGTACATCCAGCAGTGCAGTCAGAAAGATGTACATTCATACAATCCCCTCTCTGTACTCTAGAGCGAGAGGGAGAGGAAGAGAGAAAGCAAAAATAAATGATGGCTTGCATTTCTCACAGACTTCACTCTTTAATTCAGAAAGCAATTACTTCAGATTTTCCACTTCAGAGGGACACAGTGAGAGAGAGAGAAAGTGAGAGAGAGTGTACTGCACAAAGATGATACTTTGAATTAGTTACATATGGCGCCTGTGATGAAAGGCTCAAGAAAAAAAGGAAAATAAAACTTCTTATGTGCTATGGTGTGTACATATGTAGGAGTATGAGTGTGTGTAGTTTTCCTGCCTGTCTGTCTTCCTATACTTGGAGCCCCTTTTTTAGTGGGGAGAAGGATGATGCATCATTCAGACATGGTTATAAAACCACACACAGACACAGACACACACCATTAACAGCTCCTTATTTCTTCAGCTATCGGACAATGCTTTATTATTTATTGCAGTAATTGCATTGAGTAACAGGGTTATTTAACATTCTAATGTGTTTTTTTCAAGGCACATAATTGTGTGATAAGGACCTAGTTATCTTTTATGCATTTGGACACATGCAATAACGGAGTGACTGGTGTAAATCTGTACTTGGGTAGTAAATGCATAATGCATCCAAGAGCTTTTTCGTATCAAAATTAAAATATGAGGTTTAAAATTATTTGAAAATTGATATTTGTATATTTTACATGGTGTGACTTGTCACTTTGGAATACTTTAAAATCCTAATATTCTAAGTAGTTTTTTCTATAATAATAGGTCATGAAAGCTGCATGCATAATAAAAAAACATAATAAAAATATTTTTTGAAGGAGTATAACATTTCACACCACAGGACAGGTCAACTTTGCAAAAGTTACAAAACTCCTGGGGCTGGGTATTTATGTAGATTTCCCCATTCGATTCTGATGCATAAGCTCTCGATTAAATTCCGATTCATTTAGTAATATTTCAGGTATAATGCACATTTTGCTTCCTAATTAAAGAAATTCTCTCAGCTAATGCTGTTAATTATAAAGGGGACCTTCTAATTTGGTACATTATGAATATATTAATTGTACAAATTTTATCAATAGTTTATCATTTTGGTCACATTTTAGATTTTTTTAAAATGTACAAATTCTATGCATTCCATCAACAAATTTGTCTTGAAATATACTGTGCAGCCATACAATCACCTGCTGACTAAATGAAAAGACACGTTTAGCTGCTTTTAACCCATCTGCAATCAGATTTGAGGACTGGAACTAACTGTTGTATTAATATATACAGTGCATTTCATTTTTTTTATGTTGCAGCCTTTTGCTAAAATACTTTAAATGATTATTATTAAAAAAAAAAAAAAAACAATTTCAGATCAATCTACACTCATACCACATAATGACAAAGGAAAAAAATATTTTTGATAACTTTGCAGATTTATTAAAAAGAAAAAACTGAAATACCACATTGACATAAGTATTCAGACCCATAACTCAGTACTTACGTTGAGGCACCTTCGGCAGTGATTACAGCCTCAAAACTTTGTGGGTATGATGTGACAAGATTAGCACACCTGGATTTGGGGATTTTCTGCCATTCTTCTCTGCAGATCCTCTCAAGTTCTGTCAGGTTGAATGGTGACTGCCGGTGGACAGCAATTTTCAGATCTCTCCAGAGAAGTCGGGGCTCTGGCTGGGCCACTCAAGGATATTCACAGAGTTGTCCCTAAGCCACTCTTGCACTGACTTGGCTGTGTGCTTAGGCTCATTGTCCTTTTTGAAGGTGAACCATCAGCTCAGTCTGAGGTCCTGAGCACTCTGCGCAGGTGATGAGCGGTGCCTGGTTTCCTCCAGTTCAATATTCATTTCATCAGACCAGAGAATCTTGTTTCTCACAGTCTGAGACTCCTTTGGGTGCTTTTTTATGTGTCTTACACTGAGGAGGGGCTTCCTTCTGGCCATTCTGCCATACAGCCCAGATCGGTGGAGTGTTGCAGTGATGATTGTCCTTCTGCAAGTTTCTCCCGTTTCCACACATGATCTCTGGAGCTCAACCAGAGTGACCATTGGGTTCTTGGCCACCTCTCTTTCCAAGGCCCTTCTCCCCTGATTGCTCAGTTTTGCCAGGTGGCCAGCTCTAGTAAGAGTCCTGGTTGTTCCAAATTTCTTCCATTTAAGAATTATGGAGGCCACTGTGCTCTTCAATGCAGCCAAAAAAAAAATTGTGTAGCATACCCCAGATTTGTGCCTCAACACAATTCTGTCTCTGAGCTCTGCAGGCAGTTCCTTTGACCTCATGTCTCAGTTTTTGATCTGATATACATTTTCAGCTGTGAAACCTTATATAGACATGTGTGTACCTTTCAAAATCACCTCAAATCAATTGAATTTGCCACAGGTGGACTCTAATCAAAGTGTAGAAACATCTCAAAGATGATCCAGAGAAATGGGATGCACCAAATTTCAAGTGTCATAGCAAATTATACATAGCATAATTACTTGTGTGATAATATATAATAATATATATATTGAATGTGCTAGCTATGCGTAATCTAGCTCCCTAATGAAAAATGTGTTTAGAAAATGTTACTATACTAGCTAAACCATCATGATAAAATCACAAATATACACCAAACGTACACTTATTGTATCAACCTCACCATAGCGAACTTTGCCAGCTACCTAGAAAAAAATGTAATACCTTGGTGTTGGCAAATTGACAATTGTGAGATGCCATGTACTAAAGCCATTCCACCTGCAAGGTTAAGCGTGGTCAGCATGGTATGTGGTCATTCCGTGTCAAAGTGTGCTCAAGTGGAGGTGCTACTGGAACCTTTCCTCACCATGCTCAGAACCGTTCGGCCAAATGGTGAAAAAGCAGCTATGTTTTGGATGTGTTTTTGTTGGGGAAACATTAACCAGAGTGGAGCCATTTAGCTTCTTTACAGCATCTGTGCTACTGTATGTGTGATTTGAATGAAGTGTTTCTATTTTTGTTGTTTTTAAACAAGGAAAGGATGAATCTGAACAGAAAGGATATTTAAAGAGACATTATTCAATGACAAATGTCACGTCTTTGGACACAATTACAAACCAGCCTTTTACTCTCAACGCGCAGTGAAAGAATCTCTGTGCTGAACTTATTTGCTTCTACACAACTCAATCATTGTTTAGTGAAATATTGTATTTGACTAGCCAACGACTAATCACAGACATTTTTGTCACATACCGTAAAATGTAGTCACATATGCAAGTGATTTCCTCGCATTGTAGAAGGTTGTGCCTAGAGTAAAAGATCAATTTTGGAATTTAAGAATCAATTTTGAGAATGGAAATGGCAAAATCTAAATTTTTACCCAGCACTATCAACAACCCACATACTTAAACTTCTAACACGTTTACCTCCCTACAAATACATGCAGAAAAACAAATACATAGCCAGGCATCCACAGAGTTCAGAAATCACTAAATATATGCAGTCAGTAACTGTGTCTCACACATGCAATTGTGTATTTGAATATGTAGCATTGTGTATGCCCTTGGTAGCATGGCTGCAGGTTGGCACACTGGCATGGATTCTTGGAAATTCCGCTGCTGCACCCCCTTACCCAACATCTGTAAACCGGACACACCCCCTCTTCAGTCAGTCCATAGTTTCTCTAACCAATCCCCCTAAACCACGGCAAGAGAAATCCCACCATAACTGTGAATCATTGCATTGGTGTATTCTTTCAGATCACACCAGAAAACAATACTGCCTACAAAAACAAAATGCAGAAATTAAGTCTACACTGAAACTGAGAAAAAATATATACAATTTTCACACTCAGTTTTTTTCTATTCTAATCTGAGCATAGTTGAACCAAACCCGTTTGCCAAAGGACAGATCATTGTCTAAGAGACACAATTTTGAATGGCAGATACACTGGATGAGAGTAGGCTAAATTAGGTCAATTGTATTAAATAATTTGTGGTCTGTGTGTGGTAGGCAATGAACCTGTGTAACAGAGCCTGAACGCTGCAGACTTTCTACCCTGCCCCAGACTTTTTATGAGAGGCGGGGGTTCAGGGGTCAGTCATGAGGGCCAATCCGTGACTGTAAATCAGGGTTTAAGCCCCAGATAGGAAAGGTCAAAGGTCAAGCCTTAGAGACCTCCAGAGATGTCGCTGCTCCTTTCTGTCAGAGATGATCTGGATGAGAGAAGTCTGCACTGAGGAGTGTGAGTGTGGGTCAGTGGACTAGGCCTGTCTTGGGTCAAAGGTCAAGCAGCAGACCATGTTTAAAGCTCCTTACACAGGAATGAGATGACAGAAATTCTTTAACTAGAATGTAAAGTCTCCACACCCCCCACTAATATTCTCCAAAAACAGTTTTGAACTGCAGGGCAACACATTTTAAAAGAGCTGCAGATCAGAATATGCACCATCTCCTACAGTGAATAAAAATATTGCTGTAACGGCCAGAAACGGGAGAGGATCTAAGTGCAGCTTTTATTGAATCCAAAACAAGAACACTTGGAATAACCAAAATCCACAGGGGATATAACGCTAAACAAAAACATGAAATAACAGACAACTGGACAGGATGGAAACAAGGGCTTAAATACACAAGGGAAAACTAGAAACACCTGGGGAAACAATCAGGTCATGAGAAACAATCAGGGGAAAACCAATCAAAAAACAGAACTACAAAAGGACTACCAAAACCAAACAGGAAACAGGAACTAAACAGGAAACTTCAACATAAAAGCACAAAAACAAAAGACAACAGAGAACATGACAGAGTCCCCCCTTTAAGGAGCGGATTCTAGACGCTCCAAAAACAAACAAAAAACAGCAACAAAAAAAAACATTGTCCATAGAGCACAAGGTAAACAGATAGTCCAGGGGGGCACCAGGGGCAAATAGGCAGTTGAAGGGGACACGAGGGGCACAGAGGGACAAGACTATGACAGAACAGGTGGGTGGCCAGGAGACAGATAGGGCAGGGACTGGGTCAGGAGGCCAGGGAGATGGCCGTAGGACCGGGTTAGGGGGTCTAGGGGATGGCCACAAGGCTAGGAAAGGGTCAAGGGGTCTGGGGAATGGCCACAGGGCTAGGATAGGGTCAGGAGGTCTAGGGGATGGCCACAGGGCTAGGGCAGGGTCAGGAGGCTTAGGTGATGGCCTCGGGGTTGGGACAGGGTCAGGAGGCCAAAGAGAGGGCCACAGGACTGGGACAGGGTCAGGAGGTCTAGGGGATGGACACAGGGCTGGGTCAGAAGGCCAGGGAGGAGGCCGCGAGACAGGGTCAGAAGGCCAGGGAGGAGGCCGCGAGACAGGGTCAGAAGGCCAGGGAGGAGTTGAGGAGGACTCCAGGGGCGGTGCCAGGGTAGGCGGAGCCATAGGAGGCGGAGCCATGGAAGGTTCAGGAGGCGGAGCCGCAGAGGGCACTGGAGGCTCCGGAGTAGAGGAAGGTCCTGGAGGCGGAGACCTGGGAAGCTCAAGAGGCTGAGGCCTGGTAGGCCAGAGAGGCGGAGTACTGGGTGGCTCGGGAGGCGGAGCACTGGGAGGCGGAGCACTGGGAGGCTCGGGAGGCGGAGCACAGGGAGGCGGAGCACAGGGAGGCTCGGGAGGCGGAGCACAGGGAGGCGGAGCACAGGGAGGCTCGGGAGGCGGAGCACAGGGAAGCTCGGGAGGCGGAGCACTGGGAAGCTCGGGAGGCGGAGCACTGGGAAGCTCGGGAGGCGGAGCACTGGGAGGCTCGGGAGGCGGAGCACTGGGAGGCTCGGGAGGCGGAGCACTGGGAGGCTCGGGAGGCGGAGCACTGGGAAGCTGAGCACTGGGAGGCAGAGTTCTGGAATACTTTCTTCTCCACCTCTTCCTCCAGACGATCGAGGCTACAGGCACTGGCTCTGGGACGGTCGAGGCTACAGGCACTGGCTCTGGCTCTGGGACGGTCGAGGCTACAGGCACTGGGACGGTCGAGGCTACAGGCACTGGGACGGTCGAGGCTACAGGCACTGGCTCTGGCTCTGGCACGGTCGAGGCTACAGGCACTGGAACTGGCTCTGGGACGGTCGAGGCTACAGGCACTGGAACTGGCTCTGGGACGGTCGAGGCTACAGGCACTGGAACTGGCTCTGGGACGGTCGAGGCTACAGGCACTGGAACTGGCTCTGGGACGGTCGAGGCTACAGGCACTGGGACGGTCGAGGCTACAGGCACTGGCTCTGGCTCTGGGACGGTCGAGGCTACAGGCACTGGCTCTGGCTCTGGGACGGTCGAGGCTACAGGCACTGGCTCTGGCTCTGGGACGGTCGAGGCTACAGGCACTGGCTCTGGCTCTGGGACGGTCGAGGCTACAGGCACTGGCTCTGGCTCTGGGACGGTCGAGGCTACAGGCACTGGCTCTGGCTCTGGGACGGTCGAGGCTACAGGCACTGGCTCTGGCTCTGGGACGGTCGAGGCTACAGGCACTGGCTCTGGCTCTGGGACGGTCGAGGCTACAGGCACTGGCTCTGGCTTTGGTTCTGAAGACGGGGCCGTGGAGGGCGGAGACTGGTGAGCGGAAGCCCTTCCTCTTCTCCTCCTCTTCCTGGCAGACAAGGCTGGCAACGCTGGCGCTGGGACGGACGAGGCTGGCAACGCTGGCGCTGGGACGGACGAGGCTGGCAACGCGTTGGCCGTGGCAGGCGTTGGCTCGTTGGCCGTGGCAGGCGTTGGCGTTGGCTCGTTGGCCGTGGCAGACGTGGGCGTTGGCTCGTTGGCCGTGGCAGACGTGGGCGTTGGCTCGTTGGCCGTGGCAGACGTGGGCGTTGGCTCGTTGGCCGTGGCAGACGTGGGCGTTGGCTCGTTGGCCGTGGCAGACGTGGGCGTTGGCTCGTTGGCCGTGGCAGGCGTTGGCGTTGGCTCGTTGGCCGTGGCAGACGTGGGCGTTGGCTCGTTGGCCGTGGCAGACGTGGGCGTTGGCTCGTTGGCCGTGGCAGACGTGGGCGTTGGCTCGTTGGCCGTGGCAGGCGTTGGCGTTGGCTCGTTGGCCGTGGCAGACGTGGGCGTTGGCTCGTTGGCCGTGGCAGACGTGGGCGTTGGCTCGTTGGCCGTGGCAGGCGAGGGCTCGTTGGAGGTACCCACAGGGGCAAACGTCTCCATAACCAAGTTCACATACCTCTCCCACGTGTAATCACCGGTCTCTGGCAACTCAATCCATCCATGGGCCAGGAGGCCGAGCTGGAAAATGGACTTCAGATGCCTATAAGGGAAACTAGTGCATCGGGCAATGATGCAAAACTGACGTGAGTATTCCGTCAAAGGGAGGTTCGCTCGGCTCAGCTGAAGAAAAATTGCTGCTAGATCCATGTTAGTTCGGTCTGTTATTCTGTAACGGCCAGAAACGGGAGAGGATCTAAGTGCAGCTTTTATTGAATCCAAAACAAGAACACTTGGAATAACCAAAATCCACAGGGGATATAACGCTAAATAAAAACATGAAATAACAGACAACTGGACAGGACGGAAACAAGGGCTTAAATACACAAGGGAAAACTAGAAACACCTGGGGAAACAATCAGGTCATGAGAAACAATCAGGGGAAAACCAATCAAAAAACAGAACTACAAAGGACTACAAAAACCAAACAGGAAACAGGAACTGAACAGGAAACTTCAACATAAAAGCACAAAACAAAAGACAACAGAGGACATGACAACTACAAAGGACTACCAAAACCAAACAGGAACTAAACAGGAAACTTCAACATAAAAGCACAAAAACAAAAGACAACAGAGAACATGACAACTACAAAGGACTACCAAAACCAAACAGGAAACAGGAAACTTCAACATAAAAGCACAAAAACAAAAGACAACAGAGAACATGACAATTGCATGCTCAATGTAAGGTGTTATGTCTAGCTCTTTTGGCCAGCAGCATTTTAGAAAATTACAAACAGATACCACACAAACTCAGATAACTCTCAACAAAAAATGTGTGTAAAAAAAAAAAAAAAGTAATGTTCATACATAGATTTTATTTTGCAGAAAATATATATTATGACCTGTGTTCACAATATACACAGTTCACAAACTTGTTTCAGAAAACCATTTTCATCAATGGATATACAGTATTTACCCTGAAAACAAAAAAATAAAAATAACTTCAATCAGCCCAAACTGGGTTGCTGGTCTTCCTGGTCAAGCTGGTCTAATATGGTTTAGCTGGTCAGACAACTGGTTTCCATACCTGATCAGCTGAAAAAAGTGCCCAAAAACCACTCAAAACCTGCAAACAAACCAGGCTGCAAGACCAGCTGAGACCAGCAAACCATCTTAGGCTGGTTTAAGCTGGTCTTTTCAGGAGTGACATCAACAGATTAATCATATCTTGTGGCATGTTATAATGCTGAAATTATGTCCATAAGGATTTTGTTTAATGTGTGCTGGAATGTACTCTTTCGTTGGCTATGTACGGTTAAGGGGAGGAGGATTTTTATTGGGGCCTAATAGCTGTTGTTGTGGCAGCTTCAGGGTTGTGGTGAACCTTGTAAAGTCAGAGAAGTGCTAAAACACACAAACACGCATAAACAGCAGCGCTGTGTTTGTGCAGCCACTCTTCAGACTAAACCTTGAAATGTTTTGTACAGTACTGAGGATGAAGAGAGGCACTAATTGGATGGACAGAAACTCTGCAACCACAAAATACCCTGGAATGCTGGGTAATTGCTACTTGGACATTTGCTATTTGATTGAATGCTTCTGTCACAGAATACATAGACTTTTTAGGAAGAACTGAATTATTGATGGCTGTTGTAGATGTTTGTTTCTTTCACCACAAAATGTACTGCCATAAAGTGGTGAATACAAAGGGGTACGTGAACCAGCAGAAAATATGCTGTGTAGTGATTTGTTGTTCACAGCTAAAAGTAATATTTTGAATAACATGTTGAAGTGCACATACAGTATTATGGATTTACATTGCTCTTTTCACAATGCAAAGCTCCCAAGTTTAGATGCAATAATGGGTCATTCAGAAATGGTCATGGTTATGACATCACAACCATGAGCATGTGGCTGCCCTCAAAGTCATCTAGAACAACACCAAAATGCAAAACAAAGGCCTCATCTACAATAATACATTTCTGGTTGAAAACTCAAATGTGATCGTTTACCAAAGTATGTAGTAAAAGAGAGCGTTTTGGAAGAAGTCTGTTTTCGGAGGAGGAAAATGTAATGAGAGATGTAAACTTATCAATTCAATGTGTTTTCAACCGAAAACGTATTAGTGTGGATATTCTTCTCCATTATATAATGACTATAAATACACACCTATTACCACACATTCTATATAAGTTTGTCAAGATGCTATGTTGTTTGGCAAGCACAAACTAGTACAGTTAAGGCGGGGTCACATTTACCTTCACATGACACAATTCCACGCTGAAATACAGTCGTTTCAATGGGAATTTGCGTGATCGTGAAATTTTAGCAATGGACTTCTGGTGGTAAAGAATTTCCCATAACGGATTTGCATGGAGTTTGATGAACTTTACATTCGAATTAACCACATTGAATAGAATGGCAGTGACCTTTGTGTGGGTGGTGCTTCGTACACAGCTACATTGAATATTCATAATAGACATGGATATAATTTTAGCCGTACGTTTTTTTTTAACATATCTCTTTCAGAGTAAATAGTGCAGCATTGTTTTTTGCTGGTTTTACACGCGCTTAACGTCTGCCCATGCCATCTTCACCAATGGAAAAATTTGACCGCATTATTTAGGATAAAGAAATGTTACTTGGTGGAAGAATTGTTTATTCCAATTATTCTTAATGATAAGTTTATCTGTTTACTCAATATGTCTTTTATCATATTGCTGTTGCTGTCGCTTCATGTTGGGCCTAAGAACACCCATTAACTCTGGTAAAAATCACTGTATCACATGGCCTCTCATGACTTATTGGTTTAATGTCAGGATGGATGTATTTTAAAGTACTCTGGTCTACTGTAGCACAGCATATCTCTCTGTTCCTAACACACTCGAGCACTGTCCTTATTCTTGATGATGGACAGTTCAAGCGTCTCGATTGATTCAAGAGAGAACACCTGACTAAAATATAATTCTAAAAATAGCAGAACTGAGCTTGGATCTCCTTTACCAAGGACAGGAAGTGGCAGAACTTGAGAGTGCTGTCCACAGGAAGTGGGCTGATTTATGTTGGCCCATCATCACAGAGAGATACAGCCATGTGCTAAACACATGCTCATACAGAGGAAATGTACTTCCGATTAAAATACACAAACATTCTTTCTATTTCTCTCTCTCTTTTACTATCTCTCTTACTTCTATCCTTCCTTTTTATAGACCAGTCTCCCTATCTGCCCTGTGCCAATTTTGCTCTAATATAGGATTTTATATCAACAAACCCACTTAAAGACTTACACTTAATAGAACATCACATTGTTCAAAAACCTAGTGAGTTTCCTAAGGAGTCAGCGTTTTAAGGCATCATTAGCATATTCCCATCCTGAAGGCTGAAAGAGACCACAGTTTGGCAAATTCTAGGTAAACTCAAAATGAACTGCAAGAGAAATGTTGAGTTTAAATATACTTTTATTCCATATAATATTTAAAATTGTTGTTAAAAATATCTCATTAAAGATTTACTGTTTAATCCTACATGCTAATGTCAAACTCTGTTGAGCGCAAAAGTCGGGTTCCAGAAGTAGAAAAGAAGACCTACATGATCTCTGAGGTTGGCTTCTGTTTAAGCCATCAGTCTATGTTATTTAAAATTTTTTCATGTTTAATAGTGGAATTCCTGGTAAAGAACTACACTACACATGATCCTGAAGAGAAACACTCCACCAATCAGAGAATCGCGGGCAACAAAGTGCATCAAACGAGCTCTGCTACAACCACCCACTCGAATGACATATGTTGAAAAACTCAATCGAGTCTTCCTACACTTCCTAAGCAACTACTAATATATTTGCAAATATCTGAATATTTATAAAATCAAAAAACATAGAGAAAAAACTTTGATAGACGGTCAAAAATGTCCATCTAGCACATAGAAAACTATTAAAAAACTGTGGACGGATACAAAAATGTGTTTGGTATGAATGGCCCTTAGAAAGCAGCAGCCTACAGTATGTTGGCAGTAGACGGTGAGCCAGCTCACTAGATTTTGGATCAGAGTCATAACAGTATATCTAGAGCCTAATGCTCCAGATAGTTTCACTCACAGACTGTATCAAGCAGGTCTCTGAAGATTCATGCATGATCCCAGATGCTACAATTGCATGTGTCATTGGGAATGGGGGGGGTATTTGCCCTCTTAAAAGCAAACCCAAGCAGTATTGAAGTCTGTTCATACAGTGTCCCCAAAAGCATGTGGACAGTTTTGGACACATTAGAAATGGTACTAACCCTTTTGTCAGAGGTAACAGATCTCAAGGTGATTTTATTGGAAGTAGGAAGTGATTTCATCACTATGGACATGTCCACTAATATTATACAAGCAGAATTTAAAATAATATTTCTAATGTTATATAATTTAAAATCGAACAACCGTGTTTTGTTTAAAAAAGCTGTCTATATTCTGTATCCTCCTATGACCCCGTTTAACTTCTGTGTGCATTTCACATTTCATTTTTGATTTTTAAGATAGTATTACCTCATAAACAAGCAAAAACAAACATTTTTTTTTCTTTTTTTAGAGCAAATAGTGTTCCTAAAAATGTATGTCAATGTCATTATATGGACAATGGGACCAAGTTGTGAAATTTTTAGAAATACCAAGCTATAGAAACTTTATTATCTGTCCAGGAGTGTTGGTTATCAATTGTTTTTGAGATGTTATAGACATTACAGCTGATCTTAATTCTGAAAAGTAATGGCCAGCATCATCAAATCATGGTAAATCATGTTAAAATACAATTTTGAATTATAAAATTCTGAATCTATGTACTGATTATAATTTTCCTATGTCTACCAAACATGTTGAGTGGTCCAAACATCAGCTGCAGTCTGAAACTGAACTTTTGGTTGGTGAAATTTTAGGAGTGAATGCACTTATAAATAAAAATATAAGAATCACACACATTAAAAAATTCTTGGATCTTAACATGCCCCCAAAAAACATGGGTTGTGTCTCCATCTTCTGATTGGCATCGCCAGCAGTTGGGTGTGTCTTTAAGAACAAGTCTAGACAATCTAGAGGGGGTCCAATAGAATCTATGTAAAATCTTGAATTGCATAATGTGAACCCTTGCATCTCTAGATGCAGACTTGACTTTTTTTTAATCCTAGCCCACACTCACTCCTCCAATACCCAATTTAAATCTAACTCCCATAATCTCATTATAGAAGTTAAAGCTCCTTCTCCCAGACTCTGAATTAGCAGGGAGTAATACACTGATGACTCATGACCTTTTCCAAAAGCAGTAATCACCTCTCCTTATCTGCCACTTTAGTAGGGTGTATGCTACTCCCAAAAAATTACAGAGCAGATGGCACAGCTGTAAATACCTAAAAAACGGAGATCTGGGAATCCCAAAATGTTGAACCAAATAAATAAAATATACTTTACCCAAATACTTAATGCCCTATTTGGACCATTGAAAGGTGCCGGCTGGAAAGCCTTTACTGGGCAGTACGCTATCAAAGCCAAAGCTTCGGATTTATACCAATTAACACTGTATCATGAGAACTTTTTAATAATTCTGTGGAGGCAAGGCATAGATCTAATGGGGTCAGAGATCAATAATAAAATATTATCTGCGTAAAGCAAAAGCTTATGTGCCATACCTTCTGCCACCACCCCTGGAAAATCATCATCTCTTCTTATCGTGGCTGCTATTGGTTCCAGGGCAAGACAGAACAATAATCAATAAAAAACAATAAAAAAAAACAGCAGGTTGCCGCTATCCAGAGTAAAATAATCTGAAATTAATACATTTGTTACCGGGTGTCTATAAAGTAACTTAATCCAATAAAAGTATTTCCGAACCTGTATATTTCCAAAATCTTAAAAAGATAATCCCATTCTACCATATCTAATCCTTTTTGGCATCATGTGAGATGGCAATGACCGGAGTCTGATCATTCGCACCCGATCACGTTATTGATGAAACGCCTAATGTTATCAGATGAGCTGCAGCCCCGAATAAACCCTACCTGACATATATGTATGAGATGTCATAAATTTATTGTGATGAGGAGGAGGGCGGGGCCGGATGGGCAAAGGAGGAAGGACTGTAACGAGGAGGATGGTGGGGCCGGGCCGTGAGTGTGATCGCCTATCCCCCCAGTCAGGCTATTCAGCCAAGGAGAGGGATAAAGACAAGCCAGATGTGGTAGTTTGAGAGAGAGGGAGAGAGAGAGAGCCATGCAGATGCCATGTGAGTGTTTATGTTTGTGTCTTTTTGTTTAAGTTTTCATTAAATATTACTTTGATGGTTCATCCGGTTCCCACCTCCTCCTTTCCCAATTTAATCCCCCCTGTTACATTTACTTAATCGGTTAGCCAGACTTTTTGACAGTATTTTTACGTCTAGCTGGATCAGGGAAATTGGACAGTAACTTTTACACTCATTGGATCTTTGTCCTTTTTAAGAATCAAACTGATCTGAGCTTGTGTCATTGTTAGCGGAAGCTTTGTGGAGCCAATTCTGTAGAATAAGATCTAAAATATTCAGCGGCAAAGTCGGTTGGCAAGGCCTTTATTACCTCGCAATGCTCCTCCAATGTTATCTCAGAATCAAGAAAAATGTTTTACTCAGTTGTCAGTTTAGGGAGTTCTAATGGTTTCACAAACTTTATAACATCTTCAACAGTAGACTAAAACATGGAACTATTGAGATTAATACAGAATTCTTTCAAAGAATTATTAATATCAATGGCAGGAAGAAGGAATGGTAGAAAAATACTCTCTCTGCTTTATATATCTAGCCGGAAGTTTTCCTGTTTTGTTACCTGACTCAAAGCATGACTGTCTTGCCCTGAATAGCCAAAACTCCACCTTCCGTGACAAAATAGTGATATATCTGTATTTCAATCAGGTCAATTCTCTGAGGCCATCAGACGACATTCGGTGCTTCAGCTTTATTGCATATTACAAATATATGTAAGACCAAGATTTTTACACATCCTGTGGAGCGTCACTGTTTCTCTAGGGGACTTACACCCTTTTGTTTCACTAAGATCAAGGACTGAGTCCATCAATATATTAAAGTCTCCTACTAATTTTATTGTGACGAGGAGGAGGGTGGGGCCGGATGGGCAAAGGAGGAAGGACTGTAACGAGGAGGATGGTGGGGCCAGCAGAAAAAGAAACAAAAAGGTGCACAGATTCCTTGGACAGTCAAGTGAATTTTCAGTGAGTCCGGCCCACTCGGCTGCATCGAGTGAATCACACAATGACTTACTCATTCCATTGACTTTATGAAGGACATCGCTTGCTGTGGGCATGTAAAAATGTTGTGGCCATCCTTAGTATCTATTCTCAGTTTGTCTGGGAACATCAGTGCATAAGTGACCTTCCACTGATGTAAGAGATTCTAGCATTCCTTGGATCGATCACGCTTCTCTTTTGTTAAATTTGCAAAGTCTGAACAAGAAAATGCTGTGGTTCTTCCAAGAAAGCTTTCCTTTACTCCTCGCCTCATGTAACACGAGTTCTTTATCGGATGATCTGAGAAATTTGGCCAGAATTGATCAGAGACTTTCTCCCTTCCTGTTTCTCAGAGCTGGAACTTTGTGAGCTCGCTCGATTTCCAGTTTATTGCCTGTTATGTTGAGCAGACTTGGGAAGAGCCCATCTAGGAATTTCACCATATCTCTGCATTCTTCGTCCTCAGGCATTCCAACTATTCGGATGTTGTTTCACCTGTTACGATTCTCAAGGTCTTCCAAATTTTCACAGATGTCCTCCATGTCTACCTTGGTCGCTAGTGGGTAAGCAGTAATTTCCATCTCTGATGACTCCAGATAATCTATCCGTTTCTCAACATCCCCCACTCTTGTAACCAACACGTCTCCATGAATTTCGTCTCCATGGCAGTGATTGATTGTCGTATTACGACCATGGATAGCATCTCTGACATGTTAAACAGTTGACACCGAATCTTTCACCTCACTGGCCAAATTGATTCCTGGGGTTTTGACCTGCCACTCAGGGGCTTCAGCTTGAGCACATAAGTGTCTTTTAATGTCTCCAGAGAATGAAGATTTTGAATTCTTTGAAATATTGTCTTCCTAGAACAGTTATAGAACCTCGCATGGTGCCACACGACTATCCAATTGTACAGTGTTTAACAAAAATATGACAAAACTGAGATTAAAATTAAGCTAAATGACCCACAGATTTGTTACATAAAAAAGTTATTAAAAATAAAGAACATGTTCTTGCAACATCTGTCAGAAAACCGCTCCACAGCACTCATCTGAGTACTTCATGTTTATCAGAGGGCCAAAGCGCGAAAAATGAACAAAATATTTAAAGCAGCATATCAAACGAAACTAGAGATGTACTCTTTGGGTTTCAGTTAAAATTTTTTGAAGAGCTTTCTTTCCAGAGGCAATTATATTGGCGCGGTACCCATAGAAGCAGTTCACGTAAACCAATGCCATGGTGTTTGGTCATGTGTTTGGTCATGTGACACCATACAACAGAAGTTTAACCCTTAAGTGACACCTTCACATATTGCATTACCTCCACGAGCATGCCAGGCCACCAGTATTTGGGCCAGATCAAGGCCAAAGTTTGGGTGACCACTGGGTGACTGGAGCTGGGGGTGCAGTGCAGCCATTTCAGTAAAGGTTGATGCAGGACTACTGGGATGTAGGTACAGTTTTCAATATCCCACTAAATGGGATTTATGGATGCTAGGATGGCTTCGGAATCACAGGTAGGTGATTCTAGTGTGTGGAGATGGGAAAGAGCTTCAGCCTTAGTATTTTTGGAGCCGGGATGGTAGGTGACGGTGAATTGGAACCTGGTGATGGTGGTGGGTTTAGGCCAAGCATAGATGGCCTCAACCTTCATAGAGTCCATTTCTACTTCATGTGAACTGAAAAAGGAAGCCTGATGAAACATGCACTTCACGGCTTTAAGGTAGAGGTGGTGCTGGTGGAGGCGCTGCAGAACCTGTTTGACGTGGTGTATATGTTTGGTGAGGGAGGTGGAATAAATTAGGATATCATCAATGTACACTGTGACAAATCGATGGAAGACATCCCGAAGTACTTCATTCATGTAGGCTTGGAAAATAGAAGGAGCACTGACCAGAAAATAGTGCATGACCAAATATTCATAATGGCCTGTGGTGGTGATAAAAGCAGTTTTCCACTCATCTCTCTCTTGGATTCTGATAAGAATGTAAGCACTGTGAATGTCGAGCTTGGTGTATACAGTGGCTCCTTTGAGGAGTTCCAGTGCCATGGGTACCAGAGGGAGTGGATATTTGAATTTTATGGTGATTTATGGTGATATGGTTGTTGAAAGCCCAGTAATCTATGCAGGGACTGAGACCTCCATCCTTCTTGGAGAAGAAGAAAAATCTGGAGACAGCAGGGAAGGTGGACGGGCCGATGTAACCTTATTGGAGAGCCTCAGTGATGTATTCCTCCCACACCCACAGAGAAGAGAAGCACCCAGGAGATGATCAATGGTACAGTCTCATTCCCTGTGAGGGAGCTTTTAGGGGACTGAAGACATCAATGTATGAATGGTACATGGTGGGAATGTTAACCTTAGTTTCAAAAGCCGGTGGCTTGACAGGGTAAGGAAAGGCAGATGTGATGACAGATCTTGCTCCAGGATTGTATCTCCCTAGTTGCCCACGTAATGACCGGGTTATGATGCATCACCCATACTAACCCCAGAATGACATTGGTGGTGGAGCTCTCCAGGATGAGAAAGGAGATGGTCTTGTAATGATCAGGTCCTACTTGGAGAGTAACTGGGTTGGTTTGGTGGGTGATCATCCCCCCATTTAGGGGTTTGCACTGGACAGCGTCTCACAAGGACTTGTAACATGGAGCTGAGGGCCATGGTGATGACGTTACTGCCTGAACCTGAATCGATTACAGCAGAAATGTAATTTGAAAAAAAAAAAATGTGACTTGATGTAGAAATGCACAAGGGTAAGATATGTTCAGCCGAATCACAGTGCATGCCGAGTTGTCCCGCGATCCATTGTTGACATTCCACCTGGGACAGCTGGGATGATCCAACCTGCATCGGCTCCTTTGGGTCAAAATTTGGGTCTGTGGAAAGGGAACCACCATGGGAGAAGAGGAGAGTGGGAAACAGATCCTCTTTGGAGATGAAGGAGGGAGCACAGCCACATGTTGGAGGGAAGAAGCCATATGACTAGCCCTGCATAGCCAGAGGCGCTCATCGATGTGGATAGCGTGTTGTATTATCTCCTCCAGCATGAAGGTGTCATCTTTCCCCACCATCTGGAGTTGAATCTCCAAACGGAGTCCCAGACGGAAGGTGTTGACGAGTGCAGGTTCATTCCATCTACTCGTGGTTGCCAGAATGCAGAACTGAAAGGTGTAATCTACCTTGGATTGGTCACCCTGTTGCAGGCAGAACAGCTTTTCACATGTGTGTTAACCTTCAACAGTGTTAAAACCTCTCTGATGTAATGCATGAAGGATTCAGATGAGTTATGTACCAGTTAATCCTAGTTCCACAGCCCTGCCGGTGAGATGAGAGATAATGAAGGCTACTTTTGCTTTTTGAGCTTTTTGTTCAGTGTGAACACGACTTGGTGTTAAACAAATAAGAGTTGACAATGAACTGAAGAGACTGAGGATCTTAAATACACAAACTAATTGTGATGATTAGTGAATGGGCTAATAATCTGGAGATGTGAATCTAATGAGTAAGTGAAAGAGCAGAGGGAGCATGTCAATTAACATGTGGACATACTGCTGCTGCAGTGAGACAAAACGAAAGACATGCTGCATTGAGCATGTGTTACATTCTGCTGCACAAATACAAATAAACCATCCCCATAAAAAGATCTATGCAGGTGGGGGTAGGTTTCAGAAAAAAAGCAAAACCGAACCATTTAAATAAAAGACAAGGAGAGAAACATGAGATTATTGGCTACCCGATAAGTCAGAGGACCTATCAGCTTACACCATGTGAGCCAACTGGCTAACAGATAACAAGTCAAAGAAGCTATCAGCTTGTGCCAATAAAGAGTTGCATGGCTGAACTTTGGTCATGTACAGTATATATACAGTATATTTTGGCACAACTTATTTTGGTTGTGTTGTGTCATAAACAGCTTTTCTAAGTTAAACATAGTTTGAAACATGACATGAAAAACTTGTCTCGAGAGCCCTACATTCAGAGTTGTATGGTCTGGAAAGGTAATCCAAGTTTCGTTCTCGACGAAGATGGAGAAATAGTTCCTTTTCCTGATAGAAGTGTATGCGAACAATTATCATGCAAGTCTTTTCTCCCTCCACCGGCTTTGGTTTCAGCACGCTGTGAGCTCAATAATTGATCAGCAGTCCCTAGAAGTGAGTTTCATCTAGAAGTTTGGGGAGCAGCATGGCAACAAATTCAGTTGGATTTCCCTTCTCCTATCCCTCTGGGATGCCAAGTATTTTGAAATTGTTGCGACAAGATCTTCCCTCTATGTCGTTGACTTTCAATTTAAGGGCTTTATTCGTCAACTGCAGAGCCATGAGAGATGATTCAAGAGAGAAAATGCAGGCCTCGTGATCTTCTGCCTGACCCTCGATTGTTTCCATTTTTTCTGAAAACTCGTGCAGCAACATCTGCAAAGACTAAAAGTTTTCTTCAAAGTTGTCAAATTTTTCAATGATGGTTGCCAGAATCACATTGGATATCTTTTCCCACATCATTGGCATATCATCATCTGTGGATTCCTGATTAACAGGTTGATTGGCTTTTTGTAGCTTTTGTAGCTTTGTAGCTTTTGTAGCTTTTACGACTTTTGATGTGTTTTCGCACATCAGAATATGTACAAGGTGCAAGACACAAGTTAAGTCAAAGTTGACAATGCAAATGCTCAAAACATAATGAGAGATGGTTGATGGTAAAAAAAATGTAATCAGTATTTGGAGGGACTACCGTATACCAATTATCATAGGTACACATGTGCACAGTTTTTCAAGGATGTTGGCAGATATGTTGTTCCATGCATCTTGGAAAACTTGTCAAAGTCCTATGTATTTAGGCTGTCTGAATTGATTCTGTCTCTTCATGTAATTTCTGACTGACTCATAGCCCCTTTCCACCGAAATTGTGATGGTTCTTGTGCTGAGCCTGTGCTCATCTGGTTCACGACTGGGGCAATATTTTATATTGTAAACCGTCCAAGCTTTTCCACTGACCTGAGAGTCGGGTTACAGTCTATGTGGTAGTTTCACGTGACAACCTTAAACATAAAGAAAACCATGGCGCGTCACAGTATGTTGGTATACAGCTTTTAAGTCTTGTTTTTGAGGACATATTTAAACATACGGATTAAAGCAATCTATCGTTATTACATTGTTCAACAAGATAGAGACAACGTCTATGCTAAAGATGACAGGTAATGCAATTACATTATATTGTATGAACTATGGCTTAATTGGATAAGTTCTGTTAATGGTGTAGCAGATGGTTGTAACTGGATTTTTGCCATAGCATATAATATTATTGATTGAGAATCCCATAGTTTTAATGAACAGATAGCTGCAGTCATCCAAACGTAGTGAGTAGCTGGTCAAAAATCCCCTTACAGAACAAAACAATGCACAAAATAAGATGACAACAGTGTAAAAAAAAAGCTAACAAAGTTGGCAAACATAATAACATACTGAGATCAGCTGCAGAGGACACCGGCGGTTCGGTGCTTATCACGAGCATTATTTTCTGAATTCAGTGCCCCTGTTAGTTAGCGGGCTGGTCAGTGTCCAAGTCCAAAACATTGTTGCCCCGTCCACTGTCGCTTTTGCTTATGTCCTTCTTATGGCCCCTGTACTCCCTTAAGTGTTTATAAATTTGTTTATGACTTGGTCAATTGTTGCAGGCGTCGTGCATCATTTCGTGCTGTATCTTCATTCTCGTAGATATTTTTTTTCCTTCGCAATCTCTATAGTTTTTCTCAGATCTCCGTAAATACCATATCGCAAATAGAGCACGGAATGGTCTTTTCTGTTGTGGAAATCCGCGGAACAGTTCGAGGATTCGCACAGGCCCAGGAACCTGCACTCGAACCATGTTTGTGAAAAAGGGCTGTCAGTAATGTTTAATTCCAGGCTCTGTGGGGGCCATACAATCTAATGCAGGACTCCTTGTTCTACTTCTGTTCTATTTGCGCAAATATATATTTGGAAATCTAAAATTTATATTTCCTATTGACACACTAAAGAAGATATATTCCACCTGGTTTGATATTTTGTTATAAATTGCAAAGACATTGCTTTAAGTGTGGCTTATGTACTCAAATGCTTCTTGGGGCCACTGTATACTTTGTCGAAATGCAATATATTGAACGATAAACCATTGGACACTGTTTGCTTTCATTTTTTTCCTCTCTCTTCCTCTCCCTCTTTCTCCATAATGACAGAGGAAGGGGAGCAATTTCCCACTCTCCATTCATCCTCTGCTCAACCCAAACAAGAACCCATTTCTCCTTAAACACTCGTACTCTCAAGCCTATAATTTAGATTTAACTTAATGTATCCCCCAAAATTTCCCAAATTCGTCAAATCAAAATTATATCCTCCATCTTGGAGTAATTATGTGTTCATTTTGTTTTTGCCAGTGAGACCACAGCTTGAGACGATATGTCTCGATCTCCACCATTAATTCCCCAGAGTAAACACGTGTGTGTTTGTGTTGTGCGTGTATGTGTGTTTGTATGAGGTCACATTGCCTTCCTTCATTCTAATCCCAACCCCGTCTGTACTCCGAGAACCAACAGATCTTCAGAGGAAGACCAGAAGCTTTGTAGAGCAGCAATTGTGAGTGAAACTGTACCCGGCACAAAGTGGAAGAAGAGGATGACAGGAAAAAAAGAGAGAAAAAAGAGCAAGTTCAGGCTCAAAACCACAGCAGGGCTTGAGTTTTATGGGAAAATACTTCAGAAAAGTCTGATTCCACAAAAGATGGACTCAGAGACGAAGACAACACACAGAGACATATGACATTTTTGAAAGCCTCATGGGGCACACACACTTAGTCACTATCACATGCAAAAATGTTAATTGGGCCACAGATGTTTGTAATCGAGCAATAATTACATCTATGTCCAGTCACAAACAAACAAACATGATCAGCATCTTGGAATGTTTTTCTGAAGGGAAATGGTATCTGTGAGGATTCACAAATTTAGAATATTTGGGGAACACACCCCTGTTTTGCCACAAAGTATCATGACAGCCACTCATTGTTAATCTGTCTATTGTCAAAGTGATTTAATAAGAACGAAAAGTTTGAAGCATTGTGTGTGCATGTGTGTACATGTACATGGCTATAGTTTGGGGATGAAATTGTCCTGACAAAACCTCATTCTGGAGATATCTGGGTGTCGTTCTAATTTTGAAAATGTATTAATAAACAGTACGTTTCTATTTTTCATGTCTAAAAATGCTAAATGTTTTCTTTCGGTTAGGGTTCGGTTTAGTGTAATTATTGGCTTCATATAAAAATAACTGAAATATATATGTTTAATTAGGTGTGTGTGTGTGTGTGTGTGTGTGTGTGTGTGTATTTTGATATTTAGGCAAAGAAAGGGAGAGTGATTCTGAGACAGGGAAGATGGGGGTGTTTTTTGCTGTGTGTGTGGTTTTAATTATCTAGACTGCAGTGTATGTGTCTGTATCTGTGTCAGTGTGTATGTGCGTCTGTGTGTGTATATGTGCTGTGGGTATGTGACTTTGCCAGGACGTCCCATGAGGCAAAGCGCTGACGCCTCATAGCCCTGCCAAAGCAGCCACAGACTCCCCCCTCACTCACAGACTTACACAGACTCACACCCACACAGTTAAAAACAAGGCACAGCCCAGCCTGATGAACTCGGGTTCCTGTAACAGAGGGCAATAATGGGGCCACATTACGTCTGACAAAAAATCATATAAGCTCATACAATCACACACAAATCTGATAGATCGACTGACTTGAGCACATCCTTGCCGAGTAATTATAAAGATGGAAATGTGTTTATAGGGATGTTATTCTTTTTCTTCTCGCCTTCTTGGAGAGGTGTGGGAGAGAGAGCAGACTAAACATTGAGAGGGATATTTGATATGCTGTATCATTGAATCTGCTGTAAATTAACTCATTCTGAGAGATGAACCAACATAACACTATAAAGGCTAGATTAGACTACATGAAGTTAACACAGATTTTATCCCAGATTTGAAGTTGGCCAAGTCGATGTTATTTGGCTCCAGTCTGCAGATTTTGGGCCAGTCAGAGTTGATAGATTTCCCAGAAAATTGCATAGCATATGATGGGTACTGACTCTGATTTCTTACCCTCTGACTATGATTCCATCACGTTTGATATTTTTGAGCTAACTATCCACGACTTAAATCTGAAGTCCTACGGTAAGCAGCCAATGGACATCGAGCACACTGGGACACAAAGCTCAAGAAATGGAGATTGCCAACAAGAACTCAAAGTAAAGCACACCTTTTAACGCCACACCACCTCCTAGCCTTGCAGTCTCCACAATTCATACTGGTCGTGTCTTTCCAAAGACTTTTGAACTCAGCGTAACAGCAACAATATTAGCAGCCAGTTCCTGTATATATTTGTTTACATCTGATATCTAGTAATTTTAGAATCAGCTTAGGCCTTAATGCGCCATTCACACCTAATGTGTTTTGCATCTGTCTGAGCTGCTGTTTAATTGTTTGTCTATGTAAACATGCACTAGATTGATATTTTTTGCGTCTACCAGTTTTTTTTATCACCTCACGCATGAGCACCACATTTTTATGATGCTGTGTCAGTTCAAATTCAACATTTAAAAATGCATCCCGCGACACCTGCGTTCTGTTCCATCTGTTGTACCTCTTTTTTTCATACAAGAATGCATTTGGTCTGAACTGCCCCTTTGGCTGTTTACACACTTGGTTTCGATTGCTAGGTCCAAAACAGAGTTCAAAATTTCACTTTTACTTTATATTAATTGCAAAAAATTATTTGCCATCCAACATTTAAAATCAGTCACAAAGCATCTCAAAAGGACAATCACTGTCGGTTTTAAAAGTGCTATTTGTAAGATTAACAACAAGTGTTTGAAACGGGTGCTACAGTCCAAATTCAAAATATTGGAGAGTTGTCTGCACCGCCCCGACTCGAAGCTGTTGATGCGGGTTGCCAGAATGAAGACATGCAACAGGAACGTGTGAAACTGAACATAGAGAAGAATCATAAACACGGGACGTGATGGTAAACTGTCCATTGTGCCAATGGATGGTATGCACATGAGGTTTGCCTTGATGTTGAGAGTGGCGTGGGAGCTGTACCTCAGTCATGGGAAAGATGTAAATTTCGGGACACATCATCAGTAATGTACCTTTGAATCAGGGGGTGTTTCGGCCTTTCAACACTAGACACCCTCATCAAAGGTGGCCAGCTACAGGGTGATCAAACCTGAGCTTGTGTCCCATGCCCAATCATGAAATTGCCTAGTTGATTACATGGCGCATCCCACGGGACATGTCAAGTGATGAGCTTTACACAGTTAGTTGATCAGCTAATGTATATGTTTGCAAAGTTTTTATTGTTTTCATATTATAAACTAGCTTGTATGGATTTTTTAGTGATCCAATTAATTTGCTGGCTTAAATGGCTGCAGCACGCAGTGTTGTTTTCCTACAAACTTGTTTAAATCTGGAATCTTGAAATACTATTGGTCAGTGGGCGCGTTTACACAGGCCAAAACATAAACAGAAATTCCAGCCTGGAATGGAAATTTCAAAGTAGAATATACTGGCTGAGGCATTGCTTGTGGAGAAGCCAGTATTTCAACTTAGCATGTTTCCTAATTCTCTAATGACCTATTATGGTCATTTTATTATTTAGTACAGTACATATAGCACCTTTAACTGGTAGATAAATTTGTGTCATCAGCGTAGCAATGGTAAGAAATCTTGGCACCTAGGGGGAGCATGTATAGTGAAAATAGAAAAGGGCCCAAAATGGACCCCTGAGGCACACCACACAATAAGGGAGCCTACAAAGAGGAATACTTCCCAATGCTCACTAAGAAAGTTCTATCTTTGAGGTAGGAGGCAACCACTGCAGGGCGACACCCAGAATGTCCACCACATTGTCCAAACGATGTAACAGAATGTTATAATCAATTGTATTGAATGCAGTGCTGAGATTCAACAAGACAAGCACACCATGCAATCCAGCATCGAGTGCTTGTAACAGGTCATTACTGACCTTCAGCAGTGCAGTTTCAGTACTGTGCAAACATCTGAAACCAGATTTAAATGTATCTAAAATATTAAACACGCTAAGATACAAATTCAACTGACAATACACAACTCTCTCCAAGCGCTTTGAGATAAAAGGTCATTTGGAAATAGGTCTAAAATTACTAAGGACAGATGGGCCAAGATGAGGCTTCTTAAGCAAAGGGTGAACAACAGCATGTTTAAAACTGGCAGGTACAACTCCATTTAGTAGAGAGCTGTTAATAATAGCTGTTACAGTTGGGTTCCCAGTTTCAAACACTTCCTTAACAAGACGAGCTGGAATAAAGCCTTTCTCACAACTGGAACATTTATCCTTAGAAACCAGATCTGCTAGCTGGGCAGAGGTGAATGGTTGAAAACAAGTTAACAAGTTGCTGGACATATCATAGGAGAATCAAATTTTGATGGCTTAATACAATCCTTGATCTCCAAGATTTTATTGTCAGGTAATTGTAGAAAGTTCTGAGGTTTCCCGAGAAGGAACAGAACAAGGAACTGATAGGGGATTTAGCACAGAGTCAATTATCTTAAACATTATTCAAGGCCTGTTTGCATTTTCAGTGATGAGTTTGGAGAGGACATTTGACTTGACCTCTTTCACTGAACTTTGATTGTCTGGTTAAGCATGCAATTAGTGATTCATATGAGACCTGGAATTTATATTTTTTCCACTTTTGCTCAGCCTTACGACACTTGTCTGATAGAACAGGTATAATCATTTAACCAAGGCTGAGCAATGCACTTTCCCTTAACTTTCTTGGGCTTAAGGGGAGCAACAGAGTCTAAAGAAACCGATCATGATTTAGTAAAAACCTCCACCATCTCTTTAGTGTCCATACCTTTAAAAACAGTGTCTGCAATAAGAGCTTGATAGTACTCTGAGATTAAACTGGTAGTGGAAGATTGAATAAAACGAGAATAGCTCACAGGCTGTGAACTAGTAAGAGAGTCTTTCACCAAAGGTTTGGATGGACAACAAAGGTGAATATTAAATTCCCCAAGAATCAACAATCTATCACGGCAAGACACAATATTAGATAGGAACTCTGAAAATTGTTGAAGAATGTCCTTGTTAAATTTAAGAGGCCTGTATATGCACACAGTACAGGACCCCCAATATCGATCCTCATTATCTGTACCTCAAATTATCTGTGTGGATTACACATCTTTGTGTAATATTTTGCTTTCAACATTTTTTTAAAAGCAGAAGCAACACAACCACCGTGTCCAGAAAGTTCACTAAGAGATAAAAAATCACCCAATTTCAGCCATGTTTCAATCATAAATAAAAATCTAGTGAGTGCGAAATGAAAAAGTCATTTAAAATAAAAATGTATTCGATAGTGACCTTGCATTCACTAGGGCCATCCTTACTGTCAGTGGCTCTGACTTTTCAGCAGTGGGAGATGAAAGCTTAATTGAACAGAGATTTAATGGATTTTCTGACCGTTTCTCAGCACCAGAATTTAAAAAAAGATGATGAGATGAAATTACTGGAATGTAGTAGCTGTCCAAGTTGCGCCGAGATCCTCGTGGACATATTGAGGATGGTGTAGGATTTCCAGTGAGGCACAGTGATTATATATATCCACAGGAAGATGAAATGAAGAATTCAGTCTATGCAAATCCATGGATGAGTTGATAAAAGCCATGTTGTGACAAATATAATATTCCGAGACCATAGCAGCACAGCGTGATTCCAGGTGTAGGGGTGCATACTGCAATAATACGACTGCAATACACAAGAGCAAAGGGCAATAGGCACTTCATCCTTAGCATCACCTCAACAACCAGATCTTTTGTCCACGTTTGCCATCACGCCCGCAAGCAGACGTGGCAGCGAACTAGCAGCCAGTTGGGAGCAGTTTACCCCACAAAGAACTGCCGCCCACAAGCAAGCAAGTGCTGAGTTGCTCACAGGGTAAACCGGCGTTTTCATGAATTAAAGGCAGCAGGCAGGTGGTCAAGGCTCTCCATGTGACTAGCAACCAAAGATCCAGATAGAGGTTGCTCCAGAGGAAACGTATACGCAGCATAGAAATAAACAAAGCATAAAATCATAAAATCCAAATCCAGAAGATCCAGTTTAAAAGGATCGAGCCGGAGAGCTCAATATTTTCAAAGAATGTGAGAAGCACTCTGATAGCAATTTATTCTAAGAGAAATGCAATATAATATAATATGTGTGACAGAGAGCATAGACAAATTATACGCCATCAATAGCGGTTCACTTTTGTTATATTGGCTGCAGACCAGCCACAATCTGATGCATTTTGCACACAAAACTGGAAAATGCTTTCTCACTCTAATAAGCATGAATCTAATTGGCAGGTTTAATGGAACTTCCGTGAGTAAAAGCACACTGGACTTTTTATCAGTCTGCCTGGAAACAGAGTCATGTTTACAAGGTTCCGGTTTGATACAACAAGTATCAAGTAATAGATTTGACAAAGTTTGCCAGGGTAGTGACACATTTTTTATTGTCATTTGAGGCACGCCGTAGCAACTAAAGTGGATAATCATGAGCAGAGCTTTATATTCTGCTTTGTTTTCTTAGTTGTCTGTGAAATACAGTGTCTGTACAGAGATCAATCTACACATTTTTCACTATTTGTCCATGTGTTTTCTGTGCAATCAGTTATGGGACTGCAATGCCATTATTTAAATTACATTTTCCTTTATGCCAGTCTTTTATTATGGGATAACATATAAGTCTTAGTTTACCCCACACCTAAACGACACTTTATGACAAAACCGACTGTGGTTTGACGGTGACTGTTTAATTGTCTAGTTCTTGGCTGAATTAAGCGGTTAAAACGAGACCTTTGCTGTTTCAGCCAAAGGTTTGTCTACGTGAGGCTAAAAATTGGCTGGATAGCTTATCCCCATAGCCCTTGCTGGTTGATGATAGATGTGGAGTTCAATGCAGGTGTTGACACCCTGAATCATGAATCAGCTTCACAATTGCTGTAACAAAGCATATAGCAAACAGTCTGCTGGCTGATTAACATTGTGGAGGATGACAATTTAAGAGATTAAATGCCCATTGCAATGAATATTCAACATATGTGGGGACTAGTTCTTTCAATTAGTCAACCTCCCACTTAGACTTTGGGAAATGTTTAATGTTACTTGAATTTCTATTTTTATATTGTGGCTATATAGGCTTTGTTTGGAAAATGTTAATAAAACATTTTTAATATTGTTTTTTTCTTTCCTTAGAGGGAAATAAGTGCATTTTGACAGGAAAATAAAATTTCTGCGATTAATAGCAATTAACTTTGAAAAATGATTTAACTGACAGCACTAATTAGAAAAAAATGGTTTGTACCAATTGCAAACTGCACCAGAGTCCACATGAAATGTGCCCCAGACCACTTTTCAAGGTGCAGTTTTCTGGTACGTATCCGAGTTCGGAAAACAACTGTCTCACCAACTAAACAAACTGAACTTTGATGTCAAATGGACTTGAGTCTGCTCCAAAATCTTGAATGTGAAGGTACCCTTACTGATTCTTGAACCACAATGCAGATCAGAGCAATACAGCATGCACAAAAACACACATCTGATTTCCGAGATGTGCAGTTTTTGAGGCTGCTATGCATTAGGCATCCATTCTTGCTGCCAAATCTGCAGCACTGACAGCTATAACTACAGATGCAGTCAAAATGGAGCTATTTTCACACTCTCTGTGATCCAGTGACAGGACTCTGTGTGCATGTGCGTGTGAGTCTTCACTAATGAATACCCTGGAGACTTTGCTATTGGAGAGCAGAGGAAAAGTATCATGGTGCAAATGACATTCAAGTATCCTTTTATGTGTGTAAATATTCTCTTCATGCAGACCACACTCGTATAAGAAAGAGAGAAATAGAAGAAAGAATAAAAAGCCACACGCAAACACAAACACATCCCTCCTCATTGATTAAATGTTTGGACAAAATGTTTTTGCAGTACAAAGCAATCCAGACAGTTGTAAGGAACCTTTTCCAGTTCCCTGTGCACTGTTTCTGTTCGTGAGTAACAAATCAAAACTTGGTTGTTGTTTGCTTTATGGTAAGTTCAAAATAAAGCCTGAAGCTATTCATTTGATGCTTGAGCGTGTAAAAGTGTATGTCTGTGTGTTTGAACAATTGCTAGAATGTATTGCCAGAAAGTCACTAGCCAGAATTAAATACTGTAAAGATACACTCACCTAAAGGATTATTAGGAACACCTGTTCAATTTCTCATTAATGCAATTATCTAATCAACCAGTCACATGGCAGTTGCTTCAATGCATTTAGGGGTGTGGTCCTGGTCAAGACAATCTCCTGAACTCCAAACTGAATGTCAGAATGGGAAAGAAAGGTGATTTAAGCAATTTTGAGCGTGGCATGGTTGTTGGTGCCAGACGGGCCGGTCTGAGTATTTCACAATCTGCTCAGTTACTGGGATTTTCACGCACAACCATTTCTAGGGTTTACAAAGAATGGTGTGAAAAGGGAAAAACATCCAGTATGCGGCAGTCCTGTGGGCGAAAATGCCTTGTTGATACTAGAGGTCAGAGGAGAATGGGCCGACTGATTCAAGCTGATAGAAGAGCAACTTTGACTGAAATAACCACTCATTACAACCGAGGTATGCAGCAAAGCATTTATGAAGCCACAACACGCACAACCTTGAGGTGGATGGGCTACAACAGCAGAAGACCCCACCGGGTACCACTCATCTCCACTACAAATAGGAAAAAGAGGCTACAATTTGCAAGAGCTCACCAAAATTGGACAGTTGAAGACTGGAAAAATGTTGCCTGGTCTGATGAGTCTCGATTTCTGTTGAGACATTCAGATGGTAGAGTCAGAATTTGGTGTAAACAGAATGAGAACATGGATCCATCATGCCTTGATACCACTGTGCAGGCTGGTGGTGGTGGTGTAATGGTGTGGGGGATGTTTTCTTGGCACACTTTAGGCCCCTTAGTGCCAATTGGGCATCGTTTAAATGCCACGGCCTACCTGAGCATTGTTTCTGACCATGTCCATCCCTTTATGGCCACCATGTACCCATCCTCTGATGGCTACTTCCAGCAGGATAATGCACCATGTCACAAAGCTCGAATCATTTCAAATTGGTTTCTTGAACATGACAATGAGTTCACTGTACTAAAATGGGCCCAACAGTCACCAGATCTCAACCCAATAGAGCATCTTTGGGATGTGGTGGAATGGGAGCTTCGTGCCCTGGATGTGCATCCCACAAATCTCCATCAACTGCAAGATGCTATCCTATCAATATGGGCCAACATTTCTAAAGAATGCTTTCAGCACCTTGCTGAATCAATGCCACGTAGAATTAAGGCAGTTCTGAAGGCAAAAGGGGGTCAAACACAGTATTAGTATGGTGTTCCTAATAATCCTTTAGGTGAGTGTATATAGGGAAAACTAAACAAATTTCTCCTCAAATGCATAAGGTTGGTGTTAGATGTGACCTGGGTAGTCTGTGTGCTCGACATGTGTAGTGGGTGTTATGTGCAGGTGATCTAACTTTGACTAATTTACCAGTCCTATGACCCCCCTCTCCCACCCAGCCTACGGTTGTTGTACTAGGTATCCCTGCCCACAGTGGAATCTAATCGGTCAAAAATCCTGCCCACTTTACTGTTAAAGAAAAATCCCACACACAAGCACTTATACATGAGCAAGTAATTAATTGGCCAGATTTGTTTCTTTTTTTTTCTTCATCAAATATTGTTACAGAAGTACCTAAAGTGTTTTCTAATCAACACTCCGCTCCAGCTCCACTCTAACCTGTATGGGAAGAACCAGTTGTGACCTTTCACCTTCTGACTTTCTGGATGTTACACACCACATATAGTTTTTTGTATATCTGTGATAAAAAAAATTAACCTAAAAATACTTCAAAATTTCGCAAATTTCGCCCCAACCCCCTATACTGTTCTCTAGCTTTCCCACCTGCTCCACAAATTGCAGACTTTCCTCACAAACAGGGTTTGTTCACACATGGACATTGTTCAGACACACACACATGTTGGTATTTGTGGTTTACGAGGACTCTCCATAGACATAATTGTTTTTATACTGTACAAACTATCTATTCTATCCCCTAACCCTACCCCAAAACCTAACCTCACAGAAAACTTTAGCCATTTTTACATCAAATTAAAAGAAACATCTATGTTACGTACGTAACCTTCATTCCCTGATGGAGGGAACGAGACGTTGTGTCGAAGAAGCGACACTAGGGGTCCAATTGAAATCACGCCATGTGCTGAGCCGTGTACGTGTACTGCTGACACAAGAGCGGGCAGGTAATTTACATGCACAAGCTACCAACTGTGTCAGACTGCGCGTACCCTTCCCCAATGCCACAAAAAAGTCGTCGGAATCCTTCTGGTTACACTAGACAGGGGAACAAGGCGACGCTTGCCAACCTGGGAACGGGCCAAGCTTGGCTGGGCCTCTTTTCTCTCTATGTTTCTCCACATAGAGTTGTTGCTACAACATAGCGACCGGAGGGCAGCTTGGGACTGCCTAAGGGAGACGCGGGTCCACTTCGTAAGGGGACCGTACCGCGGAAAATACACACAGGGGGAGTCCATGTAGAAGTCCTGACCTGTGGGGCACCTATTCCAGTACAGGGTAGGTAGAGTATTGGACTGGGTTGGCGAGTTCCTCCGCTGAATTGCGGACCCAAAAGGCTAGGGAGGAATCATCCAGGGACCCGGGTGGGTGGGGTCTCCTGGGAGAGAAAGCGCACAGTTTTACCTCGGCCGAGGGAAAGGGTGCCAGGTGCAAGTGATCCACCCGGCCAGTCCGTCAGCGTGTTACCGAGTTCTACCGGCTTGGACCTGAGAAAACACGGGACGATACTGACTCAATCCTGAGATTGTAAAATCTTGCAAAGGTATTAGGTGTTGCCCAACCCGCTGCTCTACATATGTCTGCTAGGGAGGTAGCTCTGGCCAGTGCCCACGAGGACGCAATACTCCTTGTTGAGTGCTCTCAAACCCGCGGGGGGGGGGGGGGGGGGGATGGGCACGGCCTGGGTGTGATAGGCCAATGAAATGGCATCCACCACCCAGTGGGAGAGCCTCTGTTTGGAGACAGCGTTCCATTTCCGCTGTCCACCAAAGCAGACAAAGAGCTGCTCAGAGCAACTAAAGCTCTGTGTCCGGTCCAAGTAGGTACGCAAAGCACGTATCGGACACAGCAACGAAGGGGCTGGGTCTGCCTCCTCCTGGGGCAGCGCTTGCAGGTTCACTACCTGGTCTCTGAAGGGCGTGGTAGGAACCTTGGGCACGTAGCCCGGTTGTGGTCTTAGGATCACATATGTGTCTACCGGATCGAACTCCAGGCAGGTGTTGCTAACAGAGGACGCTTGCAGGTCCCCGACCCTATTGATGGAGGTGAGCGCGATCAGCAGGGCCGTCTTTAAAGAGAGGGCCCTGAGTCCAACTGATTCTAGCAGCTCGAAGGGGGAGTCTCTCGAGGACCACTGTGAGATCCCAGGAGGGGAACAGGCTTGGCCGGGAGGGGTTCAACCTCCGGGCGCCTCTTAGGAAATTGATGATTAAGTCTAAGACTTGCCATCTACTCCATCGTGGTGGGCCGCGATAGTGGCGACATACACTTTCAGGGTGGAAGGGGACAGCCTCCCCTCCAGCCTGTCTTGCGGAAATAAGAGCACTGACCTAACTGCGCACCTCTATGGGTCTTCAGCCCGGGAAGAACACCAATTCGCGAGCAAGCGCCACTTCAGGGTGTAAAGTTGCCTGTTAGAAGGGGCTCTGGCTTGGTAGATCGTGGCTACGACAGCAGGTGGTAGACCAGCTAGATCTTCCGCGCCCTGTCCAGGGGCCAGACGTGAAGGTTCCAAAGGTCTGGGTGCGGATGCCAGAGCATGCCCCGTCCCTGAGAAAGAAGATCTTCCCTCAGAGGAATTTGCCAGGGAGGGGCTGTCGCGAAGAGTTCGAGGTCCGAGAACCAGGCCCGGGAGGGCCAATAGGGAGCCACTAGGGTGACTTGTTCCTCGTCCTCCCTGACCTTGCACAGCACCTGACCTTGCACAGGAAATGCGTACTTGTGCAACCCCACAGGCCAGCTGTGTGCCAGTGCGTCTGCCCTGAGGGGAGCCTCTGATCGGGCATACCAGAGCGGGCAGTGGGAGGTCTCTCGGGAGGCAAACAGGTCTACTGTGCCTTGCCGAACCGTTCCCAAATCAGCAGGACCGACTGGGGGTGAAGACTCCACTCTCCTCTAGGCAAGCGTTGTTGTGACAGTGTGTCCGCTACCACATTGAGGTTGTCGGGGATGTGAGTGGCGGGAGCGTACGCCGCCTTGGCAATTTATGTACGCTACCGCGGTGGTGCTGTCTGACCTGATCAGGACATGTTTGTCTCGAACTAATGGGAGAAACTTCCGCAGGGCAAAGAAAACTGTCAGCAACTCCAGGCAGTTGATGTGCCAGCGCAGCAGGGCCCCTTTCCAACGGCCCGCCACTGCGTGCCCGTTGTACACGGCTCCCCAACCCAGTCTGGAGGCATCTGTCGTGACCAAGATGCATCAGGACACCTGCTGCAAGGGTACTCCTGCATGTAAAAAGCAGAGGTCTGTCCAGGGTTTGAATGTTTAGCGGCAAGCGGGGGTGACCATCACACGGTGCATGCCGTGGCACCATGCTCATCTCGGGACTCGAGTCTGAAGCCAGTGCTGAAGCGGTCTCATATGCATCAACCCCAGCGGCGCGACCGCCGCAGAGGATGCCATATGCCCCAGGAGCCTCTGAAAAAGTTTTGAGGGGACCACTGTGCCCGGCCTGAAGGTGGCGAGGCATTCCAGCACCGACTGTGCACGCTCGTTGGTGAGATGTGCTGACATTGAGACTGAGTCTAACGCCATGCCGAGAAAAGAGATGCTCTTTTCCCAGTTGACCTGAAGCCCCAAATGGCTGAGTTGCCTGAGCACCTGATCCCTGTGAGCGCATAGTAACTCTCGGGAGTGGGCCAAGATAAGCCAGTTGTCAAGGTAATTGAGTATGCGAATGCCGGCTTCTCGGAGTGGGGCAAGGGCTGCCTCTGCGACTTTCTTGAAGACACGAGGGGACTGAGACATGCTGAAGGGGAGGACTCTGTACTTATACGCCTGGCCTTCGAACGCGAACCGTAGGAAGGGTCGATGTTGAGGCAGAATTGAGACGTGGAAGTATGCATCCTTCAGGTCTACCACTGTGAACCAATATAGATGCTGGACGCAAGTTAAGATGTGTTTTATGCGTGACCATTTTGAATGAGAGTTTGTGAAAAGCTTGGTTGAAAACGCGCAAGTCCAAGATCGGTCGTAAGTCGCCTTTCTTGGGTACGATGAAGTAAGGGCTGTAGAAACCCTTCTTCATCTCAGTTGGAGGGGCAGGCTCTATCGCGTCTTTGAGTAAGAGAGTAGCGATTTCCACGCGAGGGATTTGGCATGCTCGCTGTGTACTGTGGAAAAGTGGATGCCCACGAAAGGGGGCAGAGGCCTGGCAAAATTAATTGCGTAACCGAGTCGGATGGTCCGGGCCAGCCATCGAGACAGGTTGGAAAGTGAAAGCCATGCATCCAAACTCCGCACTGGGGGCACCAAGGGGACGATTATTTTAGACGTACCCGGCAGGGCTTCGCGGCGGGGCGGAGCAGGTTATACGGCGTCGGGATGCGAAGACACATCCCAAGAGAAACCCCTCGCTTCTTCGACACAACGTGAGCGAGAGACGGGGGAACATTGTTTAGTATGATTTTTAAGCTGTTTGAATTACGGAGACACTAGGGATGTCCTCATAAACCTCCTTTATAGCATAATTCCTTCATAAATACTAGAGTATAACATAAAAAATGTCCTCTTAAATAACCAAAACCAAACCACAGAGAGAGAGAGAGAGAGAGAGAGAGAGAGAGATTTGTGTGAGCAGCAATCTGGGGAAGACTTTCTGCTGTATCCTGAACGCCCGTATACAGGCCATCTTTACCAAGCACAATGTCTTGAGTAAGAGTCAGATTGGATTCCTACCAAACCATCGCATCACCGACCACATTCACATGCTACACACAATAGACATCCAGCACGTTCATCAAAAAAGCAAAGGCAAAATGTATGCATGCTTTGTTGATTTTAAAAAAGCATTCAATTCCATTTGGCATGATGGTCTATATTATAAAATTCTACAATCCGGCATTGGGGGTAAAATCAAATTTATGTATTCAAACAACAGGTGCACAGTTAAAATTGGCAATAAAAGAACAGAATTCTTCACTCAAGGGCGAGGAGTGAGACAGGGCTGCAGTTTGAGTCCAACTCTGTTCAACATTTACATTAATGAGTTAGCAGTGCTACTGGAACAATCTGCAACACCCAGTCTTACTCTAAATAATTCTGAAGTTAAATTTCTTCTCTATGCAGATGATCTGGTGCTGCTGTCAGTAACTGCACAAGGGCTACAGCAGCATCTGGACCTGCTGGAGAACTAATGTCAGAACTGGGCCCTGACAGTCAATCTGAAAAATCTCAAATTATGATTTTCCAGAAAAAGGCCAGTTTACCGGACACCAGATACACATTCACTCTGGGAAACACTGCAATAGAACACACCCTACACTAGGACTACCTCGGTCTAAAACTCAGTGCTTTAGGGGGTTTTGGTCTGGAAGTAAATGCACTAAAAGAGAAAGGATTCTATGTATTCAGATACACATTCAGGTGTTACTGGGGGAGGACCATCATGCATAGGTTGCAGCAAAATTCATTTTTGAGATTTGACACCCTCAGAAACCAATCATTGCCTTAATGTACTTCAGTCACAGTACTTTTATTTTCTTATTTTCATAATGTCCTGTTAAATGCTTATTTTATTTTATATTATATAGTGTGTATTGTTATTATAGTTTTATTTTTATTTTATTTGATTCATTACCTGGCACCTTATTTTAATTCTGTCTTTATTGTTATTTGTTACTATTTTATTATTATTATTTGTCTTGTCATTATCTGTTTTGTGTATTAATGCTTTGGCAATATTGTATGTAAACACAATCATGCCAATAAAGTACTTTAAATTGAAAATTGAATTGAGAAAGAGAGAGAGAGAGAGAGAGAGAGAGAGGGGGGGGGGGGGGGGACAGTTTAAAGCATGTTGTATTATTTGTGAAAATAGCTGAACTACTGTCACACTAATAAAACATTTAAATACGTTGTGGTGAAAACATATTGTAGACCTACTCTTACTGATGTCATTTGTGTCTTCAAGAGAAACATCTGAGACAATATTGATATTTTATTAAAACATAAAAAAGAGCTCCATGAAATCTCTAGAGTTTTAAAAGTGCTACCTCTGAGCAATTACATTTTCCACTAGGTATGCCCTAAAAACTAAGAAGCAATTTAGGCCACAATGGGTACAAGTATTTTTTATATTGTTGAACAGGTAATATGGTAATTGGTAAATATGATAAAAGTCCTAAAACATTAGATGACAGAAATAACTTTTACTGCACCTTCCTTAACCCCTGTAAATTTAGTGGAATGGATTTGTTGCAATAGATGTGTAATGTGGGCCAATTCTTTAAATAGGCATATAAAATTGTAACTCTAAAATGTATACTTTTGATTTTCTGCAAGCAGAATAAATCAGAAATTGCTGTAATATAGTTAATATATTGTAAAATGCTAAAAGTGAACCAAATAAACATTAATCAAGAAGTCTTTGGCGAATGTTAGCCATGTTTTTAAACTTTTTTATTTTTTTTTATTTGTAAAACAAATATTTAAAAAAATTACATTAGTCCATTCATTTTCAGAATATATCATTATACATTTTGCGATCACAATAAAACAGATTTTCGTTTTTGGGGAACTTTAATGCTGTTGTATAATTTTAAAGAATTTTTGCATTTTGAATGGTTTTCAATATGGGTCAAAAATGACATGAAGGACAAAAGGAGGGTGCAGTTTCTTAAGACAATCCACCTTTTTCAAAAATTACCCTTTTTTTTAGCGTGTTCTTACATTGTGGATGATACAGTCTTTTCCCTTTGCAGCTTATTCCCATTATCAAGCACTGAAATATCACTACAACAGTCAAAAACGAGTGAATAGTCTGTGTTTATTTAACATAAATCCCTTTCTCACTAAAGGCCACGTGTGGACATTCGGTTTTGACTGCAATCCCTGAATAGATACACAATCACATTCACATGTTAACGTTTCTGGGCTTTAGCACTCTCAGCACATGCCCTGTTTGTGTGTGAAAGAGAGAGAAAGAAAGAGAGAGAGACAGGCGTACAGTATGCAGAGAAAGAGAGAGAATTCACGTATGTGATGTATGTAATTATGTTTTTTGTTCAATATGAAAACAGCTAAATCGCAGATGTTTAGGGAATCTAGAAATCCCAACTGGTCACTTTTTAAGGTTCGAAAAAAGATGAAACATCTGTGAAAAGAGGACATAAGTTCATAAAAGGTTCCATTTAAAAAATCTTCAGATTTGAGGCAAGTACCTTTGCATTATTTCAGCATAAACAAGTGCCGCCTTCTCACGCACTCTGCAGAGAACAACCCTCATTTACATATACTCACAGTGCGACATGAGATATGAACCTTGTAAAGATGATTAATGAAACAAGGGCTTGGTTGAAATGATTTTCATCTTTGTTATCTTCCAAAATGACAGATAGTATTTGGAATTATCTGTCAATGATTTAAAAAAAAAAAAAGGGCAAGTGACGGAGAATTAGTTTAATGCAACCTCTGATTATTAAATCTGGGGGGGGGGGGGGTTATCGTTGTGACATACATTTTCCAGTAGTCTTTAAGCCACCTGTATTTGTTATAAAACCCTGTAACTATCCAGACCTGTAGCTGCACGCCATCATCAGTAACATTAGTCTAGCTGATAACAACTAACCAGAAGTATGGAGCATCCGAGAGGAAGTCTCTCACCACAATGTCGCCACCCATGGAGAAGTCAGGAAAAAAGTGGATCGGAGGATTAGGACACAGTGTAAGGGTGTTCATCCCTGTGCACCTGTGATCAACTGTGATCAACTGTGATTGGGATTAAAAAGAGGAGAAGTAGTGGATACATGGGAACCAATGCTATAACAAAGACTGAAAGAGAGATGGATGAAGGTAAAGAAGAGTGAGATTTGAGGAGCAAAAGCACAGAATGATGGTGGGGAGGAAATGAGGGAGTGCAAAAAAAGCTGCCCTTATTCCTCTGAGGGAAAATACATGATAAGAGGTGAAGAACAAGAGGATGTAAAAAAAAATAAGGAAGAGTCATACTATGCTGTTTTATTCAGACAAGCTTTTATATTTAACCTCAGCCTGACATGTCAAACACACAGATTTTGTGACAATATAGAGAGTCAGAGACTTTGTTCACACTGCACCTAAATCTGATTTGTTTTTCAGCTGTGATCCTAAGGACCCATTGTTTGCATTGTCATTCTGCAAGTGATAAAATCAGATTTGTTTTCACTGTGTTATTCGGTATTCTGTGTATCAACATCAGTTGCCATAGTTAGATATATAATAGGAGAGTGGTGGTGGCGTAGTGGGCTAAAGCACTCAACTGTTAATCAGAAGGTTGTCGGTTCGATCCCCACAGCCACCACCATTGTGTCCTTGAGCAAGGCATTTAACTCCAGGTTGCTCCTGGGGGATTGTCCCTGTAATAAGTGCTCTGTAAGTCCCTTTGGATAAAAGTGTCTGCCAAATGCATATATGTAAATATAATCAGAACAAGCATCTGAGAAATTGCTGTATTTACACATTCAAATACTTTATATGTGTAAACCTCTCACTTTTTCACTCCACACCAAATTCAGACACCTGTAGAATCAACTGTGCTTTCTGTATGACATTACAAAAATTATTTTAAAATCCATTCTGATGGTTTAGAATGAAACACATTAACAAAAATGTTATCTTTATCAGCCATTTGGATTGAGTTTGTAAAGACTGGATATCATGTGATTTTTCTTTTCTTTTTTTTAGGCTACAAATCAGATAATGCCAATTTATTTTATTTATTTTATTTTTAGAGAGACAAAGAGAGAGGGGGGAACTAATTCATACTCTCTTTGTTATCAGTTAACTGACTCAAAGGTCTTAAGGAATGGAAATAACCATAAACTAACTGTGTGCAACTATACAAACCCTCCGGTTTTAGTTCACTGTTTTTCTCAGGTTGTAGATTGTTCGATGAAAAAACTTTGAATTGAGGCGGACAGCATGAGGGGGCTGTGAAACCGAAGGTCAGCCTGATCCTCAAACCTCAGCTAAGTACCACGATAAAGAAAGGAGTTTTCTGAGCAGTGGCCTCTTCTCTTTCTTTTCTTTTATATTTCATATCCCTCCTCACACCTGTTTACTACAGGAAGCGATGATGTCAGCCTCTCAACCCTCTGGCAATTGGCAAGGAGGGGAGAGTGTGTGATGTGTGTGCGTCGCAGAGGGTTTATTTATCAGTAATCTCACTTTTTTATTTCCTCAATGTTCGAAATCACACAATAACACTCAACTGTGCAAGTTTGTGCTTTGCTTCTCTCTGTCTCTTTCTTTCTCTATCTCTTTTCTTCTTTCTTCTCAAAGAAATGAATTTCTCCTCTTTACAAACTTCTGTCTAATTACTTTGGAGAGGAAGGGGAAAAAAGAGCCAATAGAGAGAAAGTTGTGGAGAGAGAAAGAGAGAGGGGGGAGGGGGGGTGGGTTACATACAAAAAGAACTTGAAAAAAAGAATACACTGCATTCTTTTACTGCTCAACACAAATGCAATAAAGAAATGGGGGATAGAGGGGGCACAGTGAATGAAAAAAAGAGACTCATTCCAGCAGGAGAGGCAGGGGGAGGGGGATCTGAATAAATTAATCAGCATGATTGGCTTTTTGGAGGCTGAAATAGCAAACTGTGATTGGCCAAATCATATGGAATGGAGTATGAGGAGGGGCTCTGATTGGTTTGAGCAGCTGTGAGAAAGGGGAGACCCTGTGTTACTCTGAGGCTACACGAGCTGACCCTGAACACACACATACATGGATGCAAACACAGAACCATCACACCTCTCTCTGTCTGGAGAGGGGTAATTAAAACTTGAGGGGAGGAGGGAGGTGTGTAGGGAATGGGTAGAATGGTGGCCAAAAAAGCGTGTGTGTGACCCTGCTGTGTCAGCCCTGCAGACAGACATCTGCCTCATTATCAACAGCACTGCACTACATGAGCTCCATTATCCTCCTCTCAAGTGTCCATGTGTGTGTTTAGTGGCTAAAAGCAAGAGAATGTTCTAGATCAGTGGTTCTCAACCCTGTTCCTGGAGGCCCCCAAACACTACACATTTTGGATATGTCCCTAATAAAACACACCTGATTTAACTCATCAGCTCGTTAGTGGAGACTCCAAGACCTGAATTGGGTGTGTCAGAAAAGGAAGACATACAAAATGTGCTGTGTTTTGGGGACTCCAGGAACAAGCTTCTAAATATTTTAGGTCTTCCCCCAGTGTTCTATATCTACACCCTGATGGAATAAGAACAAATAATTTGAAAAAGGGATGGTTTTGACAATTCAGTATTGTTTGCACTTTCTCTATGACTCGTTTGTTATAAAAAAAACTTGGTGCACTCCTATCACCTGGGAAGCAGTTTTAATTAGCCTTGTCTGCCTATTTTTACTACTCAGAGTAATATTGTTGAACCACACCACAACACAATATGAAATAACAGATTCAATATAACTATGATAAAATAATGGCATTAATACACTGCTAACTCTAACCTTAAAAGAGTTTTCCTTAAAAAGTACTGCTGAATCTTCTTACAGATTTCATCAGTATTTGAATCACAAGTCAGTTTGTTATCCAAAGTTGTCCCCAAAAACATATATTCAGAGACTATCTCAGTATCCAGCCCCTGTATAGTAGTATGACTAACAGAGGTGGCAGACTGTCCAAAATCTATCATATCTTTTGACTTGGCAGTATTTATTATTAAACAACTACTACTGCTCCAAGAAGCAAAGTCATCCAGAGCCGGTCCATGAGACACCTCATAATTTTTCAAGGGACTCACAATGACTGTATCATCAGCAAACTTTAGTATTTACCTATTTTCATTCACACTTTTACAATCATTAGTGTACAAAATATAAAGTAGATTAGAGAGGACATACCCCTGTGGGGAACCTGTGGAGTCCACAGGCTACAAGTCATGTGGTAACATCTAAATTAAGTTTATTTATTTTTTCCAAGTAAAAGAAATAATTTAATATTTCTGACCAAATCTAACCATATCGGGTAACATCATTGAAACTCATTATTATAACTTAAGGTTCAGATAACTGACGTTAAAACTTAAATGTATACATCGGGTCTTTAGTGACCCGGTGTCACAGATCTTCCGGTCTCTCCCTGCACTAATACTTTACAATCCATTTCCCCTGAGTAGTGATCATCTGCACCTGTCACTCGTATCCGCATCAATCAGCTCCACATCTTAAAAGCACAACCCACCTTTCACTCTTCATCTGTCACAACTACAAATACAGACTTACTTACCTGCTACCTCACCGTTGCACCAACGATGATTCCAAGCTCTTCTCTCCATTGTACCATTGACGATATCCCAAGCTCTTCGCTCCATCGACGAAGACCCAAGCCCTTCTCTCCTTCACTCCATCGACGATTACCCAAGCTCTCCTTTCCATCGCCCCTTTGACTACATCCCAAGTACTTAGTTTAATTATTTAATAAACACAACCTCCGGGTTATATGCTACCTATGAGTCTGGGTGTTTGTTACATCCGGGACATCATTCTACCTCCTTTATCTCTTTTTTTGGAGTTGTGCCCACATCTCTTTAGTATTCCTCAATCTCACTCTTATAAATAGTGTAGCACAAAAAAAAAAAAAAAAGTAAAAAAAAAAAACTTTATTTATTGGATTGGGTCATTAGGGACCCTAGGTATGTAAGAGTGTCATTTTATTTATTTATTTATTTTTTACACTAATTATTATTTTTTTAGGATTATTTCATGTCATAAATTTACTATAACAGGATATCTGTTTCTTTGTTTATTACAAGATAAATTAGTACTATATTCATACAAAAAATAATAAATCACGTTGATTTTATGTGAGACAATGAATTATCACAATGATAAATGATGGTGCCTATACCAATTGTGTGTACACATACATAATATGCATGCTATTTCTTGCTCAAAGTGGTTGTTGTTTCATTGATTGACTTGATTTACATTTGACATTGTATTTGAAGAAGAAGCAATGTGAAAGTGAACTATAGCAAGTACAACACATGAACAGCATGATATGACTATTGTCATTTGGGTGTACTACTGAAATTATGTAGGCGTGTCATGGTCCTGTCACTCTTGTCAATTTGGGTTTTGGTTTAACAGGAACATGGCATCATCGTCCCATGTCTGTCTTGTGTTTTGTTGTCTGTCTTTGTGTGAGTGCACAGTTTCACTTGTATTCCCTGCCGTGTACTCTTCAGTCCTTGTTTATTCAGACTCTTGTCTCTTCAGTCCTTCCATCTTGTTTCATGTCGGGAGCACGGTGTCTGGATCCTGACTTCCTGTCTGGTTCGGTTTCGGTCTGTGTTGGGATCTGGACACTCATGCTCCATGTCTGTCTGTTATTGAAGAGGGATGCATCGTGCTTATGTCATATTGGCAGCATGCTCTCGCGCCAATCGTTTGTATGGCTCTTGCGAACGTGGGTGCGCCTCGTGTTGTGCACTGGGTCGTGATCTGTCTTCATGTCAACCCGTTTGATTTCTCTCCCTATTTTAGTCTCCTCGTGTTTGCTGTCCAGTGCCTGTTTGTCTTGTTTCCAGTCTTGTGTGCTTGTGTATCCAGTCGGTCTTTAATGTTCCAGTCAGTCCCGTCTTGTTGGTCAGTTGGTCCTGTTTTTTTATTCCCATCCCTACCTCAGCCTGGTCGGCCCTGTTTCCCCTGCCCCAGCCTGGATTATGTTTCCTTTGTTTTTTTCCCCTTCAGTGTAGTTTATGTTTATTATTTTTTCCCACTTGTAGGAGTTTGAGTTTCCCTTTATTTTTGTATTTAATAAATTCCCTGTTTTATACCTCTGCGTTTGGGTCCTGTCTCTGCATCCATAACAGAGCTTCTATTTAGACCCAAAAATTGTCTGAGAAAATACATACAGGTATGTGTAGCTTAAGTGTTAAGTGTAGCTTAATATGTTTTTGACAGCCAGTTGCATCTCATAAAATTTCAGTGCGAAAGTAATGAACCCTGCCCATCCTCGGATGAGACGTTAAACCGAGGTCCTGACTCTCTGTGGTCATTAAAAGCCCCAGGACACTTCTAGAAAAGAGTAGGGGTTTAACTCTGGTGTCCTGGACAAATTCCCCCCATTGGCCATTACCAATCATTAATTATCCCCATCCATTTATTGGCTCAGTAACTCTACTCTCCACAAATGAATAGTGTGTGGTGTGCGTAATGACGCAATATGGCTGCCATCGCAACATTCAGGTGGATGCTGCATACTGGTGGTGGTTGAGGAGTGTCCCCTGTTAACTGTTTAAAGCGCTTGGAGCATAGTGTCAGAAAAGTGCTATATAGATTAAACGTTCATTCATTCATTTCAAATAAAATATTTGTGTTTATTTTTTGTATTCTCTCTCTCTAGTCATTAATATAACTAAGATTGATACTAGATTAATAAAATCGATTAACAATTTAAAAATGTTTTTCATTAAGAGTTCATGAGTTTTCATCAAGAGTTACTGAATTAGCCCCACCTCTTCAACCACACACCCTCGCTCCAAATCCCACCCCTCAAAGACAGATAAGCAAACCTAAATGTACAAAATTATTTGCAGTCATTGTGTGTTTCTGATTTTTTTTGTGCTGTTTTCAGAGCCTAGGGTTGTCACTGCGATAGGTGTGATGTCTTAAGCCACTTATTTCAGTGATATCTGTCAGGTAGTAGGGACATTTAATGTTTGATATTCCAAAAAAGAAATTGCTCCAAAAAAGTTATCTAACAGCATTCAGTCACATATAGACTGAATAAATAAAGAATATATTCAAATGCACATTTACAGTAAACAAGCCTGGTCTCTGGTGTCAGCAGTTGAACTGCAATTAGCAGAGATGAAAGTCTCTTCCATTCAAAGGCCTTGAAGGTGTTACTAAATTTACATCTCATGTAGAGCTGACGTCATGGCTACCTGAATTCTTTAAAGGGCAGATTTGACATTAGCATTGCTGCTACCCATCCGACTCAGTCTGTGTTAATCTGTCAATGTACACCAAGCATTAGAGCAGAAAGAGGTTTCTGTATGTGTATGAAAGTGTGTGTGGTGGAATTCTTTGCCGTCAATAGAAAAGGAGCACTATGAAGGTGAACTGGGGAGGAGACCAATGAAAACAGTCCTTTCCACACACATACAGACGGTAGTTGAGTGTCAGTATAGTGTAGTGCTGACTCTCTCAGTAAGGCCCTCTGTCAAGTACTGAGTTAGTCAAAGGAACATTTCAGTGAAAAATGGAAAAAAGGAAATAAGAAAAGCATGCCAAACTTCCCCTGTGGCGTCAGCTACCTTTCAAGGTGAAGTCTAGTGGCTGAGAGAGGCCAACCCTTCTTCTCCCTCAGGAACAAAAACACAACCATCTCATTTTGGATTCTTATATTATGCCATAAAAAAGGAGATACTTTACAATAAAAGACCTGATTGTATCAATATATTCGCCCATCACAATTCAATTTAACTCAGTTTCTTTGTGTTTGCTCATTTTCCAATGTGATGCAACAGGAACTGATTATGCCCTGAAATTATGACTGGTGCTGTATAATGTTTATTTGGGAGGTGACTGAAGCTCCTTTTTAGTTTGTGTTCATTTGAACAATTCCGTCTAGAGCTTCTCCACACTCCTGTTCATAGCATCCAACGAGAGACAGAGAGCCCACACTGCACCATTAACACCCAGTTTCACAGCTATAGTTTATACCTTATTTTTTTGTTTTGTTTTTAATGTTCAAACGCAACAAAGCTTATTATGGCTTAATTTTGAAAGATCGAGCAAGACGTATTTGTGTGTATTTTTGTTTGACGATTAGAAGAGGAGGGACACAAAAAATACATATTTGAGCAAAATAAGTGCTAAATATCAATATATGCTTTCTAGAATTTAAGCTTATATAGATTATATAGGTTTGAAAAAAAGAGGAGGATAAAAGGTAAGAGGGTTAAGGAGTGAAGGCCATGAACGAATGAAAGGTTGGGTCTCTGAAAAACAAGGAGATGTTGTAAAAAGACTATTAAAAGAAAATTCAATTTAAAGAGCCAAATGTCTCCGGATAAGGGACATGATTTATTTGCAAAAACCTGCTTTGGCTGTTTCCATGGTTACTTGTGTTAAACATTTATTTGACCTTCCATTACAGAATGACAGGAAACAAAAAAGCGACACATTGATTTTTCATTTAATCAGGGGTTTCATTTATGTCATTTTATGTTTCTTTTAAATTGAATGAACCAGGATATTTGTAATTCCTGCACCAGAATTCTATTTTCTAAAATGGACCATTTTATATTTGGTTGGTACAGAAGGCTAAAGGAAGTCACCATTGAATCCTCAAATGTTGCTAATACCTATTTGCAATGCTAATTCCAGTATGTCAAATGCTTATTCCATCAAAATCCATTGACATTTTTGACTCAATCTGGGTTTCAGCCGTATTTGCCTTAAAGGCACCTACTACCCCACAGGCAGTTTATGGGGTATTGTTCAATTCTTATTAAAGCATTTGTTGCAGTCTAGGGAGGGATGTCAGAAATGCGAAAACTAGCTCCAGTCTCCATCAGCATAAACTCATTCTCCTTCTGTCATATAAGAGATGTATCAGAGCATCACAGGTTTACATTCACATTTATATTCTGTACAGACACTTAGTGAATTACAATGAAGAGAATGTAAATCAAATTATATATTTATATATATAATATTTATTTGATCTCTATCTATTTTAGTTAGTGAAAGTGAACATTAGCATGCTAAATCCATTCTGGTTTCACACACACACACACACACACACACACACACACACAAAACATAAATTAACACTTAATTTTAACAGTTACTTTCCCTATCGGATGTAAAGCATGCTGGTAAATGGAATTCCCCTGCCTATTTTCATCAATGTTACATTAACGCCACAAAAGGTATTCATGTACTCCCAACACAAGTGGAATATAATTTTACATTTTACATATTTAAATGGATAGAACGTAATTTTTTAAAGAAAGTTGAGACAAAATGTTCTAGAATTGTGTTGATTTAGTTCATTTTAATTAAGTAATTGAAACAAGCAGCAAAAATATTTTTTTTGAATGTGATTCAGCATGTCATGAAACACTCATTATGTGGAGGAAATATGCATCTTGTCCACAAAAGTGGTGTTCTGGTTCACAAAATGTCTTTGATCAATTAAATGGTTTCGCACAATCCATTTTGAGACTCAAGCATGACTCAGTTGTGGCATTCTATGGTCAAACATATTTGTATAATGACCACTTAACTGTAGATTTGACCATTGTTCCTGAAAACCAGTCTCAATAATGGACAGTCAGCCAGTCATTGTCACAAAATACTGACACAACATGTTGATGATACAACACCTGATCCGACAAGTACTGATCAACTGTTAGAGATTATTTTCCAGTAATGGCTGGCAGACTGGACATCATCCGCTAGTTTAAAAGTTAGAAACAGCAATAGCAGTATCTTTTGTTAACGGGAATTTTGAATTGTGAAAAAATAAATGGCTGTGCACAAAACCACGGCGTGCTCAATAAACGAGGTGCAGATGGTCCACTCGTCAGCTATGAGAGAAACAAAAAAGTCTCTCTGGAAGTGTATCAGCTGTTGGCCGCTTAAGGCTACCACCAAACCTACAAACAGTGTAGGGAAAAGTTAAAAACACTTAAAAGTGACTACAGAACCATCAAGGAAAAGTGGAAGTGGTTCGAGTATGGACGCGATCTACACAGGTGAGCAATGGGAGGGAGAGTGCCGTGGACTGGCTTTGATTCACGATGGAGGATGGTATGCTTTGTTATGTTAACTCTATACTCCGCTTGAAAGCTTCACTTTATTTAGTTGACCAGCTACAGGAAAGCTTGCTTCTAAAACAACCAGGCCAATTTAACTGTTACACTTGTGTAAAATCACCATGCAACAACTGCTTTATGCAGCATAATGAGCTAGTAGCTAACAGCTAGCGGTTGTGTTATTGTTTTGGTCAGTTTGTGTCATGTTTAAGATGATGTCATGGCAGTAGAGTAGAGAACTATGACGATCAACATATAATACCACCCATGTAGAGATGGCACTAAACTGCAGTGGGAATGCAAGCTCCGAAAAGTAAAGCGAGTAGATTTGAGGTGAGTCGAACCATAACGTGCAGTGGAAAAGTGCCATAAGAAACTTTAACCTACACATTTTTATCAGTGTGTGCATTCCCTGTTCCCTTGTAATCTATCTAACCCATGACCTTACTTTACCAGTTGTGTTACAGGAATACACTTTTATGGATCTGGTCTGGTAGAAATAGCTCCCAAAGTTAACAACTGCATATGTTCTCTTTTTACAGTGTGGTGAAGTAGAGCTAAGTGAAAGTGTGGTTTTCCTGAGGCATATGATGGCAGCTCTCCTGTTCAGATCATAGAAAAGAGTGATGGGGGTGGTGTGCAGCAAAAACAGATCTTGTTTAGTTATCAGCTTAACCATTGTGCTACTGCTGACAAACATAAATCCTAAGCAGTTAACACTTACCAGAGTACTACTGTACAGGGAGCTCAGTAATCCGAGGTAAGTTGTATGAAATGTACCCGTAGAAAATTAAAAAAAAATCAAATGAGATCTCTTTAATATCTCACTTTGTTGGTCCTAGACAGAAATTAGTTTAAATGGAGATCAAATGAAGAATTTTTTGAAAAGGCTAGAGTAAAGGTCCAGGTATACTTTGTTTCTGCATGTTCTGGATCGGCTCACGCCTGGTTGACCGTGTTGCCTTTGTGAGTATACTCTTCCCACTACAACTTCTTTGTGATACGCTTTTAGTACAGTCAATAGCAGGCGCATACATCAGCGACATGTGCAGCCGAGGACCGCATACACTGGTCAAGAAAATCAAGTCAAGCCACACGGCTGTGCTGATGACACAATTTGCATTACACATACTGTGCGCGGAGTTATCCGCAATGCGGATACCCTAAGTATATTTTGGTCTGAAGTCTGCTAATTCTCAGAGAAAAGGACCACAGTAATGTAGCTAATGGCATTAAAGATTTTTTTAAAGATTTTTTCAAATAAATAACAATTAAATTATTGTTTAATTAGGGTGATATTAAACAATTAGGGTGACAACATTATATTGAACATACACATTTATATTAATTATAAACCAATAAAGCTAGAAAACACTATTTTATATAACTCGATAATAAGTCGAAATATAGTGATAAGCAGCAGCAATTAACTACTTATTTTGCTACAAAAAGAAGACAATGTCTCAAGTGAATTAGTGAATCGTTTTTCATTTACCTGAAGTCCCTGAACAAAACTACTCACTAAAATGATTTCTCAACATTACATATACAGCAAGTGAATAATTTATTGTAATTGGTTCATTTACATGAACTGTCCGAAATAACAGATTCACTGATTGCTTTGAGGATTTCTTAGCACTTCATAAGAGAGAGAGAGAGAGAGAGAGAGAGAGAGAAAGGGGGGGGGGGGGGGGGGGGGGGGGGGATGGACTGTTTAAAGCATGTTGTATTATTTGTGAAAATAGCTGAACTACTGTCACACTAATAAAACATTTAAATACGTTGTGGTGAAAACATATTGTAGACCTACTCTTACTGATGTCATTTGTGTCTTCAAGAGAAACATCTGAGACAATATTGATATTTTATTAAAACATAAATAAAGAGCCCGCGACCCTGTACACAGGATAAGCGGTTGACGATGGATGGATGGATGGATAAATAAGAGCTCCATGAAATCTCTAGAGTTTTAAAAGTGCTACCTCTGAGCAATTACATTTTCCACTAGGTATGCCCTAAAAACTAAGAAGCAATTTAGTCCACAATGTACAACATTATGCAGTGCTGTAACACTGAGCCAAATTTCATATGAATGCCTACACCATCAGTTTATGCCATTTTAGCACAGATGCAAAAGACAGGAGGGGGTTTAGAGGGCGAGAGAACGAGAAAAACAATAGATGCACACAAACCTCAAAGTGGGGACACACACATATACAATTTTTCAACATTCCAGGAAAAAATCATATAGATTTATAGCACCCCTGGGTTCCCACTATGCCAGAAATGCTTCCACCCTACGCTGGTCAGTGCCAACATGTACACAAGCACACTCACACATGCACACAACAATAAAACACAAGAAAATGAGCACCACTCCTCTTGGAATCCTGTTATGTGTGTGCGCACCTATATCTTATAAATGGGTGTGTGTAAACTTATATCTGAAATGGGAGCACCAAATTTGCCTCTGGATCTAAATGTGTGTGAGTGTGTGTCTTTGCCTTGTTAAAGTTAATGGGCTTAAGCTGAACAGCAGCCCATCCAGAGCAACAGCTGTAAAATACAGCAAATTACATCACACAGGAGCCATAAGAGCTACACACACAAACACATGTTCACACAATGGGGTCACATCTATTGCTCTGAGACCTAATACATTAGATATGCTCAAATGCACAATCAGCATGTCGGGTGGCAAAAAGCAACTTTGCAATTTACCACTGAGTGAAATTGAAATTACAGGTCTATAATAACAATCCATAAGGATAGATGCATTAAAAAACTTTTAGTAAGTGTAGTTACAAAAGATTCAGTGAGGTTTAAGTTTGCTTTATTAGAGAGATATTTTAAAAAAGGCAACTCGAATACAAAAGAGAGGCAACATTTGTCATGCCCAGTCAACACACACACACAACTGGGTGCTTTGTATGCCAACCACTGTAAATATTTAGAGGTGAGCAGTCACTGAGTGGAAAATCAAAGCCCTCAGTTGTGTTAGTGTGCTTGTGTGTGTGCATGCACTAAGAACCACTCTCAATTTCAGAGTTCTTGAACTCTCCACACTGACAGGGAAAGAAAGCAGTTATCTGTCTGGTGTGTGTGTGTGTGTGTGTGTGCCACAGAACTCAGGGCACCACATTAATCAAAATGTTAGAAAAACGTTTCCAGTTTAAATAAACAACACAACCCAGAGCAGGACTAAGTGCACCAAAGCGGACAGACACACACACACACACAAATTTGCAAAACACTAATCTCTTTGGTGTAGCATTATCTCAGCTTGTAAGGCAGAGACAGTGTGCGTAGGTCAGTAGCCAACATCTACATCAGAAAAAGTAAGACAGCGACAGCAAGTCACAGCAGCTTGTTTTTGTAAATATATGTTCTGAGAACACAGTTTGCGTCTGTATGTACAGTGGGGTCCAAAAGCATTTTTTTAGTATGTAGTAATACAGTTTTTTTCCCCCATTACAAATTTGGTAGCAATTTACATTAATGTTTCCTATAATACGCTTTTAAAGAGGGGTTCATCAATTGCTGATTAATATACAAATGCATAATAAGCTGCTGGATGACAATCAGTCAGGCTTCAAAAGTGGACACTCCACTGAGACTGCCCTTCTGTCTGTCATGGAGTCGCTGATACAGGCGAAAGCTGAATCCAGATCATCCATTCTGATTCTGCTGGACCTATCTGCAGCCTTTGACACAGTCAACCATCAGATCCTACATTCCACCCTCTCTAAACTGGGCATCACTGGAACTGTGCTTGGCTGGTTCAACTCCTATCTCTCAGGTAGGTCTTTCAAAGTAGCCTGGAGAGGTGAGGTATCCAAGCCACATCAGTTACTTACTGGTGTACCTCAGGGATCCGTGCTTGGGCCACTTCTCTTCTCCATATACACAATGTCATTAGGACCCATCATCCAGTCACATGGTTTCTCTTACCACTGCTACGCTGATGACACGCAACTTTACTTGTCTTTCCAGCCGAATGACACCACAGTGACTGCTCGAATCGCTGCCTGTCTGGCAGACATCTCAGCCTGGATGAAGGAACACCACCTGGAACTCAACCCAGCCAAGACTGAACTCCTTGTCTTTCCAGCCAACCCTGATGTTGAACACAACATCACTGTGCAGCTGGGTCCAACTACAGTGTCGCCTTCCAAAATGGTCAGAAATCTAGGGGTAACCATTGATGACAAGCTAAATTTCACAGAGCACATCTCAAAGACTGCAAGATCATGTAGATTTACACTCTACAATATCAGGAAGATAAGACCTTTCCTCTCTGAACATGCCACACAGTGTTCAGTCACTTGTCATAACTAGACTGGACTACTGTAACGCTCTCTTTGCAGGCCTTCCTGCATATGCTATTAGACCTCTGCAAATGATCCAGAATGCAGCAGCACGTCTGGTCTTTAATGAACCAAAGAGAGTATATGTTACACCCCTCTTTGTCTCTCTCCACTGACTGCCGGTTCATGCACATATTAAATTCAAGGCCCTGATGCTGGCATACAAAACAGTCACTGGGTCTGCTCCAGCATAACTAAAAACATTTATGCAGCGCTACGTTCCCACCAGAAGCCTGCGGTCGGCTAAGGAACGTCGCCTTGTCGTACCAAAACAAAGAGGCACCAAAACACTTTCAGTTTCATCATACCACGTTGGTGGAATGACCTTCCCAACTCAATCCGTGAAGCTGACTCACTCTCTATCTTCAAAAATCGGCTAAAAACACATCTTTTCCAAGAGCATTTAACCAGTCACTAAATTTTTTTTTTTTATAATTTACCATTCTTGTTGCACTTAAATCGGTTTTGTATACTATTCTGATGATAGTGAAACTTTGTAGTATGGCACTTTTCGTACCACTGTCTCCTTAAGATGATTCACTTATGTTTTTTCCTCTTTTGTAAGTCACTTTGGATAAAAGCGTCTGCCAAATGAATAAATGTAAATGTAATAAATCACTGATATGTAGTTCAACATGTAATAACTTACATGTATGTGAGTGGACACATATGTAACATTTATTAAGGAGTTGCCAACATTAGAAACCTGCACACAGAAGTTTAGTATGGTTTAATGGCCATCAGGCTTATCACACAAGCTGTGAGCAAGAGTGCTGTATGTCCCGCTATAAGCACGGCTGTGGTCACATCAATAGACAAAACAGCACAATTGCGATTGTCAGTTCAGCAAATAATATGTGGTCTACACGCAATGCACGCTTCACAATGAACGAGAGGTGCAGGTGCTGCTCTGCTGTCTGTCATACTACACACACACACACACACACACACACACATTTCCATAGACATAATGGTTTATATACTGTACAAACTTTATATTCTATCCCCTAACCCTACCCCTACACCTAACCCTCACAGAAAACTTTCTGCATTTTTACATTTTCAAAAAACATAATTTAGTATGATTTATAAGCTGTTTTCCTCATGGGGACCGACAAATTGTACCCACAAAAGTTCTGGTTTTACTATCCTTATAAGGATAGTAAATTGGTCCCCACAAAAGTGATAAATACACACACACACACACACACACACACACACACACATATACCTACACAAACAGTTTGCATATGATGCACATAATGCAGTTTTTAGTGTTTGAGCGGCTGTGAATACTCACACAAACTCCTCCAGTGCTGCTCTGAGATCTCAGTTCGCGAGTATTTCGGCATTTCATTTCGAATGCAGACCTTATTAAAAAACTAATATGCCAGATGATCTCAAAGTTCTGTCAAAATAAAAGCTTTTTTTAACTTTGTGAAATAGAAGATAATATGGCAGAAAAATATTACTTTTGTGTAAAAAAAATATATTATATTCAAAGTAATACCACTACCACTAATGACAATAATGTAATAATAAATTGTTTTATTATTATTATCATTATTTTTTATGTTTATAATATTAATAATTATTATTATTACAATTATTATTACATGTAAGCAATATCACAAATACAAGTGTACTGAATATCAGTGCCACAGGTAATCAGATGTTTCATTAACGTTTTCATTTATACTGTGAAGCTCTGCTGTGCAGCACTTTATTTGACCAAAATTGTTTTATTTTTGTTGAAAAATATTTATGAAATTTTTATTTGATTAACAGTTTTTGTAGTCATTTGATTAAATACCGTTCTGATGATAACATTTAATTAAAACATAAAACATGCAATCCAGAAACATTCAAATGGAAAATGCAGAATTTGTAACCGCAAGACTTTATGCAGTTCTTTTAGTCAAGTCCTCTTCTGTGTGTGACACTGGGTATCATTTCACTGTTATGCAGAGAAATGATACATTTATTTACCACTGAAAATAAAGGACAGAAATGCACTAAAACCCCTGCTGACCTGTCTAACTGATCTGAAATCATGAATGTCACAAAATGTTTTTAAGACTTTATGATATTAAAGCTGAAATAATTATGTTTGGGCAGTCTGATATTTCTGGTACCCCAATCTTAATCTGGGCCATCTTGCTCCTTTCCATAAATCGTCAGTAAAAAAATCTAGGTTTTGTATTTGACATTGCCCTTAAGTTCAACAAACAGATAAACTCTGTTGTAAAAACTTGAAAAATTCAGATGAAACATTTTTTCATCTAAAACATGTATCTGAAGTCAAGACGTTTTTGTCATTTAAGGAATTTTAAAAGGTGATTTCTGTCTTTATCTTTGCCTGACTAGACTATTGTATTTCCCTTTATGTAGAAATTAGCCATGCATCCCTTGATTTTAAGCTCTCTTCACTGGCTTCCGGTTCGTTATAGAATTGATTATAGATGATTATTATTTGTTTTTAAATCCTTTAATGGATCTGCGCCCTCATATCTTAGATCCTCAGATCAGAGGCTATTGACAGTTCCTAGGTCTAAACTAAAGCTGAGTGGTGACCTTGCTTTTGCGGTATCTGCGCCAAAACTATGGAACAGTGTACCTATTTACTTTACAACTGTTTCAACAATACATGATTTTAAAACCAAGTTGAAGATGTAACTTATCTCCCTAGCTTTTTACCAACCTTCAAAGTTGTATTTTGTATCTGTTTTTTAAATAATATTTTATGATATGTTTTCTGTGTGTAAATCGTCTGGTCAACACTTTATAAGTACTTTATAAATAAGCTTGAAATTAATTGAATTGAAGTATCGATTTAGTATCGATACCAAGGTACCAGTTCTGGTATTGTACCGAAGCCAAAGTGTTGGTATCAGAGTAACCCTATAATAGAGAACTGTGTTTTTGACATCAACATGACAAGTATCAAGACATGCGACTCAACAGTCAAGACATTAGTCCACATTTAAGTGACAACACATGCAAGTGAACAACAGTTTGCACAAAACAACTATAAACACAATGTGAATTATAGCAAAATGACATAATCCCTACTTTTATTCTCACTAAAATGTAATCTCCCTAGTCTTTAATAGCATTGTTGCTGCATTGTGGCATAAATCATGAATTAGGGCATTTTATGTTTTTGATTAATGTATGTAGTTTTGTAAATTATGAATAAGTGTATTTATCAACATAGCAATTGAAGTGGAAGATTCATTTAAAAATTAACAAGAATTTCAGAATGTTTTAGTGTTTGTTATGTCTCCCTTTTAATTTAATGTTAGCATGCATTTGATCTGACAGGAACGCCACAAGTTTATGCAGAAGTGATTTTCTAGCACCAAATTAGCAAATTGAGCATGATTACTCCAGGATAAGGTTTTTGAGTGATGGCTACTGGAAATGGTGTCGAGACTTGATCAAAAATGACTTTTTTCAAATAGTGATGGGCTGTTTTTTTCATCAGTAATGTCCTGACTATACTTTATGATCAACTGAATGCCACTTTGGTGAATTAAAGTACCAATTTCCTTCCGAAACAGCAAAATCATTACATTATTCCAAACTTTTGTCTGCCAGTGTGCATATACACTACTGGCCAAATGTTTTGAAACACTTACTCATTCTTTATTATATATTTAAAACTACGGAATAACATAAATGGAACAATGGTATGAATCAAAACTGTGTTATATTTTAGCATCTTCAAAGTAGTCACCCTTTGCCTAGAATTTGCAGAAATGTACTCTTGACATTTTCTCAATCAACTTCTTGAGGAATCACCCTGGGATGCTTTTTAAACAGTATTGAAGGAGTATACAGTGTGTATATATATATATATATGTATATATATATATATATATATATATATATATATATATATACACTACTGGTCAAAATTTTTGAAACAATTGATCTTAATGATCTTAAAAATATTTTGATCTGAAAGCGTGTGCTGAAATGTTTCAATTTAGTTTTGTAGACAAAAATACAATTGTGCCAACCATTTACATTTATTTCATTATAAAACTAGAATTGATTTTTTAAAAAATAAAAGTTTTTGAAATTGATGATTTGGACCAAATAATAAAGAAAAGCTGCCAATAATTGCCCAATATAGATGGGAACTCCTTCAATACTGTTTAAAAAGCATCTCAGGGTGATACCTCAAGTTGATTGAGAAAATGTCAAGAGTACATTTCTGCAAATTCTAGGCAAAGGGTGACTACATTGAAGATGCTAAAATATAACACAGTTTTGATTGATTTTGGATTTTGTTTAGTCACAACATAAAACAAAGTTCCATTTATGTTATTCCATTGATTTGATGACTTTACTATTATTCTAACAATTATAATAAAGAATGAGTGTTTCAAAACTTTTGACCTGTAGTGTATAGACAGCATATGTGAGTGTCTTTTTTTTCTGTTGCGGCAGGTCACCATGGCATTTTCTCTTTCTCTGGAAGCCTACCATATAATTTACTTTAAGCCAACCCATTGCTATTTTTTTCCAACCACTAATTAATTATAATTCTGCACAGTTTCATACAGTCAGTAAAAAGGCATGCAAGAACCTACTAAATGAGTTCAGAGAGGAAGAGAGAGAGAGAAAAGGACTCTTGTGGTTTTGTGTTTAAGCATTTACCCTGCCTGTCGTTTTTTTGAGCCTCTAACATAAACTCCCTTTCAAGAATTTTCACATATTGCAAAAGGGCTTTAAGCAACTGCAAGATAACCAACTCAGACGGCTATAAAATCAAGCAGAGAAAAGTAGAAAATGCCTTTTGTTCTCTGTGTAAAAAAATATAAACAAACTGTGCACACACATAAGCAAACAGAAATCTCAATAAAAGAGGAAGAAGAATGAGTCTTTGTTGTAATATGCTGTAGTAACAAAATTTGCAGATTTAGGACTAAGTTGTATGCATGCAATATACAAAACAACCTAAAGTGTGTAACAGCCCATAATATTTTGATGTTATCTCACACCAGTTATGCAACTTTCATAGAGCTGTTCAGTCATGATGTAAATTTGTAGGCGATACCAGCCTAATTCACCATGGGTTCCCTCTGAATTTTTAAATGGAGTTTTTCCACTTATGAGTAAAATAATGTCTGTGGTGAAAAATACTTGACAATACATGGATGTCAACATAAATGACACAATTTCATAACACACATAATCATATTTATGTGGTTTACAGGGACAATTTTTCAGGTTACAAACTGGTTATTACAAGGGTATTATGCTATAAATGTGGTTTATGAGGACATTTCTAGTGTCCCCATAATTTAAATAGCTTAAAAAAACTGTGTGTGTGTGTGTGTTAATATGCAATTCAATATGGCTTCAAAATTTATGTTTTTCAAAGTGTCTTCATTGATTTTGTTCATGGTACAATTTCTTAACTTGTTGGCTATTTAAAAAAGGGGAGCACTCTTCAAAATGACCCACCCCAACTTACTGTCTCAATTTGAAATACATAAACACTAGATAGAATAGTGCATTCAAGAAACCATTTAATAGAGTCTTTAATGTTTCTCCAAAACTGCAGAGAAGACCAGAAACCAAATTGAAATGAATTCACACAGTTGAGTAAGTTGTTGATGTCACAGTCTTTTGTAATCACTAAATCATGTGACATTCTGTCATTTAGGTTAGGGTGTCACTGTAGGCCCACCTCTCAAAACGGATTTACTGACTTACTTCCTTGAACCATGTTTTTTTGTCTAAACTGTCAAAGCATAAGCTGACAGATGAGATTTAGCCCTAAAATGTATCATTACTGCTAAGCTGCCACAAAAAAGTCCAGTGACATTCAGATGTGAAATCTGTTGACTCAGTAAATACCTCCAGTTTGGAACTAAAACTTATCAAGTGATGTAGAAATTCAAATGGTCTTCTTACTCACACATAAAAAAAGATCTCTACTATCTCTGAATTGGCATTACCTTACTATCTCAAAGTCAGGTGATGTCATGACAATTAAAAAAATAAATCTGATGTAAAATCATCTAATTAAATTACACAGCTAAAGCTCAATTTAGCCCATCTTATTCAAGTATTGTAATTGTAATTACTATATTAAGGGCTGTTCAGACTGAATGTGTCCTTGCAGAGAAAAAAAAATTACCAGGCTCTAGCTCTTAAATTTAAATTGGGCCATAGGTATCTCAGAATATCAGATGAATAGTTGGCACAAAAAGTAGTTTGGTATTACCAGAGACAGTTTAGCTTAGATGGAGCATTGTATTAAAATGACACTCAACAGTGTAGAAAAAGAAGTCCAGACTTGCATGTAAAAGAACCATTCACCTTTTTGATTGAGATATCGGCTGTCAGACATCTCGAGAATACCCATGCATATTAGCTGGAGCAGCCTGAATTTTTTTTACATTTTTGTATTATTTTTTTTGCATTATCTGAGGCTTTAACAATTTACGATACCATTGTTGTCAGATTTTACTGCTGATGTTATTTGATCGTAATCTTCACAAACCGTTTTGGAGATTTTAGTTTGTCCCCATTCAAGCAGATAGGAGCTTCACTTGTATGCTGCTTGTATCCATAGAAAACAGCAGGCTGGGAGCACTCCCAAGATGGCTGCCGAGTGGGCTGTCCTGCCTTGAAAGGGACTTTGGAATTATCCTATGATTTTTTGACATGGTACAGTGGTAATACCATGATATTCTTTGATGCAACTTGCAGTACTATGTAATACCATGGTACATGAATCATTTAGTTTTATGGTATCTATCAAAGTAACATGGTATTATTAGACTTCATCTAATACCATGTCCCAATGTGGAGCTAGGAGTGTCCTAAATATCACTTTGCATGCAGTCATGGGTAACTCTATGCCTGGGCTTCTGGGGCTTAAGTCACAAATGTTTTCCGTAAAGCTCTGAATATTTTTTATCAACTTGTAGTGATGTCAATTAGTGCTTTTTTGATACTAAGTTGATACTAAAACATGTTATACTTTAATATACTGTATATCAATGAATGATACCAGTCTTTCTACAGTAACAGTAACACCAAATATTACCATTATAAATGTAATTCCAAAGTTCACATGTCTTTTTGGCAACTGCTTTCCAGCACTCGCGCATATTGTGCGCGCATGTAAGAAGAGCGCATGCAGGATTGGGAGGATTACTTTTGAAATGTATTCCACTACAGAGTACAGAAAACATGCTGTAAAATGTAATTTCTTCAGCACTGGTAGATTTTTTTCACTTATTTTGACTATAAAAGTCAGTACAATAAGACAAAATACACAAGTTAAAAATACATTCTCTGAAAAACCTAAATATCTTATGCAGTGTTGTTTCTAAAACAAGATAAAGCAAACTGATCTTGTTTTAAGGATTTTATATATTTTTACAGGAAAACAATATAAAAAATATTATCAAGAATGCAATTTTTTTTTTTTTTTGCATTTATCAAAGGTCTTACTAGAAAAAAAGAAATTATGATCTAAATTTGATCGTGTCTGGTAACATGTGCATGTAAAATGGCTAGAAATAGCATTTTAGCTTAGAGTAAAGCTGACAATTTACACAAGGATTATTTATATTTCTTCTGCTCCAAACTTACATCAGACTTACTTCTCTGTCTGCTCGTATGAATGTAACACATCATAAAAAAGCATTTCACTGGATCGCATCATTTATATGTATAAATGTTTTCCATCTGAAAGGACTAAAATATTAAATGAAACAAATTACAATAAAATGCAAAATAATCTCTTCAGTAATCAAAATACTCTTTTAATGTAACTATTCTAAATACCAATGATTTAAATTGTAACTGTAGTGGAATACAGTTACTTATATTTTGAATTTGAAATATGTAATCTCATTACATGTATTCCATCACTACCCAAACCTGAGCGCTGGTGATATTGTCAACAATCCAGTATTGGTGATTTATTGGATACTGTGTTGAGTTGGTCCATCCAGATCGAATAAGTACTAAATATTAAGATATATAACCCTTTAAACAAAGAGTAATATGTAGATCACCCCTGGAGCAAATATACAGGTATTTGTAAACTTAAAATCATGTTAAGTTTGTGTTTTTTGGAACACTATTTTACTAAGACAAGGTGCCATGAGCTTTGCAAAGTTTGACAAAACTAGCTATCTATTTTTTTCTCATAAGCACCTATTTTAAACTATTTACATCCTGCTATCTTTTAAACTAATTAGCACCTGACAAATCAATGATATATAACTGCCAGTTGAACACAAATGGTGTTTCACAATGCTAAGAATGCAGAGAATGGACTTGAGTTTTTATAAAGACCAGTCTTGCCAAGCTACCTTGGATGAGCGAACTGAATGTAGAACGCATCCATTTTGAGCTTTGGAGAGTTGCGTGCATTGCAAGCTTCTTGTTTCGCAATTGATCATTCCTGTACATTTGTAGCATTGTACCATTATCACGCCAGTCACATCATTATTATCACCACACCAGTGAGGTTTTGCAGGACTAGTGACATGTTGAAAGTAAAAAAGTCTGTTAAAACTTGTTTCCTCCATGTGTTTATTACTTTATTAAAATGATGCCCAACAAAACAATGAATGTTGATGGAGTAGAACAACTCTTACTAACTTTGTCTGCCACCGTAGTGCTGCTATTACTTCTGGGACTTCAAATGGGTTCTCGCCCACAAGTCACCATCCGATGCATCCTTGATATTCTGCCTGATCAAGAACATGGCTGGGTAATTTTATGCATTCTTTGTACTTGAGGATTGTAATTAAACAGCAGTAGAAGATGATGTTGAACAAGTCCAAGAGAATGTAAAAACACATAAGAACGCACTTGAAAAACACCTAATGTGAGTGGAACTAAGGAAAACTGAAAGGGATTTAATAGTGTAAATGTGATGTTTAATCACATTTAGAAGTACATATTGTGAAAAGCACACAATTTCTGATCTTCAAATGTATCGGAAGCTGAGACATAAGCTAGTGAGAAGTTTTAGTTTCAGTAACATTTTTAGATTTACTATGTAAATGACAGAATGTAATATTAATTTAAAGCGTATTATATTTCTATATTTCATGAAAGGATGGCTTTATATGCATCCACGGATGTCTGGGCTAAGCCCTGAATGTCCACTGACGCTAGAACCACCCCTGATGGATATAATTCTTTGCTCAAACATTGACTTTTGTTTGGCCTTTGATAAGTTAATCTAACCTGAGAAATCGGAGGACAAATTAATCACATATCGCTAAGAGTTTACAGTTTGCATCCTATGGAACTTAGGAATACCAGTTTTGCATGATGAAAAAGCAAACGGAATACAGGTTAAACCACCCACAGAGGCTTCACTCGAAGCACTCAATATTCCATGAGCACATTGAGACCTTCAAAGTGCTAAAACTCACAGAAATAAATCAAAGTAAGTCCACAGAGTTTTGAGGGGTTTCAGCTGTTCAGCTATGAATACTGCCTTGAGATTCATCACATAGCGGAGCACTGCCTAAAGACATGAAGGAGCCACGTATACCACTCTGAGACTGTGGTCGAGGGACAGCCGGTCAGGAAACAGCCTACGTTCTCTATGTCCTGTGAAGACATGATACTTCTATTTAATTTGTGATTCTCCCAGAATGCATCTGTCCAAAGTGTTGGATGTATAAAATAAAATATATAAATATACAGACCATTACACCTCAGTTAATCAGTTTTTATGATGACATTAAACTTTTTTCCATCCAGCAGACAACAGCCCCTGTAGAGAGAGAGAGAGAGAGAGAGAGAGAGAGAGAGAGACATTTAAAATATTATTTCAGTAAATCTCCTCCCCTGACACACACACATTCCCACACTAATGTCATACATTAACCAATTTTCACACAAAATACAATTTAACTCACAAATATGAAAGGGTGTCTTCATTTTGTTTTCTATGCCAACACTCCTCCATCTACTTTATGGTCTTCTCTCTCTTGCGCCCCTCAGACATTTTCTCCTTCCCTTGGGCCCCCTCCTTTCCTCATTTGGTCTCATATATTGGCTGTTTGTGTCTTTTTTTAATGCTGCTATAAAGTAAATAAGTGTTGTTGTTTTCAGAATAGCAATGGCATATGTATGCTGTGACTCATGAGCTGCAAAAGCAAAGAAAGTGAGTTTCTTTGTTGAGTTTCCATTTGTTGCCATAACTTTTTTTCAATATAGCTGTTTAAATTGTAATTACTTTTTTCATTAACCTCTTATGGAATACCAAAAAAAAAAAAATAAAAAAAATAGTCCTAACCATTAAACCATTAACTGCTAGTAACTGATATGTTATTATAGGTGTCATTGTTTACACATTTTACAATAAGATCTCATTAACATTACTTAACGCAATTGTTAACATGATTTGACAGATTCCCCCAATTTTCAAACCAAAATCTATGCCCATGTTTTGCAGCATCTATTAAGTAATGATGTACAGTCAGCCAGTTGTTATCGCAAAATAAACCCTGGTAAGGTCATCTGGACACCGACGTGAATCGGAAGCGTACATTTTCCTGCTTATTAAACAGCTACTAACCAAATAAATATATGAACTTGAAATATTGATTTGAGGAAATTATATTATTAAGTGAGAAAAAAGTAATCACTTAACAGCTGAATTCCACCTCCGGTTTGCATCAGAGTTCTGTTATTTTGCGAAAATGACTGACTGCTCATTATCCAGCTTATTACAAGACTACTTTACAAATAAATGGACATGAAACATTGTCATGAATTTAAATTGTATTAGTTTACTTAGAGATCAGAGGGTGATACGAGAAGTAGGAAAGAGGACTCGCAATATCCGGATGACTGGATGTGCTGTTGTTACTCAGAAATATCAGACCGCTAAATGGCACCATTGACCAGTCACAATCAAGTATTCCAGAGACACGTATAATAATCTTGAATAATGTCAGTTTATATTCTAATTAGGGCTGTTTATTTAATGTTCAGTGAGATAAATTAAATAAAATAGAACAGGTTAAAAATACAATTTACGCAATCACGCGCCCGGACAATAATAAGTAACATTTATAGGATTAATTGAAGCTTTAAGGACCACCTTCATGTATTTAGGAGTCTCAGTTATCTGGTGGCATTTAGTGCAACTGCAGCTATTCAGGCAACAGACCACACTTACTGACATCAGACAAGATGAAGACGAGTTCTTGCATTCAGACACAGCCGACCAAAGCGCATCTCCGAACTCCGTTTCACACTTCATTTAACTTCCTAAAAACACTGTTTATGATGCGACACAACTGCTCTAAAAGTGACCATGTGACTCATGTACATACTGTAGATGCATCCTTAGAAAAGCCCTCATAATAAGTCTACCTCTGACAGTTTGATGAATTGATATATATAATTATTTACATAGTATTATTTATCATTTTATTAATCATTATACATTGATTTTTTATTAATTTATTTGAGGGACTCAAGGGATTGAGGGATTCTCTGCAAATACTGATTATATTTGATTAATTGCAAAAGATTTGATTAATTAATCGGTATATCGTGTAATTATTTCGATTGACAACCCTAGTTCTAATATATTTTTTTACCAATAAAAGTTATATATTAACATAAGTTAATGTGTTTTAAACTAAAATAGTATATTTGCAAATTAACATAATCCAAGATTAATAAATGCTGTAAAAAGTGTTTTTCTTGCTTATAATACCTTATGAATAATAAATGTGTGATGTGTAGTGTAAAATGTTATTATGTTAAATTTTTACAGCATAGTAACAACTTAGTAATAACATAATTATGCACCTATCATCAGCAGTTCCATATAGTCTGATAAATATAAAAAAATTGTGCCGTTTTATTATTTACCTTCTCTCATTTTCAGACCCAGAAAGGATCATCTATCCTCAACAATGAAGAAAATATTTAGTTCAGTTTGCATAACACCATACAAAATAACCTGGGACATCAGTAGTTAACATCAAACAATGTTACGCATAGCAGTGAACTTTTACCTCACCTTTCACCTCTCATTTGATGGTACAGGCCTTGTAGAACAGCAGCGGTTTTCTTTACACACTTCCAGTTATTTTGAAGTGGTGAGTTATCATGTCACAGCTAATCCCTAGAGCAGAGAGGCTTTAAAATAGTGCTTGGCACTGGATTGAAACATTTCAAACAGTCAGATATTCGCCTACAGCAGATTGAAAGACCCCTGGAGAGAGCATTTTTCACCTAAATTTAGTTTATATTTAGCTCTAATTGCTTGATGTACAGCAGTGTTGATATCTTTTATAAATACTATAACCTCTCACCTCTCAGACTGCTACAGTAATCAGAATGGAATCTGCTCACCGCTCTGTAATTAGCTGAGATGGTAATGCTGGGTACGAAGACGCTGGGCGGGGCTTGTGCAAAGTGATTGCCAAAGAAAAAGCTCAAGAAAGCCTCTTTATAGTTTGCAACCTTTTAGGCACTCCTTAATGTTTGACAATCAGTAAATTGTGCTTTGCACTGACTCAACCTTGAAAGGATGAGACATGTAAGATATTGCACAAGTGAATGCATTTTTAAAACAGCTTATAACTGTTATTGTTGCATGCCCCAGCAGAATGTGCACTCATTAGACTAAGCGGGAAATTCACTAAGAATTAAGTGTTCCTATACTGATAATGTTTATTTCAACATGGTCCCATAATATCATATAACTATAAAATGTTACCAACATTTTTGCTAACTGATTTTATTGTGGCTTGTTGTACATTTCATGGCAGTTTCCTGATTAAATAAATGCACAACAACAGCTGTTATTCAATAAATTTTTTTCAATTAAATTGTGAGTAAAGTGGCAGATAATCAGTTCATAAACACTTACTTTTCGCTGTTCCTCAAACAATATTATATTATGGCATCAAAACTATTTTACTACACACGTGAATTGTAAGGCAATACATTTTAAAGGAATCGTTCACCCAAAAATGAAGATTCTCTCATCATTCACTCACCCTCATGCCATCCCTGATGTGTATGACATTCTTATGCTGAACACAAACAAAGAATTTTTTAAGAATATCTCAGCTCTGTTGGTCGTTACAATGCAAGTGAATGGTGGTCAGAAATCTGAATGACCAAAAAGTAGATAAAAGCAACATAAAAGTAATCCAAAAGACTCCAGTGGTTAAATCCAGTGGTTTAAAAAGCTATGTGACAGGTTTGGGTAAGAAACAGATCAATATTTAAGTCCTCTTTTACTATAAATCGTCATGGTTACTGTTGTAACCTCTGTTCCCTGATGGAGGGAACTAGAAGTTTTGTCGAATATAGTGACACAAGGGGTCTTTCTTGAGAGTCTCGAGTACATCTGAAATTGAGAAAAGACCAATGAGAAATTGACAGACAGAATTTGCATGTCCCGCCCCCGGACATACGGGTATAAATGGAAGCTGGCCTGCGTCTGTCTGTCAGATTTTTCCACTGAGGAGCCGAGAATATGGTACGGCCGTTTACAGTGGTAGGTCTAGTGTCGTGGCAATTAATTAATGCTTAATTCTATGAAACGCGTTGGTGAAGGCGATCTTTTCCGTTCCTATTCTTTCAGGGGGAAAAGACCCTGCGGAGACCACATCCTGCCCAGACTGGGGGGAGGTAACATGTGGCCAATATGTCACATGGGTTGTGAAGTCACACATCGAAGTGGCACAGTGGCAGGTCCTACCTGGTGAGGGAGGAGCTCTACAAACACAGTGACCGGGGGCAGAGGGACTGCCCAAGGGAGACGCGCGTCCGCCGTCGACGAGTGAGAAGGGGAACTCCACATTCACTTTCAGAAAGAGCTTCTGTCCACAAAACTGCCACCCATTCTGATTGTTGATGTGAACATTAACTGAAGCTCCTGACCCATATCTGCATGATTTTATGCATTGCACTGCTGCTACACAATTGGCTGATTAGATAGTCGAATGAATAAGTAGGTGCACAAGTGCTCTTAATAAAGTGCTCACACGAACATCTCTTTTGAAAAAATTACAAATCACACCCTGCTGTACCGTGGGCAGAAGTAGCGTAGTGTTAAATGCAGCATGAAAATAGTGCTATCCATTATGAATAGCACGCAATCTAAAATAAACATTATTTACATAAAAAAGAGACATGTTCCCACTAAAAATAACAACGACTTGATTTAAAGGGATAGTTCACTCAAAAATGAAAATTCTCTGATAATTTACTCACCTTATGCCATGTGAGATTAGGGCTGCAACTAATGATTATTTTGGTAATCGAATAATCTAACGATTATTAGAACAAATATTCGGGCTATTCGGGCAATTATTGTAACGATTAATCGGTAGCTCTTAACCATCTATTCAGCTTGTGCCTCGACAACCTACTACTAGGTTGTGTTAAACGTGCTTACTAACAATAAAGAGGAAAAAACAATCTTTTAAAAATATCTTTAAATTACTGAATTTAATTCATTAAAACATTCACTGCAAAACATCCTATTGTTATCAAGTGTTTTTGTCTTGTTTTCCATTTAAAATGATCTAAAAATCATATAAGATATGATAGAAACATATAAGATATTTAAACTTGCTTTCAGAAAATGTGTCTTGAGTATAAGTGTATTTTGTATATAAGTGTATTTTTTTCACTTGTTCATACTTCTGCGAGTGCATTAAAGACAAAATATACTTGTATTCAATATATATTCTTTGAAAGCAAGTCTAAATATCTTATATGCTGCTTCTCAGGTAAATGTATCGATATGGTTACTGTTGTAACCTCCGTTCCCCCGAGGGAAGGAACGAGAAGATGTGTCAAATGAAGTGACACAAGGGGTCTTCCTGGGATGTCAAACGTACCTGAGAAAAGGCCAATGTCAAGTTGGCAGACAGAATTTGCATGCCTGCCCCAGACATACGGGTATATAGGGAAGCGGAGCAGTGAGTGCTAGTCAGGTTTTTGCACTGAGGAGCCGAAAATAAGGTACGGCTGTTTACAGTGGTAGGTCTAGTGCTGTGGCAGGAGGGACACAATGTCTCGTTCCTTCCCTAGGGGAATGGAGGTTACAACAGTAACCATGACGTTCCTCTTCTGTCACTCACTCGACGTTGTGTCGAATGAAGTGACACAAGGGGTCCCATATAAAAACGCCACGCACTGACCATGTTACGTGAACTGCCGAGACAGGTGCAAGCAGGTTACTGCGTTCTAGAGGCAACTGTGTCGGCTGTACATAGCCCTCCTTAACGCCCCCCCATGGGAGCAAGCCCAGCAGTCGTGCCTTTTCTCTCACTATGTCTCTCACATAGGACATGAAGCAGCTTAATGCTATGAAATACGTCGGGGAAGGCGGTCTTTCCTGGTCCTATTCTTTCAGGGGGAAAAGACCCTGCAGAGGCCACATCCTGCCCAGTCTAGGGGTAGGTAACATGTGTCAAATACACCACGAAGGTTGTGAAGCCATACGTGGGAAATGGCGCGGTGGTAGGTCCAGCCTAATGAGGGGGGACTCTACAAGCACGGCGAATGGGGCAGCGGGGTTGACCAAGGGAAACGCGGATCCGCCAACAGGGGGACCGTACCGTGGGAAATACATCACAGGGAGTTTGCCTGAAAAGGGAACTAAGCCCATGGAGCAGAGTACAGAGCTCCTGTGACTCATTGTGGGTCTGGTCGCGAATTGGTCTACTGAATTCACCGGCCAGTAGGCTAGGGAGGAGAACATCAAGGGAGCGGCACTTAGTGGCAAACCTGGGATAGAAGGCGCACTGGATCAACTTGGAGAAGGGCACTGTGTGCAAGCAGGACACCCGGTTGGTTGTGCTGCGTTACCGAGTTCTACCGGCTCGGACCTGACAAAACACGGGACGAGACCGACTCAACCCTGAGATTGTAAAATCTGGCAACGGTATTGGGTGTTTCCCAGCCCACTGCTCTGCAGATGTCTGCTAAGGAGGTGCCATGGGCCAGTGCCCACGAGGTTGGCACACTTCTCATAGAGTGTGCTCGAATGCACAAGGGGGTGGGCACGGCCTGGGTGTGATAAGCTAAGGAAATAGCATCAACAACCCAGTGAGATAACCTCTGTTTGGAGATGGCGTTCCTGAGGTCTCCCAGTCAGGAAGTCCAGGATCCAGATGCAGAGGGAAGTGTCCAGGCCCAGCAGGTTCAGCTTTCCAATCAGGTGCTGGGGAATGATTGTGTTGAATGCTGAGCTGAAGTCTATGAACAGTATTCGAACGTATGAGTCCTTTTTATCTAGGTGGGTGAGGGTCAGATGGAGGGTGGTGGCAATTGCGTTGTCTGTTGAGCGGTTTGGACGATACGCAAACTGCAGTGGGTCTAGTGAGGGGAGCAGCTGGGTCTTAATGTGCCTCATGACGAGCCTCTCGAAGCACTTCATGATGAGTGGTGTGAGTGTGACGGGACGTAGTCGTTGAGGCAGGACACTGAAGACTTCTTTGGCATGGGGATGATGGTGGTGGCCTTGACGCACGTTGGAACAATGGCGCTGCTCAGAGAGATGTTGAAGATGTCGGTAAGAACATTTGCCAGCTGGTCTGCACATCCTCTGAGCACTCTGCCAGGAATGTTGTCTGGTCCAGCAGCCTTCCGTGGGTTGACTCTACGTAGAGTTTTCCTCACATCCGCTGTGGTAAGACAGAGCACCGGGTCGTTGGGAGGAGGGGTGGTCTTCCTCGCCACCACGTCGTTCTGCACTTCAAACTGAGCATAGAAGTCGTTCAGTGCATCTGGAAGGTCAAAAATAAACGTTGCGTTAGTGCCCCTAGCACAGAGCTTGGATGCGTGGCTTTCACTTCCCAACCCATCACGCTGGCTGGCCAGGACCATCCGATTCGGTTACGCTATTCAGTTTGCCAGGCCCCCCCCCCTTCAGGGGCGTCCACTTTACCGCAGTACACGGCGAACATGCCAATTCCCTGCGCGCAGAAATCGCGACCCTCTTACTCAAACATGCGATAGAGCTTGTCCCTCCAACCGAGATGAAGAAGGGTTTCTACAGCCCTTCATCGTACCCAAGAAAGGCAGCGGCTTACGACCGATCTTGGACTTGCGAGTTTTCAACCGGGCTTTGCACAAACTTCCGTTCAAAATGCTCACGCAAAAACACATCTTAACTTGCGTCCGGCATCTAGATTGGTTCGTAGCGGTAGACCTGAAGGATGCATACTTCCACATCTCAATATTGCCTCGACATCGACCCTTTCTATGGTTCGCGTTCGACGGACAGGCATATCAGTACAAGGTCCTCCCCTCTGGCATGTCCCTGTCCCCTCGCGTCTTTACGAAGGTCGCAGAGGTGCTCAGGCACCTCAGCCGTTTAGAGGTTAGAGCAAGCTCGCCCCGGTTCAGAGCATCTCTTTTCTCAGCATGGAGTTAGACTCGGTCTCAATGTCAGCACGCCTCACCAACGAGCGCGCAGTCAGTGCTGGAATGCCTCGCCACCTTCAGGCCAGGCACTGTGGTCCCTTTAAAACTTTTCCAGAAGCTCCTGGGGCATATGGTGTCCTCTGCGGCAGTCGCACCGCTGGGGTTGATGCATATGAGACCGCTTCAGCACTGGCTCCAGACTCGAGTCCCGAGATGAGCATGGCGCCGCGGCACGCACCGTGTGATGGTCAACTCTGCCTGCCGCCAAACATTCAAACCCTCGACAGACCTCTGCTTTCTGCGGGTAGGAGTCCCCTTGCAGCAGGTGTCCCGACGCGTCTTGGTCATGACTGACACCTCCAAATTGGGTTGGGGCGCCGTGTGCAACGGACACGCAGCCGTGGGCCATTGGAAAGGGACCCCACTGAGCTGGCACATCAACTGCCTAGAGTTGTTGGCTATATTCTTTGCCCTGCGGAGGTTTCTCCCGCTAGTTCAGGGCAAACACGTCTTGATCAGATCAGATAGAAACCACCACGGTGGCGTACAAAAATCGCCAAGGCGGCATACGCGCCCGCCAAATGTCACAACTCGCCCGTTGTCTCCTCCTTTGGAACCAGCAGCGACTCAAGTCTTTGCGAGATTCTTCAATCTCAGGTTAGAGTCAGTTTCGTCCCGTGTTTTCTCAGGTTCGAGCCAGTAGAACTCGGTAACACCCTGACGGACTGGCCGGATGGATCGCTTGCACCTAGCACCTTTTCCCTCGGTTGAGGTAATACCGTGCACTTTTTCTCCCAGGAGAAAAAGGACTTCCCGCATGTGACCTAAAAGACCATGTGGTGTATTCACCACTCTTACCTCCCCCTCTCTGGCAGGTGTGATCTCCGCAGGGTCTTTTCCCCCCTGAAAGAATAGGAAACTGGGTAAGACCCCCTTCCCCGGTGTGTGTAAGGGCCCCAGCCGTTGACTCTTTGCGAGAAACATAGAGAGAAAAGAGGCCCGGCTAGGCTAGGCCCGTTCCCAGGTTGGCAAGCATCGCCTTGTTCCCTTGTCCAGGGTAATTATAAGGATTCCGACAACTTTGTGGGGCATTGGGGAAGGGGACGTGCAGTCTGATACAGCTGGTTGTTTTGGCACATCAAGTACCTGCCCGCTCCTGTGTCAGCAGTACACGTACACGGCTCAGCGCATGACGTGATTTAAATTGGACCAATAGTGTCGCTTCTTCGACACAACGTCGAAGTGAGCGACAGACAGGGAATGTCTAGGTTATGCATGTAACCTAGACATCAGAAAAATCCTGAATGAAACAGACGTATTTCCCCTCCTTTATACCCGTATGTCCGGGGGCGGACATGCAAATTCTGTCTGCTAATTTCTCATTGGCCTTTTTTCATAGATCAGAGGTATATTCGGTGCTCAAGAGAGACCCCTAGTGTCGCTTCTTCAACACAAAATCTCGTTCCCTCCATCAGGGAACGGAGGTTACATCCGTAACCTGGACGTTTTAAGGATTTTTTGATATTTTGAAATATTAAATATATATTAAATATTATATTCAAAATTCTCTGAAATGTTTTACTTCTGCAGTATAGCTCCTAATGTAAATATTTAGGGAGTTTTAAATATTTATATTGGAAAACAAACCAAAAACAGACAAATATTTTTTTTGCATTGTATAATGGGCTAAGACTACACTCTCTCACCTGTTTGTTCACTTCGATCCATCTTTGGACCTACAAATATCTAATCACCATCCACTCCCATTCTATGGACCTGCTGAGACTGGATCTTTTTCTACAAATCTTCAAAAGTGTTTTGCAGAAGAAAGTCGTTCACATCTCAGATGGCATGAAGGTGAGTCAATTATCAGAGAATTTTCATTTTTGGGTGAACTATCCCTTTAAACACTCACACCTCAATACTATTTCAGCACATTTAGCGCCAAGTTAAAATGGATTGCAGGTGGTTATTAAATAAAAACTAACAAACATGGCCCAACTGTTTAGTAAATTTGCCCCTAAATGTTTGTTTTGCAAACTAAAGCCTTTGTTTTCCATTATGCAGACATACACTAGTGTTTTCAGCATTTATAGGCACAAGTTCTCTGTTTTGAGAATTTCAATTTAAGAAATTATGTGAAATTGATGTTCCAATATTAAATTCAGCTTGCAGCTGCATTAAAATTGCATGTTATAAACTGTCTCGCCACACTTTTTTGCCTGTCCTCCCCCTTTTTCTGTTTCACTCCTCTTCTCGTCAGAGTGAGAGATATATGAGCCAAGCAGACATAATAAAAAATGAAAGCAGAGGGAGGGATGGGGGAATAAAATGAGCAGGACACTTGTCGTTTTGTTGCACATTTTGAGTTTTGGTATCCATGAATCAAATCATTATTAAAGCAGCCATCACACCAGCCAAACAGACAGGAATGTTGTCTCATTCCAGCCCATGCAGGAAACAACTCAGAACAGTTAGCACTTTTATGTGTGTTTCATAAGCTCTGTTTTTATTATTATTATTATTATTATTATTATTATTATTATTAGGAGGAAGAATGCTGAGGTTTCAAAATCAATTTGGAACAATTATCATAATTACAGTTGGCGAAGTGACTATATTGTATTGTGTGTTCAAGGGAATGTGTTAAAATGAGTTACATGTAAACAAATTAGGCTAATGGGAGAGACAGAGGGGCAATTGGAAGGTTTTTAGTTAGGGGTGGGGGTGTGGGGAGGAATGAGGGATGTTTAATTTGTCTTGGTCTACATGCTTCTTGGCATAGCGTGTTAATCGCCCAGACGCCACACTAACGATTTTACAACAATAATGGTGCAGTTTAATTGAAATAAATTGCCGTCATTACAGAGTGAGCACTGCCAATCTGATGGCTGTGGGCAGCAAAGTGTTGGGGTCAGTCTGAGCTCTCTCTCTCTCTCTCTCTCTCTCTCTCTCTCTCTCTCTCTCTCTCTCTCTCTACATCTTTCCTCACTCTCTCCTGTCTCTCTTTAACTCTCATTTTGCCCCGTTTATCTCCCAAATTCCCATTCCTTCTCTTTTTGCTTATTTCATTCACAGTACTCCTCTGTTTGTTGTTCTTTAATTTTTTTCAGTGCCAAGGTCATGGGTTGATACCAAGGAAATCCACAAAGTGATAAATGTATAGGCCTACCTTGAATACACTTTTCTTTTAGATGATTCTTTTGCTTTTGATTTTGGCTTTCATCCCTTTTTATTTAAAGCTTAAGTGTGTAACCTGCACCACAAGCATCACCAAACGGAACTGCAAAAATAATTAGTTTAGAAGCATGTTTCAAACATTCCCAAACATTCCCACTGATTGTAGTTGGCTAAAGATTGTTAACATGGCTAAATCTGGCACATTTATATCACTGTGTGATGTCAATTAATGTACATTGTGATAGATACATGTATACATGGAATTACCATGGTACAACAAAAAGGTACTTTTTTTGTAAGTGTAAGTTTACTTGTGTTAACTTTTACATTGAACTACCCCTTACCTCCTCCCAAATGGTTAATTCATTGCAAAATCACACAAGGGTTCTTTCAAGGGTGCTTTCAAACTGCTGATGTTAATCTTGGTCTGTATGGACCATATGTTGTGCATGCACTATGGTGGGAGTTTATGTACCACTGAACAGGCTGAAAATGTCCGAGAGTTTATGCAGAATGCAAAAAAGGCTGGGTGTACCATACACTATGAGTTTATCTTCTGGGAAAAGGTGTTTATCAGCCAGCAGGGCCTGGGGATCTGTGTTTACTGTGTGCCTCGCACTGTATAAACACATCCACACATGGACAAATAAATACACCAAATGCAGGGAAACAAAATAAGTTGTAACATTCATAAGAGTTAACCCCCTTCTCCAATAAATTATTATTGAGCTGGTATGATTTGCTCTTATGGTAAACTGCCTTTCCATTGCATATAAAACCATACATATTATGCAAAACAGTCGGGGATGGATCAGCTATTAAATGAACACTCTCTGTGTCCTACTTAGCAGCCGTCTCTCTCTGGAAAATGCATGCTTCCTCAGTTGTAATTTGTGTCTTTCTCACTTCTCCATGATGAATGAATATATATTGTAGAACAACCTTCTTTGCTGCAAATTACCAATGAAAGCTGCTTGAATTTCATATTGTTTCTAAGACGGATTACAAATGACATAAAATCTTCTGAGAAAAACATGCCAATTTAAAGTTCATTCAAATTTATAATCTGTCAAATGGCAGGTTATAGCAAGCTTATGAAGGCATTTTTAGCTGCCTGTCATGTCAGCGCTCTGACATTGAGGTATATGAATTTCAGGAATGAGGAAAATTTCTTGATCCTCTTCTCTTCTAACAAGAGAACACACCCTGAATCCTCTAAGAACCAGCGAATATATTAGAATAAAGAAAATACAGACACAACCAATGCTGCAAATAAGAAATATTCACACTTTAATGAGCAAAGAGGTTAAAAGTGCAACATAATTATGCTTACCGTATTATAGAGAATACAACAAAGCTGTAAACTCATACCCTCAGCTCGCACATTCACACACAAACAAATGAGAGGTAAAGCCTCGAGGCAATTTTTTTTTTTTATGTTTGCATAAGAGGATCAATAACAAAGAAATAAAAACTGTTCTCTTAATTGATCTGGGGTTGGGGTGTGTGTGTGTGTGTGTGTTGCACACATTTTCTTGTGTACAACATCTTGTGATTTTGTTTCTCAGCATTGCATTTTCAGAGCAAACAGACAGCAATCACAACGGTGGTGTCTTTCTACACATGGAACTTACTGAAAACAATTAACCGAGTCAGACTTAAGTCAGAATTGAAGGGGGAAAAAAATAACCCAATCCATGTAATTATCCTATTCCATGGAACACAACAGGAGATGTTTTACATAATGTCCAAGCTAATCTTTTCTATACAATGAAGGTAGTTTGTGACCATTGCCCGTCAAACTCCAAAAAACACCATCAAGTGCATTTTGAGTAACAAACTGATGTTTTTGTCATTATTCATTGGTATTCTTCCCCTCCATTGTGGCTTTCAGAGCTCATTTGCACTTGTGGATATTCAAACATGGCACATTGTGATCAGTCACAAGGCACATGAGAACCAGTGGCGTTTAAAATGATTGATGTCAAACCTTGTGGAACGCATCTTGAGACACCAGTTATGAAAATGCGCAAACATAAACAGAATGATCTGACTGTGAATTCATGTTTAATTAACTACAACCCTTAACTATAAACCTAACTGCAAGTGGAGTAAAAAAATAATTTTATAGTGAAAATGCAACCTCTGAATCACACACCATTATTTATGTAAATGTGATTACTTCCTGGTTACCACGGAATCAGAACACATGTCTTGGAGGTTGCCGTGAATGGAGTGGGGTAAACAGACTTGAACAGAGATGGGTAGAGTAGCTAAAAAACTGCACTCATCTAAAAGTACCAAGTCTTTTAAAAATGAATTACTCATGTAGAAGTTAAAGTAATATTGTTAGTAATTACTTGAGTAAGAGTAAGAATGTATTAAATTAAAAGATTACTCAAGTAGCGAGTAATTAGTTACATTGCAAATTACATTGCAAAGATCTGATTATTATTTTAACACTTTGCGTGCATGAATTACAATGAACAGTTAAGGATATGTTAGATAGAATTTTGGCCTCAGTCACCATTCACTTCCATTTTTTTTGTGATTTTTGAAAGTGAATTTTGACTGAGGATGTCAGTCCCTAACATTCTGCCTAACACCTTGTTTTTGGTTCCAGAGAAGACGAAGACAGGTTTGGAACAATGAGAGTGAGTCTTATCTGTGTATTTTACATTCATTTCAAAAAAATGGAAATCTAAAAAAATAAAAACTTTAGCAATTAATTGCCTTGGTAAATTATTCAATAAAACAGTTTTTCCCTTTTAAATGCATAATTCATTCGTAAAATTACATTTTAGAAAAATTACCTTAATACTGATTTTGTAAATTTGATTTTCCAGTTATTTGCAACTCAGCTGTAGGCTGTTATTTCCCGAAATACCACGGAAGTTTGCATAAAGGCTAACGAGGATTGACAATTTAACTCTACTATATGTCCTGCTGTTGAATCTCAGTTTTATATGGGGACTTGTGGTAATAATTACCACATAGTTTCTCCCTGATTTTAATCCTGTGAAAATTGGTCATGGCAGTCATTTTTCCAGGCTTTTTCCGGACTTCGCGTTCCCGTGCCGTTAAAGATTATAGCATAGGCTATTTTATTATTTATTTTCTTTAAACCACCCGGTAAAATAACTCCTGGTTATCATCCCATACAAACTGACATGCTGGTAAAAAGCCAGTAAAACTGCACTGTCCAACCTGTGAACCCTTTAACTTTAGTTGTTTCTCAAGTTATTCAAGTGTCTGAAGTGGATGTTGGCACCAGAAATTGTTAAATGTGCTTCACTTCAGATGAACTGCAGATAACGCTGGTTGTTTCGTTTGGACTGATGCATGTATTTCTCAGTCATTTTGAGATGCTGTTGAGTGTTTAACCATGAAATTTTTTATTGATTTTTTTTCAGTTAAGAAAATGAGAAAAGTAGCTGCTCAAGCATGTAATATTGTGATTTGCCCCCAGTGTTTTATTTAGCCAGATATTTCAATACATTTCTTGTAATAATCCCAGATACATATCATCATGTTTAATGTTTCCTGCATAATTAATCAGCACTAGGGGGGCCTGGGCAGCTCAGCAAGTAAAGACGCTGACTACTACACCTGGAGTCAAAGTTAGCATCCAGGGCATGCTGAGTGACTCCAGTCAGGCTTCCTAAGCAACCAATTGGCCCGGTTGCTAGGGTGGGTAGAGTCACATGGGGTAACCTCCTCGTGGTCGCTATAATGTGGTTCTCACTCTCGGTGGGGCACGTGTTGAGTTGTATGTGGATGCCATGGAGAATAGCGTGAAGCCTCCACATTCGCTAGGTCTCTGTGGTAACGCGCGCTCAACAAACCGCATGATAAAATGCGTGGATTGACTGTCTCAGATGAGGAGGCAACTAAGATTCGTCCTCCGCCACCTGGATTGAGGCGAGCCACTGCGCCACCACGAGGACCTAGAGCGCATTGGGCATTCCAAATTGGGAAGAAAAGGGGAGAAAATCCCCCAAAAATAATTAAATAAATTAAAAAAAATCAGCACTGCCATACATTTTCTATAGGTCAGTTATGTGTAAATCCAGAAGACATAGCCAGTTATTTCTGCAGGCATTGCTTAATCAACTGTCACTTTAATGATGCCTGAGATCGGGTTTGAAAATTAGAAGAAAGGTTTGGAAACGTTACTAGCAATTATTACAGAAAAAACTAGATTGAAAACAAAAACTAAATTGCAGCACTAATATAAGAAAATGTATACTTAAAAACTGAGATCAACAGAGCCAGTAGGTACAAAATCATGCTGAAACTGACCATTACCATAACAAACAAGCCCACGTTGTTATTATCACCACAATTTAATGCAGCGTGTTTTCTTAGTTGAATCGTAATTCTGAATGCTGAAAGTCTTGCTTGTTTTGGTGTTGAATGAAGGCATCGCATAAATGTAAATCTTCATTTTCATTGTGTGAAATAAAGAAAGTGTTTTTTTTTGAGCGCTTACTGCTTTTGCTGCAGTGATGAACTTGAGTCAAGTGACAGAGCGCCGCTGTAAAGTTCCGGTGCCGTAAATGTCCCATTCAAAAATCTCTCAATAAATTACGCATTTATTAACACTTACTAACAATAAAAACCAGTAATGTAACGACAGTAACATCCCCCATTGTAACGAAGTAAGAGTACATTTTTTAAATTAGAATTTCACTTGAGTAAGAGTAAAAAGTTCCTACCATTAGAAATACTCTTAAAAGTATATTCTCCGAAAAGTTACTCAAGTAAATTTAACGGAGTAAATATAGCATGTTACTACACACCTCTGAACATGAATGAGATTCAGTTAGGATTAGCAAAAAATGTCAGTGAATAATGACTTTAATTTCAGCCTTTTCCTCACACAAAGCTACCATACGGATTCAGAGAACTTGTAATATAAGGCACAAGCTGCATAAACCAGTTGTTCTCAGCCCTGTTCCTGGAGGCTCACATTTTATATCTCACTTTTCTGACACACACACACAATTCAGGTTTTGGAGTCTCCACTAATGAGCTAATGAGTTGAATTAGGTGTGTTTTATTAGGGGATATCCAAAATGTAAGTGTTGCAGGACCTCCAGACACAGAGTTGAGAACCACTGGCATAAACTACTTATACATGACTTTAATGTTGCTAAAACTTACTGTAAATCATATACAGGAACAAACATTTTAACCAACCTGCTCTCATAAAAACATATTACTATACCTTCATTTCTATGTGACTCGTTGAACGTATTGCGGCAGTTTCCTGTTAAAATGAACACTAGAGGCGCTACAACAACAAATACTTTTAATCACATGTACAAAAATTATAAAACGGAAGATGATCAGTTCATAAACACTTACTGTTCCTCACACAATGCTACCCTGTGACATTTAAACACTTTTACTATAGTGCATGACTAACCAACTCCCTAGGGAAGCACCATCTTACCCTATGAGGGCACCAGAAAGTCCACCGGCTGCCCTTACTCGCACGTTATACGTTATTCAAGGACCTGAAAGCAGTTGCAGAACACAGATGATCGCTTTGCGCTCATATCACACAAGGGTGATTGAGTAGGAATGTAGGTTTTGTTCATTTAAAGCTTGATAGACCAGTGTTTCTCAAGCCTTTCTTGGAGTACCACTTACACAAAATATTTTGGATGTTTCCCCTATTTGACACATTCAATTCAGATCATGGAGCGCTCTACTATTTAGCTTATCAGTAGAATCAGATGTGTTCGATAAAGGAGACATTCAAAATGTGTATTGTTAGAGGTACTCCACTAAAGGAGTTATTAACCTTAAAAACCTAAAGTTAAAGAAAACTTAGCAGCCAATGTGAGTCTTTAATTACATGTGAGTCTTTAAAGCTGCACTATGTAAGATATTTTGGTTAAAAATGAACAAATTGCCATTATTGATCGAGTACATCAACAATCAGTGTTCAAAACAATGTCCTTACCTAACCCAGATTCACTACTGTAAGCCTATAAAAATGATTTGTATTTTGAGCTGTCGAGTTCGATTTGGCGTTAAATTACTGGCTTTTTATGTTCATCCTTGCGTCATTATGTCATGTCTGCACATACAGGAAAGAAGTGTCGGCTGTCTCATGTTCCGGCTGGAGAAACGAACTTCTCCGTTCAACTCAGTTCAGTAACACTCACACAGTTCAGGACAGCACCATTGCAGTCTAGATGGATGTTTATGCTTGGACACGTTTTTTGGTTGTTGAAGCCTATATTGCTTGTCATGCTTTTATGAATCGAACATTACTCGTGTGTAAACCGATCCCAATTTATCTGTTGTCTGGTGAAGTTACTGTGACATATTTAATATGTATGACTTCTGAAATGTACTTCATGTAATTGTTATACTGCGTATTTAAGCATATTATTTTTACATTTAATAGTTATTTTTATCCCCATCATTATTGAATCATCATTTTATGTTTTTAGTTTACAGTGTTATTGTATTGTGCATTGCATAGACATACTATTTTTTTATGCGATTTCCCATAATTTGCATAAAAATATGTGGATGGAATCCCAGCTAATGCTATATTTTGTCAACTAACTGGTTGTCAACTAGTTTTTATCTGTTATAACTGACAGCATGCCACAGATGCTGTTGATAGATCTTAACTTGGATATAACATTAAATATTCCTTATTACGGTAAATACAGATTCTTGATATTGATAATGCACTGAACCACTCACACACAAATATATATACATATATATATATAGATAGATATAGATATATATACACAAACACACACACACACACAGAGAGAGAGAGAGAGAGAAAGAGAGAGAGAGAGAGAGAGAGAGAGAGAGAGAGAGAGAGAGAGAGAGAGAGAGAGAGAGACTAGCATTAATAAAGGAACTGTTTTATTGATTTCCCATTCACATTATTTCTAGACTTTATCCCACTAAGGCCCTACTAATCTTACACACACACACACACACAATATGTTCTCTATGGGGACTCCGTATTCCAGGAGTAACTGGCAGACGCATGTGCTATCGTATGTTATGGCCTTGGTTATGTTATACTCCCAAAGTGACATTAATCCAAGTGCTCACACACAAAGAGACACACACACACACACACCGATGCTTCACTAAAACAGCTCTGGTAATGAGACACTCCAAAAAAACGCAAATGCAGTTCACACAGTTACAGCAGACACACACGTACACACACACACACTGAAAGCAAATATGGAAGAGCTGGGATATTTGCAAATAAATACAGTAACAGTGGTATGTGATCAATGTTCAGTAAATTAAAAAAGATCTATAATGTGAATAACTATATTTTGTGTTCCTATTACTGTAATGCCAGTCATAACAAAACACATCCTCAATCCCTACACACATTATGAAGGGTGCGTTTTAATAGTGACATCAGAATATGTGTAAACACAGTAAACAAGACAAACATGTTGATATGGAAAATACATAATTTAATAAGCTTTAAACCCCAAAGGAACACATTTTAAATGGATACAAACATATGTGAATTACATATCTATTTCCAGTGGCCTACAGAAAGACAGCTGTCACATTCAGAGACAGGAATATTGCTGATTTTTCTGTAAGATTTTTATGAAATCAAGCCCAAAAATAACATAAAAACATATCAATGTTATGTTTATTTATTGCAGTTAAAATTATGACTTTTCAACCAAAAATGCACTATGAAGGAGGTAGAGGTTTAATTGTGCAATTACATACCTGACATAGCTATTGTGAGTGAATGTTACATTAAGTTACTACAAAGTTACATTTAAAGAACGTTACAATTATGTAACACATGTTTGTTTTACTGTCATGGTGTGGACTTTCCATTGACTTCTGTTGTTTTTACACTTAGTTAAAGATATTTTCTATCTTCTGACTTTGCCCCTAAACACTAACAGAAACCTTTATAAATTTTTAGATATTTAAAAATTTTTGTATTTTTTTTAATTACATGATTTTGTATTTTGTGTGTTTATTAAGTTACTTTCCTCCATTGTAGGTGATTTCAGGTTTTACTCTCCTTGTTGGGGCATTTGGTCCCCTGCATGTAGAAAAATCCTGACCCACACACATGTACACACTCTTGCTGAAACACACAGAGAAGCAAACCCTTGAGAGAGCGGCCACTTCAGTGTGCTTTGGAGAAGAGTTGTTTAAGTGCGGCTGTCTCCCTCATAGAACGGCAGATGGGGGCTTTAGTGGAGGAGTGAAAGATGGAGGGAGACCAGAGGTGTGGAAATGCAGTAAGTGCAGCTGAATTCAGCGGGACAATAATTATTTCTCACCACTGGTATTTGACACCTGCCAGGGAGTGTCTGAAAAATCCTGCAGCAAGCAGAACAGAGCGATAGAGAGAAATATAGGCAGAAAGGGAGAGAATCTTAGTGCTTAGTGTTTGATTGATAACTGTACTTATTCCACTCGACCCTTTACCCCCAGGCACTGAAAAGAACAATGAGACACTTCTTCTGAGTGTATGTAAGTATCTGTGAAAAAAGTGTGAAAATCCGCCTCTGTGTGAGTGTGTGGAAGCACCCTCATGCACATGCATGCTTGGGGAGACATTTGGTTTGCGGACTGTTAATCGCTACTAAACTCTGCTATTTCAATTTCATAGTGTCACCTCACAAATCCCACATATTCAATTCAATCACACCTACAGTACTGTCTTCTCACTGGTTATGCTAATGATGTGATATTGTCAGCCAACACAACACTTCTGTCTCATAAAAACGAAAAAGGCAACATTTCTCAAAACCACAATTAGGATAAGATTTTTATGATGATGGGGGCCTGGGTAGCTAAGTGAGAAAAGATGCTGACTTTTGCTGAACTTCTCGAGTTTGAATCCCAGGGTGTGCTGAGTGACTCCAGCTAGGTCTCCTAAGCAACCAAGATGGCCAGTTCTTAGGGTGCGTAGGGTCACATGGGGTAACCTCCTTACAGTCGCTAAAATGTGGTTGGCTCTAGGTGGGTCGCGCGATGAGTTGTGCGTGGATGCCGCGGTGGATGGCGTGAAGCCTCCACACGCACTATGTCTCTGCGGTAACGCGCTCAACAAGCCACGTGATAAGATGCACAGATTGATGGACTCAGACACGGAGGCATCTGAGATTCATCCTCCACTACCCGGATTGAGGTGAGTCGCTACGCCACCACGAGGACTTAGAGTGCATTGTGAATTGGGCATTCCAATTTAGGGAGAAAAAGGGAGAAATAAAAGATTTTTTACAATGCAGGAGCTTTTAGATTATTATTCATGCAGTTTTATGACCTTATACTTAATTAAGAGACTGTTTGGAATATTTGTACAATTAAAATGTATTTGCAGAGGTGGGTCGTAATGCACTACATTTGCTCCATTACATATAATTGAGTAACATTTTCGAAAAAATTTACATTAATGAATATGTTTTATGGTGGGTACTTTTCACTCTTAAGTACATTTCTGATAAAAAAAAGTGTACTTTTACTTGGTTGCAATAGGCAGCATTTCTGTTGTTACATTACTGGTTTTAATGTAATAAATGCTAATAAATGCATAATTTATTAAAATTTTTAAATGGGATTCTTAAGGCAGAGGAACTTCACAGCTGCACACTGTCACTCGAGTTGCGTTAAACACTACAGCAATAAGCATGCAAAACAAACATTTCTTCAATCCACACAATGCTTTCATTTTACACCAAGACAAGGATATATTTCAAGATTAAAATTGCAGCTCCAACTTAAGAAAACACAGTGAGGCTAATTTTAGAGATTGTGATAATGTGGGCTTGTCTGTGTTATGTGTCTGTGTCAGTTCATTTATTTTCTGCGTGAATCTGTAATTGTGGGCTCTTATGACCTCAGTTTCTAAGCTTACATTTTTATTTCAGCACTGCAGCATATCAGTGCCTACACTGTAAATCCTTGTAAACATCCGCATTAAGTGCAAAGTGTAGTATGTAGGCTCACTGGGGGAAACGTACTTGTGCAGCACCCGGGACCAGCTGTGTGCCAGCACATCTGTCCCAAGGGGGGCCCCCATTAGGGAGTACCAGAGCGGGCAGTGGGAGGTCTATTGGGACTCGAACAAGTCTACCTGCACTTTGCTGAACCATTCCCAAACCAGCTGGACTGACTAGGGGTGAAGCCTCCACTCTCCGCTGAGCATACCTTGTCGTGACCACACGTCCGCTGCCGTAATGAGGTTGCCCGGGATGTGAGTGGCACACAGCGATCTGAGTAGCTGCTGGCTCCAAAGGAGGAGATGGCGGGCAAGTTGTGACATGTGACAGGAGCGCATTCCGCCTTGGCGATTTATGTACGCTACCATCGCTGTGTTGTCAGAACGGATCAAGACATGCTTGCCCTGACTTAGTTGGAGAAACCTCCATAAGAGAATGAAATACAGCCAGAAACTCTAGGCAGCTGATGTGCCAATGCAGCGAAGGCCCTTTCCAGGAGCCAGCGGCTGCGTGCCCGTTGCACACGGTGCCCCAACCCTGCTTGGAGGCGTCTGTGGTGACCAGAACTCATTGGTACACCTGCTGTAAGGGGAATCCTGTCCGCAGAAATCAGAGGTCTGTCCAGGGTTTGAAAGTCTGGCGGCAGGTGGGGGTGATGAACACACGGTACGTGCCGCGGCGCCATGCCCATCTCAGGACTCGAGTCTGGAGCTAGTGCTGAAGCGGTCTCATATGCATCAACCCAAAAGTTTTTTCAATATTTATCACATTTTAAAACAAAATTATTTCACTGCTTATTTTTTAAGAAATGATAACACAAGGGTATTCTCCAACACCCCCAAAATGTTATGCCTCTCACAACACATACAAATTTACTGTAACGCTATTATTGCATTTTCTTGCTATTTACCGGAGCACTGCAGAGATGGTCAGAACATCCTAGATTTAATTTTCTTATGGCTAAGGATGAAAGAGATTAGTCTAAAATTACAGGCTTGTGCTTTGTAGAAAAATTCTTCAGAAGTGCATAAACCATCGCCTCTGTATGTGTTTTTGAGCATGCATGTTTGTTTTTTCAATCAGAGCCTACTCTGTGGGTTATTGGTTTAGTGTAATTTGGGAGTAGCTCTATTAAAAGAGATGCTTTTGTTTACACAATATTTTGACAACCCCTCCCTGAACATTATGGTTACAGTGTGGGATTTATTCTTCAAATAGCTGCATGAAGACACTAACCACACGACCATACCTCTGACCATACTTAGACTCAGTAACAGTCACTTTATTGCTAGAGAGAGCATGTGTGAGTGTGTGTGTATGTGTATGTGTCTGTGTGAGTACAGTAGAAGAACTAGAGTTCTTGCTTGGGTTGGCATGGAGCACGAATTAAACTTAGCACTGCTGACAGTAAGAAATGCCTTATACAAACAAGATCCACTAACAGAGAGAGAGAGAATAAAGGAAAAAACTAAGGGCAGATAGATAGCTGTTTTTTAAACATTATTTAAATTTGTATTCTATTTGTTTTTTATTGTTTGATAATGTCTTACTGTAATATGTGTTTAACACCTACAATTGACATGAGTTACAACACTTCACATTAATGTTTCCTTCATTAAGGATTTATAAACTGGTTCATTAATGACTAATAATACATTTCAAATGCATTATAAATCATTCATATTTGGTCATAAAAACATACATAAAAGGTGTTACTTTCATACAATACCTAACAAATCGTCTAGGTTACGTATGTAACTTCCGTTCCCTGATGGAAGGAATGAGACGTTGTGTCGAAGAAGCAACACTAGGGATCTCTCTTGAGCACAGAATATGCCTCTGATCTATGAAAAAAGGCCAATGAGATGTTGGCAGACAGTATTTGCATACCTCGCCCCCGGACATACGGTATAAAAGCGGGGAAATACGTCGAGTTCATTAAGGATTTTCTGAGGAGCCGTAAATGGTCCGGCCACTACAGTGGCTCGGCTCAGCGACGTGGCCGTGAGGACACAACATCTCGTTCCCTCCATCAGGGAATGGAGGTTACATACGTAACCTAGACATTCCCCGTCTGTCGCTCACTTCAACGTTGTGTCGAAGAAGCGACACTAGGGGTCCAATTTAAATCACGCCATGCGCTGAGCCATGTACGTGTACTGCTGACACAGGAGCGGGCAGGTATTTTACGTGCAAAGGCGACCAGCTGTGTCAGACTGCACGTACCCTTCCCCAATGCCCCATAAATGTAGTTGGAATCCTTCTGGTTATCCTAACCAGGGGAACAAGGCGATGCTTGCCAACCCGGGAACGGGCCGATCCTCGCCAGGATTCTTTTCTCTCTATGTTTCTCGCATAGAGCAAGAAATGGCTGGGGCCCTTTACACGCATCATGGGAAGGGGGTCTTACCCAGTTTCCTATTCTTTCAGGGCAAAAAGACCCTGAGGAGACCACACCTACCCAGGAAGGGGGAGGTAAAAGTGGCGATACATCACATAGGCCACTCAGGTCACATGTGGGAAAGTGGCGCGGTGGTAAATCCAGCCTCAAGGAGCGGGGAGTTGCTACAACACGGCGACCGGATGGCAGCTGGAACTGCCTAAGGGAGATGCGGGTCCACTCGTAAGGGGACCGTACCATGGAAAATACACACAGGAGGAGTCCATGCAGGAGTCCTGGCCTGTGGAACACCTATTCCAGTACAGGGTAGATTTGAGTACCCGCAGTGGATTGGGTCGGCGAATTCCTTCGCTGAATTGTGGACCGACAGGGCTAAGGAGGAGTCATCCAGGGTTCCGAATGAAGAGCTTGCTCTTTTCCCAGTTAAACTGAAGCCCCAAACTGCTGAGGTGCCTGAACACCTGGTCTCTGTGAGCACATAGTAACTCTCAGGAGTGGGCCAGAATGAGCCAGTCGTCGAGGTAATTGAGTATGCGAATGCTGGCTTCTTGGAGCCCGGCAAGGGCTGCCTCTACGACTTTCGTGAAGACACGAGGGGACAGAGACATGCCGAAGGGGAGGACTGTGGCAGTCTTCATCTCGGTTGGAGGGACAGGCTCTATCGCGTCTTTGAGTAAGAGAGTAGCGATTTCCGCGTGCAGGGATTTGGCATGCTCACGAAGGGGGGCAGGGGCCTAGCAAACTGAATTGCGTAACCGAGTCAGATGTTCCGGGCCAGCCAGCAGGACGGGTTGGGAAGTGAAAGCCATGCATCCAAGCTCTAGGGGCACCAAGGGGATGAATATTTTTGACGTACCGGGGGGGCTTAGCAGCGGGGTGGAGCAGGTAGTACGGTGTCAGGAGGCGAGGACGCATCCCGAGGCTCTGGTGCTGAGAAAAGACTCTAAGCACTTACCTCCGCACACCCGGCAGAGGGCGGGTTAGTGACTGAGGAGGAGGTCCGGTAGAGGCGTCCTCTGGACTCATCAGAACCGGCCAGCTGGGGAACAGTCGTGGGGCTGAGGGCGGAGGGTCCAAATACAGCATGCCGGGACTGTTGAGGTGTGGTGGCAGAGTGCCATGAGAACGGCATTTGCAGGCCAGGTGACCCAGAGACAAAGAAAATAGCTCTTTTACTGAGAATGTGGGTATGGCGAATGAAATGAATTCAACAAAAGATTCTCCTCCCGGCCCTCCACCAGGGGACGGAGTGGTCTGCTTACCAGCTCCGGAGCTAATGACTTGGTCCCTGGGTCGATCGTCTCAGAAGTGCCTGGGAGCCTTCTGGGTCCTTGAGGAGGTCTGTGAGATGCTTCCTGCGGGGTGCTCGACACACGGGCTGAGAGCTTGGCCCGGGTTGAGGCGGAGCAGGGCATTTCTTCGCCGCAGGAGGACGACCTTGGCGAGCATACAGGGCATGGCCCATGGCAGCAGGTTTGCGGAGGGGCAGGATGTGCGAGATGGCCTCCGTCTGCTTCTTCACCGTGGAGAACTGCTGGGCAAAGTCCTCGACGGTGTCGCCGAAGTGGCCAAACTGGGAGACAGGGGCGTTGAGGAAGCGTGCTTTGTCGTTCTCACGCATCTCAACCAAGTTCAGCCAAAGATGACGTTCCTGGACCACGAGTGTGGCCATCACCTGCACAAGTGTCTGCGCTGTGACCTTCGTGGCTCTGAGGGCGAGGTTGTTTGCTGATCGCAGTTCCTGCAGCACGTCGGGATCAGGGCTACCCCCGTGCAGATCTTTAAATGCCATGGCATGCAGGACGGAAGCGGCATGTCCGGTGGTGCTGCAGGATTTGGCGATCAGTGAAGACGTTGTCCTAGAGGCCTTGGAGGGGAGCACAGGGCATCCCGCCAGGTGGTAGGGATCCCAGGGCACAGGTGGTGTGCAACAGCCCTGTCCACCTGGGGAATCGGCATGTACCCGTGGGCCTCTCCGCCGTCAAGGGTAGCGAGAGCAGATGAGCGGGTGACTTTGTGACGAGTGGAGGGGGGTGCCCTCCACGAAGACGTCAGCTCATAATGCACTTCTGGAAAAAACAGGACCGGGGGGGGGCCCCACGCGGGCAAGCATATCGGACATCTGCGTGTCAGCCTCAGCCTGGGCGTGCTGGCCTGAAGGTGGCATCCCAGGGGAGTCATCCGCGTCAGACACCGCGCTCTCCAATGCAGCGGTGAGCTCATCCACCTCGAGCTCCAGAGGATAGGCAGGCTGGCTGTGAGGCGATCCGCTGTTGCCTCGAGCACGGATGGGAGTCAACAAGCGTGCCGGGGGGCGGGTGGTCCGAGGGGGCGTACCCGGCAGAGCTGCACCCGCTGCTGTCCCCAGATCAACTCCATCGCCAACCGCATCATGGCATGCTTTCTGTTGAAACCGAGCCGCGACCGCAATGTTGCCATGGTCATGCTCTTGCAGTGAGAACATGAACCATCCACAAATGCTGCCTCGGTGTGATCGCAGCCCAGACACATGAGACAACGCCTGTTGCCGTCTGAAGCGGAGAGCACTCTACCGCATCCAGGAACTACACAGGGGCAGAAAGGCATCTTTATAAAGACGCATCCTGAAAAGGAAGTTCAATGCCGCTGTGCAATGCTCTTTTAGAGGAAAATAATTTTATATAGAGAGAAAATCACTCTATTAAGTTTTTGCGCTGTTGAAGCACCCAGGGGCAAACTGCACTGCCGTGCTGAGAAGGAGAAAAGCAACTGAAGTGCGCAAAGCATCAGAGGAACAGGAACAGGTGTGTGACTCGCAGCTGACTGCATGCATGACCATCGGCTCCGAAGAAAATTTCTGAATGAACTCGACGTATTTCCCCACTTTTATACCCATATGTCCGGGGGCGGGATATGCAAATACTGTCTGCCAACATCTCATTGGCCTTTTTTCATAGATCAGAGACCCCTAGTGTCGCTTGTTTGACACAACGTCGAAGTGAGCGACAAACGGGGAAAGTGAGTTATACACTGATGAAAAACATTATGACCAATATGTTGTTGGCTTCCAAAACAGCACCGACCCACCGAGGAATGGACTCTTTCACCAAGATATTAGCAGCAGTTCCTTCAAGTCCAGTAAGTTGTGAGGTGGAGCTGCCGTGGATTGGACTTGTTGGTCCAGCGCATCCCACAGATGCTCAATCAGATTGAGGTCTGAGCAGGGCAACACCTTGAACTCTTCATCGTGTTCTTCAAACCATTCCTGAGCGATGTGTGCAGTGTGGAGGGCCATTATCCTGCTAAAAGAGGCCACTGCCATCAGGGAATACCATTACCATGAAGGGGTGTACCTGGTCTGCAACAATGTGTAGGTAGATGTCAAATTGACATCCACATGAATGGCCGGACCTAGGGTTTCCCAGCAGAACATTTCCCAGAGCATCACACTTCCCACAGTGTATCCTGATACCATAATTTTCCAAGGTAAATGGCACACACACATGCACGGCTATTCACATGATGTAAAAAAAAACAGGACTCATCAGATCAGGCGAACTTCTTCCATTGCTCCAAGATTAAGTTCAAACATTCACATGCCCATTGTAGACACTTTTAACGGTGGACAGAGGTCATCATGGGTACTCTGACCAGTCTGCGGCTATGCAGCCTTATTCCTCCCGTTACCATCATTTTAAATTACTATGACTTGTGCCAAAGTAGTAATGGGTAATTCCTAGCCAATCACATTGCTTTATATGTCTGCTCACAATCGATTACGTTGCGGTTTCAGTGTGCTAACACAGCAACTTCCACCACCCCACCACCACTAGTTGAGTCCCGTCCTGCACGGGGGTAGGCTCCTCGCCCCTGCCTCCTATCTCCGGCAGGATATGATGGTTCCGAGTACACCTTCTTCAGACTGCCAGATGGGACCTACGCCAAAGAGAGACATTACTTTTCTGTTTAATATTCATTAAATAAATGGCATCTTAAATTTCACTCAAGTCTGCAAGTCTTCTTGATAGAATATATCTTTACGCTGTGAGTATTACATTTGCAAGGGCATTAACATGCCATTAACTTTTGACATTAACATGACAAGGAAAGTAACTACACAAATGATTCAAGACATTACAAAAACACAAAGCAGACTGAAGCAAAGTGACAACCCCCTTTTAATCTCACTATAGCAATCTATTTTTGCTGCATTGGACATAAATCATGAATAAGGAAATTTTATGTTTTTGATTAATAGATGTATAAACAAGTGTATTTATTAAGCATTTATAACATACAGTATGGTAAGAGTATGCTGTATACAGTATGTACTAATTAAATTCATTTGTACAACGTACCTCAGATATTTTGGTCTTGGAGAAATATTTGAGATCATCTTGATATCTCTTGACTTTTAATTTCAGACTTTGGTATATTGGCAAATCTGAGCATGGTTTAAAACATTGTTGAGATCTCCATTTACTCTTCATTTAATACATTGCTGTCTATGAGAAAACATTAAGAAATCTCATTTGAGAGATTAAATTTTTTTCTAATGGGAGGGCAACTGCTTTAACTTTGGCCTGGTTTCTATTTTTGACCTAATATTGACCTTAAGACACACACACAAAGACAAAGACAATGTTAAGCTTAATTTAACTAACCAAATAGCTTTCAACGGTGTTTGCTATAATTTCAAGTGATTTTCTAGCACCAAATTAGCAATTTAGCATGATTATTCAAGGATAAGGTGTTGGAGTGATGGCTGTTGGAAATGGGGACAGTCTAGATCCGATAAAAAAAAAAAAATTTCAAATAGTGATGTGCTGTTTTTTACATCAGTAATGTCCTGACTATCCTTTGTGATCAGTTGAATGCACCTTTGATGTTTTAAAGTACGAAATGCCTTCCAAAACAGCAAAATCAGTGCATTATTCCAAACTTTTGGCCACCAATGTAAGTTTTTTGTTACTTCGACTCGTCTTTCCTTCTCCCTCTTTCTTTCTTTTCTCTCTCTCTCTCCCTCTCTCTCTGTCACACACATATTCAGACACATAGTCACACCTGGTCTTCATCATTTAGTGTGCTCTTCAAAGAGCGGTTAATGCCCAAGACTAGGAGAAAAAACACAGACCTAGACAATCTGGCATTCAACAGATTTCTCTCAGGTTGGCACAGAGGTGAAAGGTTTAGAGGCTCAGACAGATCTTCTCTCTGGACTTCTGTGTGTGTGTGTGTGTGTGTGTGTGTGTGTGTGTGTGTGTGTGTGTGTGTGTGTGTGTGTGTGTGTGTGTGTGCGTGCATGTGTTTGTTCCTGGTTTCATGTAGGATACATTAGGCATATTAGGGTACGTGATCTGCTTCGTCCAGTGTAATCATGTTAGGACCTCAGGAAAGTAGTTATTAAAGGTCACGGGAGTGGTTGATCGATATTCGGACCCCTAGGGCTGAAAGGGCTCCCTGACCTCAGTGTTAAATTTTTTATGTCTTACTTTTTCTACTTATTTATATTTTCTTGTTCTTAAGTGATTTTACAATATACTTTTATGTATCTTGTATTTTCTTTATAATATCCATGTTAAGCATTTTGAATTAACACTGTGTATGAAATTTTCTATATAAATAAACTCACCTTGCCTTGACTAATCTACATTGTCTCTGCAAAGGATATGATTTGTCCTAAGTACATATTCCGTTTTTTGTGGATGACCAAATACATGCAATGAAGGTTCAGAAATTAAATATTACACAGGTGAAAAAAAATGTCCCACTTCCTTAAAATGACAAAGAAAAAGGCCCCTGTGAATTTCTCCCATATAAAATAAGATATAAACAAATTTATTTTCAGATAGATTTATAATTAGATATATTAAATATGCTTAGCTTTTCTAAGAATAAGATATAGTTACTATAAATACTGTATAGTTGCTTTGTCATTTAGCAAACTTGGTTTAAACAAAGCAAAACAGTTCAAAATCCTTACATTTATTCTGAATTCATAATATGTACACTATTTAAAGATCACTCAGTTGATGGGCATTTGTCATACAATTGATATACATTTCTTAAACTGACTTTTTTATTAATAAACAACAGCAAAAAAGACTGAAATATATATTTGTGTGTTAGGCCTATCTATTTATGGGTTTAGTTGCAAAGACAATGGCTGCATTTTTGGTGAATGTGAGAAAGTCCTGAAGGCATTGACCACAAATAACTAGAAGGTTATAATACCAGAATTAGTGATCTGAGCTTATAAACTATCACACAACCACAGGACATACAGCAGAATTATGTTCCAATGTCGGATAATTTTTTAACGTCAACATTTATAGTAAAAGACTAGGTAAATCATTCACTTGTTGCTGTGTGTTGTATTGAGAGATGGTAATAAAATCTGCTTCCTTCTTTACTGAGATTATGATGATCCAGTTCTTCCTCTGTTCATATGTACCTGCATAACCTCTGATGATACCTTTATTTATTTATTTCCAAAGGCAATGTTTCATAAGTCATGCTGAATGTGAGATCTACATGTCTGTTTACTATACACTGCTAAGAAAGAGAGAATGCTCTCTGACAAGAACGGAGAGTAAAATGCGTTTTTTATTTTGCCAAGATGAAACAAGATGCAGTTTGGTGCAATGAAAGTTGAAGCAGCATTTTTCTGGCATCTTTCTTATCTCTGCTGGTTGCGTAAAGTTTGTGTAGGCATGTGAGACAGTGTCAGTGTGTCACGGTCTTGGTGAGTCCGCTGGATTGTTCCATTTGTGTTTACATTCTCTTTCTGTGTTTCAGGTGCCGCTGGCTCGTGGAATCAGCGTTTCCATAGGAACCCTGATTGTTTCAATGGGAACGCTGATTATGCCAACTTTCAGCTGACAAGCAGCATCTGATCGTGATTTGTTTTCTGCCTATATTAACCCCACTCTTTTTCGTGTTCATTGCTAGATTGTTGGTCCTGGAGGAACGTTGTCTCGTTTCGCTGTGTACTGTACTAACTGTATATGGTTGAAACGACAATAAAAACCACTTGACTTGACTTGTTGTTTTGTGTTTAGTTACTCACCACTCTCTCTCTGCCCTAGTCGGTCTGTTGCATGTTCCCCTTCTGTCACTCACTCAACGTTGTGTCGAATTAAGTGACACAAGGGGTCTTCCTTGGGAGCCTCGCGTACCTCTGAATTTGAGAAAAGGCCAATGAGAATAAATAAAGGGAACCGGGCATGCGTCTGTCAGTCAGATTTTTTTTACAGGTTGTGCAGCAGCAAGCTGAAGTCTCACCACTGTTCTCACTGCCGTGAGAGTGGGCTTGGACTGAAATCCTCCGTCCTCCCCACAGCCTTAATGGCTTGACAATTGGTACCTCGGGTCAGGGCGCCACTCCCAGCCACACCCAGACGTTTGTGCAGTGCTCAGGTGCCTCGCTCTCTTAAACAATTCCAGATGCTCCTGGGGCATATGGCATCCTCGGCCGCGGTTGCACCGCTGGGGTTGATGCATATGAGACCACTTCAGCACTGGCTTTAGACTCGAGTCCCGAGATGAGCATGGTGCCATGGCACATACTGTGTGTTGATCATCCCTTCCTGCCGTCAGACTTTCAACTCAGTTCAGACAGTGCTCTCATTCCTGCAAGAGAGGCTGGAGGGGAAGCTGTCCCCCTCCACCTTGAAGGTGTATGTAGCCACTATTGCGGCCCACCACAACGCAGTGGACAGCAAGTCCTTGGGTTAGCACGACTTGATTATCAGGTTCCTTAGAGGTGCCCAGAGAATGAATCCTCCCAGGCCAAACCTGTTCCCCTCCTGGGATCTCTCAGTGGTCCTCTTGGGCCTTCAGAGACCCCCCTTCGAGCCCCTTGACTCAGTTGAGCTCAAGGCCCTCTCCTTGAAGACGGCCCTCCTGATAGCGCTAGCTTCCATGAAGAGGGTTAGGGACCTGCAAGCGTTCTCTGTCAGCGACACTTGCCTGGAGTTCGGTCCGGCAGATACTCATGTCATCCTGAGACTTCGACCGGGCAACATGACCAAGGTTCCTATGACCCCCTTCAGGGATCAGGTCATGAACCTGCAAGCACTGCCCCGGGAGGATTCAAACCCAGCCTTTTTGTTGCTGTGTCCAGTACGCGCTTTGCATATATATTTGGACCACACGCAGAGCTTTAGATGTTCTGAGTAGCTCTTTGCCTGCTTTGACGGATGGCGGAAAGGGAACGCCGTCTCCAAAAAGAGGTTAGCTCACTGGGTAATTGACGCTATCTCTCTGGCCTACCAGACCCAGGCTGCCCCCTTGCGGGTTCAACACACTCGATGAGAAGTGTGGCATCCTCGTGGGCACTGGTAGTGGGCTGGGTAACACCCAACACCTTTGTGAGATTCTACAATCTCCGGGTTGAGTCGGTCTCATCCCGTGTTTTGTCAGGTCTGAGCTGGTAGAGCTCGGTAATACGGAACAGCCGACCGGGTGTTCCACTTGCACCTATCGCAATTCACCAAGCTTCCTGGATGTTCTTCCTCCCTAGCCTTCTGGCCAGCGAATTGAGTGGAGCAATTTGTGACCAGACTCACAACGAGTCACAAGTGCTCTGTACTGTGGTAGGGCTCCACAGGCTTAATTCCCTCTTCAGGCAACTACCTGTGATGTACGGTGGACCCGCGTTTCCCTTGGGCAGTCCCACTGCCTCTGGTCACTGTGATTGTAGAGCTCCCTCATCAGGTAGAACCTACCACCATGCCACTCCCACGTGTGGCTTGACAACCCACGTGTATTGGCCACATATCACCTCCTCCTAGTCTGGGCAGAATGTGGCCTCCGCAGGGTCTTTTCCCCCTGACAGAATATGATCGGGGAAGACCGACTTCCCCAATGCATTTCATAGCGTTAATATAGCCCCAGCCGCTTTACACTCTATGCTAGAGACATAGCTGCCAGGCTTGCTCCCATGCTGGTCATGTAGCACCTGTACCTCCCTCAGGTGTGCTGGGAATCTAAGGTCTGTATATGACACCTTTTTCTAGGGGCGTTGGGGAGGGTTACATGCGGGCGACGCAGTAGCCTGCTTGCACCTGTGTCAGCAGTTCACGTAATACGGTCTAGTGCATGGTGCTTTTGAACGGGACCCCTTGTATCACTTCATTCGACACAACATCGAGTGAGTGACAGAAGGTGAATGTCACGGTTACTGTTGTAACCTCGTTCCCCGAGGGAGGGAACGAGATGTTGTGTCCCTTCTGCCATGACACTAGACCAACCACTGTAAATGGCTGTACCTTATTCTCGACTCCTTGATGCAAAAACCTGACTGACTGACAGACCCATGCCCGCTTCCCTTTATACCCATATGTCCGGGGGCGGGACATCAAAATTCTGTCTGCCAATTTCTCATTGGCCTTTTCTCAAGTTCAGAGGTACATGAGGCTCCCAAGGAAGACCACTTGTGTCACTTCATTCGACACAACATCTCGTTCCCTCCTTCAGGGAACAGCGGTTACAAAAGTAAAAAAAAAAAAAAAGTGTTTTGTAAGCCAGCATTCGCCTTAGTGCCCTGATTGTGGTTACCATCCTGTTGGTTGCATAGAAGCCTTGACGCTTCACCTGAGTATTCCTCATCAGTTATCTCTCTACACTGGATCTGCTCTTCACACTACTAAGATGCACACAAACCTACAAATACACTATCCACCAGAGGATATGTGTGTTACATACATATTAAATAAAGTCTGTTACTGTGCCTCTGCACTTGGATGTCTGGTCTGATTTAATTAATTCTGCCAGTGCAATAGTGTGTGATTAAACAATCGCAAAATGCGATAAACTGTAACATTGTAAACGCACAAAACCAAAGAGTTTATAAAAATTAATGTATAATTAACTAAAGTAATTAATGATAATAATATGTCAACATTTATTTCCAGCCTGTAATATAAAGCAGCATAATGTAGTATTTTTTTACAGCTAAAATAGCTGGAAGTAGTTTATACCTGGTTGATAATGGCGTTGTACAAGTTTTGCTGAAAAATAAAATCGATAAGGTAAAAATTATAATATATTTAACTAGAGTATACATTTACTTTTTTTGTAAACTATTGTTAAAAATGACAACTGGGGGGTTCCCAGAAGTTCCTGAGTGACCTATCACATTTCATTATCTTTTATAGGAATACTTATGTTTCTTTTGATTTTTAATATCAGTTATGTAAATTGTGGTGTTCTGAGTTATATTTTATGTAGTTTAGTTAATGTTTATTGCATTATTTTAGTGTCACATGATGGTATTTTGTGCGAGTAACACTGTGCACTGTCTCTACATGTGCATTAATTATTGTTCCTTGATTCATTTTAAGTCATCATGTGGCCATTTGTGGTTAATTTGGTGATTAACAATACATTTTAAAGTGAAAACATTTATACCAGACTTTTATAGTTCCAAAATGTATATATGTTTATATAATTTAATCATATTATTGGTAGTAAACTATTAAATACTTACGAGCATCATAATGACATCACCATAAAGCATGAAATATTGCCACCGTATTTCTTACAGTAAGTTTCTGGCAACCACAGCTGCCAGTATTTTATCGTAAATGCAACAAAAAAAAATTGTACAGTGCGTAGCTGTCAGATATCTCTGTATTCGCTGTGTTTTGTTGAAAGTGTAGCTCATATCAGGTTTTTTTTTTTTAAGCTTTATTTACAACTTTTTGTTCATTTGGTTTGACTTTATATGTTACAGACATTATTGTTTCATTAATTGTGGGGTAATTACCATGCATGTTGAAAGAATTTAAAATGAGAGGAGATAATGCCCAGTAAGGTCTACCACTATCTTGTTCATCATAATTACAATGATTTGGTTGAAAGTAATCAGCTCTTATTCTCAACCTCTTTTTTGTGGCTCTTTATATCATTCAATCTTTTTTTTTTTTTTTTTTTATCTAAGAGAGTCAATATGCATTGATGAAAACTGAAATGGGGAGTTTTAAAGCAGTCCACTGAGAGAAGCTCTGGAGGGAAAGGGAGAGAAAGGGAGAAAAGGAATCAGTGAAAGAAAGACAGGGAGAGCACTGAGAGATGTGTAATTTGTATTTTGCCAATAAAAAGCTCTAATCCCTATACAGTCCACCCTCATCAGGCCTACAGCCTTTGCGTCTCTGACTATTGTTGCTCAAAGAGCAAGAGACAGAGCTAAGGAGGGAGAGAGAGAGACTAAGACCGAAAGAGAGATTTGGGGCTGGGGTTGCTTCATTGTCAGCCTCCTACCGTTTTCTGCTTGACATAGTTTATTTAGAGCTAATCTCTGTCTTTCTTTTCTCTCTCTCTCTCTCTCTCTCTCTCTGTTTCTCACATACTCTCTGCCTCCATCTTTTTCTGATGGTGTGGGGTTAGAGGTTGTTAGGACAGTCACAACGGTTGTTGGACTCATTTAACCTGAGGTTCTGATGAGTTCTTTGACATGAATCAGTCAAATAAAGTTGGCAAATGGTGACACAAACAGGTTTTGAATTAATGGAAACAGATTTTTGTACTCAGGGGTGAATACTAAACAGTTGCACCACTTTTGCATGCAGTATTTCAGTGCAAAAACCTGTGTAGAGAAATTCAGTTTGACCAGGCACTAAATGCACTGGAAATGTAAGCGCAGCGTAGTTCCAGCGGGAAGACTAGCGGCTGTACATCATCACACCATTAGCTGGGTAATTCCCAGCCAATGACATGTAAGCAATTGCTTTATAAGTCTGCTCACAATCTATCACATTGCTGTTTCAGTGTGCTAACACAGCAACCTCCACCACCCCACCATCACCAGTTGAGTCCCGTCCTGCATGGGGGTAGGCTCCTCACCCCTGCCTCCTATCTCTGGCAGGATATGATGGTTCCGAGTACAACTTCTTCGGACCGCCAGACCTCTGCGCCAAAGAAAGACATTACTTTTCTGTTTTATATTCATCAAATAAATGTCATCTTAAATTTCACTCAAGTCTGCGAGTCTTCCTGATAGAATATATCTTTACGCTGTGAGTATTACATTTGCAAGGGCAAACCTTTCTCTTATTTATGTAAATTGGCTTATTAAAGGATGCAGCATATTTACAGAAGTCAGCACTATTTGCCAGGTGCAAGTAGCATTGCACTTTTACCACACACCCACACAGAAAGCAGGCAGTAAATGGATATAATTTAAATATTTCTGTGCACATTTTCTTGTAGTTATTCATTAAATGATGATCAAATAATGGAGAAGAGTGTTATAACAGGAGAAATCTCCATACGAGTGTTGTAGTCGAGCACACTTTCAGCAACTTAAAGAGCTGATTATTATACTTGGACCGAGGCATGTTTGTGTTATTACCTGTTTTTGTCACGGTCCTGTCAATCTGTCAGTCTGGGTTTTGGTCTGAAAGGATAGTGGCATTATCTGCCCATGTCTGTCTTTGTGTGAGCATGCAGCCTTTATTTTATTCCCTGCCGCACGATCTTCAGTCTGTTGTGTTTCATGTCTGGAGTGTGGTGTCTGGACTCACATACTCCTTGTCTGTCTGTTACTGACATGGGTGCATCACACTTGTGTCATCTTGGCAGAATGCACACACGTAAATAATCTATGTCTTTGTCTATGACTTTAAGTAATAATCTTTGACGCGACCGTACACACGTGTTGCGCCCGGGTTGCAAGCAGTCTTCATGTTTGTCCTGAGGTTTGCCACTTCAGTAAAGGTGTCGGGTGCAGGGGCCTGGGTAGCTCAGCGAGTATTGATGCTGACTAGATCGAATCCAGAGTGTGCTTAGTGACTCCAGCCAGGATTCCTAAACAAACAAATTGGCCCGGTTGTTAGGGAGGGTAGAGTCACATAGGGTAACCTCCTCATGGTTGCAATTAAGTGGTTCTCACTCTCAATTGGGCACATGGTAAGTTGTGCGTTGATCGCGGAGAGTAACATGCGCCTCCACATGTGGAGTCTCCGCGGTGTCATGCACAACGAGCCACACCGTATAATGACCGAACTCTCACACAAGTGTCTTCTCTCATCTTGTTTGTCGATTGGCATAAAATTGTCAATATATATCGCCTCATAGGTTTGGCGATGTGCGGTCAGACCATTTAGTTGTTTTGCCTTCTTGTGAGAACACTTAGCTTTTTTATTGTTTCTATATCACCACATGTCACACCCCGCCTCCTTGTTTGCTTATTATAGTTGAATTAGTAATATCTGCCCTATATTAACCCACTTGATTTCTCTCCCTATTTTAGTCTCCTTGTGTTTGCTGTCTAGTACCAGTTCGTCTTATTATCTGTTGGTCCTGATCACCTTCCTGGTTCCAGTTTGGCCCGGTTGGTACTGTTTCCTGTTTCACAGCAACAAATGTGACAGATTTGCATAATTTATTTAATAAATCATGTGCTTAAACAACACAGAGAGCAAGAGTAAATAAACAACACTAACAGTGGACAAAATTAATTTTAAGGGAATACTCCCACATGGACTGTTGGAGTGCTGGACAAGGTGCATCATCTAAACCACATGTTTTTTTAACCAATTGGATCAAACAAACTCTCAGATACAAGATAGCTCTTCTTTATTACATCATCATATCCGTGTGTAATTGATAAATAAATAGGGGAGGCAAAGGGGTGATGGTAAATTTGTGAGTAAAAAACAGAGAATGAGAGAAATAAAACGTGGCTCTCTATTCGCACCCTCAGTCATTAAAAGTGAGAGAAGAGTTCTCTCTTACCATCTTAATTTTAGTCTGTTTCATCTAACTCCCTCCTTTTCTCTCTCTCTCCCTCTTGCTTTTTCTCTCTCTCCTCTCTCCTGAATGCAGCAGATTGCATGTCACTTTTCTGTTCTCTCTCTCTTTCTCTCTCTCTCACCCTCTCTTTTATCACATTTCCTTTTTGATGTTGGCCTGATCAGTGATGTTTGAACTGAAAAATCCAACAACTAAATATAGGCCTTGAACAGGCTGAAAATCTTTAATCTGCTGCTGTTTCATAAAGTGTGTGTGTGTGTGTGTGTGTGTGTGTGTGTGTGTGTGTGTGTGTGTTAAAGTACATTAGGAATCCTAGTGTGTAAACATGCATAATAATCACAGATTAATTCTGGCTGAGACAAGGTTAGAGTCAAAGGTTATGAGTTTACATAAACGACAATAATAACTCTCATCTGTCTAGTGGAGGAGCCAAGATTCTCTGTCTCTTTCATAATCATGGAAATTAATCATTCAACATTAGCAGCATGCAGGATATGTGGTAGCTGTAGAATCTGGATTCAAGAGAATGACATCTAAAGCATCAGAACTATCCAGATACGTTATACTGTATAACTGCAGCAACATCTAATATATTCAAGCAACAGTGTATGAGAAAATATCATTAGTGAATTCTGCAAAAGCTGAACAAGGAATCACAGAAGCAGTGTATAATGTAACAGCATCAAAATGAGTGTGTACAACAGCAGTAATGTATGCTAAAAGCAGCAAAATGTGCATATATAAATCTTTCAGATAAAACAAGTGAACAGCTGGTAGACTCGCAGGGAACCCTCAAATCAAATCTTCCCCATCCCACCATCCAGACAAAGCATTTATCATTTTAAATCAAACTATAGAATACACTGTACATGACATTCACCCTCAAGAATTTATACACCTCAAGTTCCTGGTTGACTCTTCTTCAAAGAAAAACACATTCACAAGGACATAAATCTTACGCCCAATCATGCTTACAAACAAAGTACTTGTCTATGCAAAAATTATAAACACTGTATGTAGTGCAGTTTAGAGTTGAATTTACTTTCTGCCACGTGATTCACTGTAAGTTCATTTGAGTATTTCTGATGGCCATTCATCTTAGTTTTACAGTACATCACACCCTTGAGGCCGAGAAACATTTAGACTAGAAACAATTGATTCTTGGTGGTGCAGTGGTTAGCACTGTCGCCTCACAGCAAGAAGGTCATGGGTTCAAACCCTGGTTGCCCTGGCCTTTCTGTGTGGAGTTTGCATGTTCTCCCCGTGTCTGTGTGGGTTCTCTCTGGGTGCTCCGGCTTCCTCCCACCATCCAAAGACAGGTTAATTGATGTCTCTAAAAATTGCCCTAGGTGTGGATGTGAGTGTGAGTGATGTTTGTCTATGTGTGGCCCTGCGATGGACTGGCGACCTGTCCAGGGTGTACCCTGCCTTTCGCCCAATGTTAGCTGGGATAGGCTCCAGCCCCCCCGCAACCCTGTACACAGGATAAGTGGTTGTCGATGGATGGATGGACAATGGATTCTTATTAAGCCAACACTGAAAATAGTGTGGTTTCCTTAAAGAAACCTAAGAAACAATTTCCACACAGAAATTGTTAGTAAATTTAACAGACCATATTTAAGAAAAGGCAACACACAATTCTTGGTGACTTATTTGGAATTTCTCAAATAAAGTTTACTTACTGTTTCAAGTAAACTTTACTTTAATTTTAAAGAATTTTAAAATTAAATTTTAAAAAATTAAAAAATTTTGTTTTTATATATTTTACTGAAGCAATGTACCACTGAATTAATGGAGAAAGAAACAAGATCCAGAGATGTGCACGCAGACCTCAACACTGTTGTCACAATGATGGTAACAATTAATAAACACTTTTTTTTTTTATCATGAATGGGTAATTTTTGGGTCTTCACTAAATAAGAATTTTCTAAAGTGACTACAAAATCCACAATAAAAACGGTGTGAATCAATTTGCAAAATGTGAATCAGTGCAAGCTCATTAACTATTCAAGCCCGGTGCATGCCAGGAACACCAACTTCGAACAGAAAAGTAAAATGTACTTATTTAGTGTAACTGTAAAATTTACTCAAATAATTATAACAACATTTTCTACTTTAGAATTGGTACATGAAGATGCATTGTAAAGATAACAAACAATCATAAACAATATTTACTTATAAGCTAGAGCATTACTTTTAACATGTTTGAATTGAGTGCAAAAGTAGAATTTTCTTTATATTTTCAAGTTCACACTTTAACTTATTCAAAAAGTTTTTCTGCTATATTTACTTTATTTTTTTTCAGTAAATTTACACCTGGAGCAAACATTTGTGTGCTGTCAGAGAGAGGTTAAGTGTTTTCTTGCCAAATAGTATTAATATTAATACTATGCTGTGAATTGCAGTGCAATGATGGTTTCACCACAAATTTATGTTATCGTTATTGCTGTGCTGTGCTGTTGTTACCAGTAAAATAATGGGTCAGACTGAAGACGGGTTTTGTGTTTAAATGTCATCATGTTTCATTTGTAACATAAGGGTTTTGAGCATATGTATAACAAGTAGACATACTGTACATGTAAATAAGATATAATCAGTATTGTTCCAATTGACAACATTTGTTTTAACAGTCATTATGTGATTGCATTACGTGATTTTAAACAAATGTCCATTATATAGACTCTTGGAGTGTTTAATATGTAACATGCAGGGTTTTGAACAAATGTGTAAGACAAGTTGATTTACATGGCAATAAGATCAGTACTGTTCCAATTGACAACATTTGTTTCAACAGTTATTATGTGTGTGCATCACGCAGTGATTTTAAACCTTCAGACTGTGTCTACATGATAACACTGTCAGTCAACTTGTCCAGCAGGTGAATTGCAATAGTTTGTGAAAGTGTCTAAAAAATGTTCTTCTTCATTTAGCAAATCAACCACACATACCTGCGTATGCCCTAGACTACACTACTGCCTGATACACAATACTTTTTGGAGCAATACAACACAATATATGCCCACACATGCATAATCTTATGCATACAACCAGAAATATACACACGCTTCAAGCATGTATGGTTGTAGCAGTCATGGAGTGTTCTTACCACTCACTGCCAACAAGCCAGTAAAATATACTTACACTTCAAGCTCTGTTTAAGAAAGTAATTTGCACCAAGTCATTAGAATCTTGGCTCTATCTCAGATGGAAGATATTTTGAGCAGCAAATTCAAATTTGAATGATTTTAATCTCTCTCTCCATGTTGTAGCAGTTTTTTGTCTTGCTCTTTTAAGACTGAGTACTATTGTGTACAGTGGGGTCTATAGAGTCTGGCCAGTAATACGGTTCTCTCTCAAAGCTCAGTCTGAATCTCAATAGGAATGTAGGGGGCAGATTTAGTCCTAAATCCGTTGGTAAACATCACACCAACGCTGCTCTCTGAGTACCAACAGGTCTCTTATAATTGTTCTCTCTGTGTACTTGTGTGTGTCAGTGTGTGTATACAGCGGAGGGTGTTTCTTTGTTTGTTCTGGTGACTCACAGTTCTTGGCCAACTTGCTAATTGAGTTAGGTGCTAAACTAAGGAGAAATGAGCACATAGAGAAATGGATTCATTCTGATTTTTGCAAATACCTGATGGTATCAGATGGTACAACCATTATATGTTATATGATGTACTGAATGATGCATGGTACTTCAACGGTATTTCAACGAATACCAAAGTATTTCCATGGTACACTTCTAACCGATGATTATAATTCCACTGGACTTTGATATGTGCCACTGAATGATAACCATATTGGAATTTACACTTCAGGGTACTTCAAAGAATACCATAGTATTAACATGGTACATTTCAAACCAATGATGGTTATTCCATGGTACTTTGATTGCCATATTGGTATTTTTACCTTCAAGGTACTTAAAAGAATACCATAGTAGTACCAAGGTACATTTCCTAAACATGGTAACACCATGGTAATTTTTGGTAGTTTTTGGATAGTGGATGCTTTATTAGCAGGTCTGCAAATGATTTTCCCACTTGCCACATATTAAATGATGCATAGGCATTCTCTTGTATACAACAAGAAAGAATAGAAGCTTCAGGAAGCAGTTAAATCATCAAACGACTTAACATTGCAACCTGCAATGAAACCAGCATGGCTTTGACACGCAATCACATGTGAAAGCCACAGTCAAGCTGATAAATAAGCTCTAATGGCATCGCAGACATTGAGCTACAATCACAAGCCATAGACGCATAACATGTCTGTTACCCATCAATGCTGTGTATGTCCGATGTCTCAGAGACATGTATTAAACTCTTATCAGTGGAGAATGTGGCATTAATTCAGGGTGTCTGAGGGGGAGATTAGGAGGAGATAGAGTTGGGCTTTAGGGTGAGCGAGAGCAGGGGAGGGGTACAGAGGGCAATAGAGGGCAGAAATTCCAAGGATGCCTGATGGATCAGGGATGAGGGCTGCTGTTTTTGAATATGGATCAACAGCAGTTGCACAGGCCTGGGACATGTGTCCATATGCTGCTTCATATGTGTCGTCTTCAGATGAACAGCTTTTAGAGGGACAGTTCACCCAAAAATGATAAATCACTCTCATGACGTTTCAAACTTGTATGACTTCCTTTCGTCTGTGGAACACAAAGGGAGATGTTAGACAGAATGTTGGCCTCAGTCACCATGCACTTTTATTAAATGGGGGAAAAGATGACTGAAGATAAAGATTCTGTGGATGTTTAAATAATGACACATTTTTCATTTTTGGGAGAACTATTCCGTTAATTACAGCCCATCACCAGGCATGACGATGCATATCTTATTATTGTACTGTAGTTAAATCTGAATATATTTCAATTATTTGTAATTAGAGTCTTCTCTGTGACTCTTGATGTGTTTGATTTTAATTAAATTGAAGGTGGCATCATTGTGATCTCCCCCTGCATTTTGTAGGTTGCTTTGGTATTGCTTGTCTCAATGACAGATTTATAGCCATATCCTTGCACGAATGCATCCTCAAGGAAGACACTTGAATACATACATACAAATTCAGGGGGCTCTCTGTGAGATGAGTGGACACTGTCTCTTAGAAGGATAATAGAAACAGGAATTGGAAAAATGGTGCTGATAGGAGAGACTGGGATGAGATTATATCTGCAGCATAAATACGGGCTCTCAGGTATATGCCATGAACTAATTTCTGCTCTTGTGCTCTTTTATTCTCCATTTTTTTACAGCTCTGTGATGAGGAAGCTAATTGATTATTCATAGCAGTACTGGCAGGTAGCCGTGCACAGATATACTGTCTGTATTGTACGGAAATAGAATTTGTGACACAGATGTGCCAATTTTTTCTCTGTATTGGACAGAAACTCTAAAGTCCAAAAGGAATACCTTTACTGTGGCACATACTTTAGTGTCAGAGAGCATTACACAGAGATCTGGGTGTGTGTGAGTGTATGTCTATGATGTGTGTTTGATTTTGTGTGTGTGTTTCTATGCTATGGTCTAGAATAGAACAATATACCTGGCAGTGGAACATGACTTATGGACAGTGCAGTAACTGAATGTACAGCGAGGTTGACAAAGCATCTTTTTTATCTTTTGTACCGTGTACAGTAACAATGCATCATTGTAACTAGCTGCATTAATATGTGTGGTCAAAAGTTTAATTTATAAGAAATTTGCAACTGCTTCAATCGCAGTTCATTGCAATCAGAATTTTAAGTCAAAATGATATATTTTATAACAAACATTTGACACATGTACTGTTGAAATGCACCATGATGAACACATAAATGCTTTAAATTTAATGCATTGCTGTTATACACACACACACACACACCTACACACACCCACACACATATACATGCTCACTGAAATACTAACTGTCAATATGCAAAGGTAGAAAAGAAAACAAACACAATTGCTATCAGCTCCTAAGGTTATCAGTAAAAGCATGCACACTGATAGGAACTGAACTGGCAAAAAGATACACCAAATGTGGCTGTGTCTGTGTATTTTTTCTCTCTCTCTTTACATTTTGCACAATTTAAAAGCCCATTTGGTGTACTGATGCTTTAAATCTCATGCCCATCCTGTTTTGTTTTTTTTAAATTCCCTTTTCTCCCAATTTGGAATGCCCAATTCCCAATTCCCACTACTTAGTAGGTCCTCGTGGTGGTGCGGTTACTCACCTCAATCCGGGTGGTGGACAAGTCTCAGTTGCCTCTGCTTCTGAGACATCAATCTGCGGGTCTTATCACGTGGCTCATTGTGCATGACACCGCAGAGACTTACAGTACATGGAGGCTCACGCTACTCTCCACGATCCACACACAACTTACCACAAAGCCCATTAAGTGAGAGAACCCCTAATTGCAACCACGATGAGGTTACCCCATATGACTCTACCCTCCCTAGCAACTGGACCAATTTGGTTGCTTAGGAGAACTGGCTGGAGTTACTCAGCATGCCCTGGATTCGAACTCATGACTCCAATAGTGGTAGTCAGTGTTAATATTCGCTGAGCTACCCAGGCCCCCTGCCCATCCTGTTTTTTAAGGGATTTAGCCACATCTGTAATCAATGAGAGAGTTATTGATTTGCGATTATCTCCCGCCACTCGCAAAATCACACTACTCTCTGATGTTGTAAAACATGGACAGTACGCGCTCACAAAGGACCTTATGGATTAGAGCCATCCACAAAAATTGTTTTCCCAGTTTAATACTCAACATCTCCTGAAGGAAGGCCCTTGCCCTCACCTCTGTTCCATTGTGTATGTGGTAGCCAGAGGCTGGGGTACACGGTTAAAGGGGTGAAACTGGGGAGAGAATTCTTGGTTTGAAGGTTCAGTCGGCTCTTGGGGTGGGAGGTCACCCACCCTTTCTGTTCATCAGGTTTCAGAATGTCTGACTGTGAATTATGTATGGCCCTTGGGCCTGCTTTTCCTATACTGCCTGCTCCATTCAAACTCTCTCTTTCTTTTTTCTCTCTTGCACACATACACATTCATTTTATTTAATCATCAATCTCTGTCCTCAGACCACAAAGCAGTGCTCTTGTGCAAGGTCACATGATCACACAAGTCAGTCTTTCAAGACCCCATGACATCAGAATTTAAGTTTTGTGGCTTTTAGTCCATATCTGTTAACTTTGAGGTCATCTACTATGCTAGTATAAAATTGGACAAACTAAATAATAAGCAGATATACACACTTAAAATTAGCGGTCTTTCTCTTACTTGAAAATGGATGACAATTCACTCATCTTGTTAGCAAACTTTTGTTCAATGAAATGCTCTGAATAGGGTCACAGTAGGGGACTCCATAGTGATGCTGGGTGACTTCAACGCACATGTGGGAAATGACAGGGACACCTGGAAAGGCGTGATTGGGTGGAACAGCCTCCCCGATCTGAACCCGAGTGGATGTTTGTTATTAGACTTCTTTTCTAGTCATGGATTATCTATAACAAACACCATGTTTGAAAATAAGGATGCTCATAAGTGTATGTGGTACCTGAGCACCCTAGGCTTAAGGTCAGTGATCGATTTTGTAATCGTGTCGTCGGATCTGAGGCCATATGTTTTGGACACTCGGGTGAAGAGAGGGGCGGAGCTGTCAACCGATCACCATCAGGTGGTGAGTTGGGTCAGGGGGTGGGGAAAGACTCTGGACAGACCTGGGAAGCCCAAGCGAGTAGTGCGGTTGAACTGGGAACGTTTGGAGCAGGCCCCTGTCCATGAGATCTTCAACTCACACCTCCGGAAGAGCTTTTTAGGCATCCCTGCAGAGGCTGGGGACATTGAACCGGAGTGTGCAATGTTCAAAGCTACCATTGCTGAAGCCTCGGTGGAGAGCTGCTGCCTCAAGGTTTTAGGTGTCGCAAGGGGTGGTAACCCTCGAACACCGTGGTGGACATTGGTGGTCAGAGAAGCCGTCCAACTAAAGAAAGAGGCCTTCCAGGATTTGTTGTCCCGGAGGTCTCCGGAGGCAGTTGCAAGGTACCGACAGGCCCGAAGGGCTGCGGCCTCTGCCGTGAGGGAGGCAAAGTAGTGGGTGTGGGAAAAGTTCAGAGAAGCCATGGAGAAGGACTTTCGGTCCACACCAAAGTGCTTTTTACTCTCGCAAGGATCCTGGAGGGGGCCTGGGAGTATGCCCATCCGGTCTACATGTGTTTTGTGGATCTGGAGAAGGCGTATGACCGGGTCCCCCGGGAGAGACTGTGGGAGGTGCTGCGGGAGTACTGGGTGGGAGTTCGTTCCATGTGAGGGTTGGTCTCCGCCAGGGCTGCACTTTGTCACCAATCCTGTTTGTGATATTCATGGACAGGATATAGAGGTGTAGTCGGGGTGGGGAAGGTGTGCGGTTTGGTGGGCTGGGGATATCATCGCGCTTTTTGCAGATGATGTAGTCTGCATGTCATCATCGGTCCGTGACCTTCAGCTCTCACTGGATCGCTTGGCAGTTGAGTGTGAAGCGGCTGGGATGAGGATTAGCACCTCTAAATCTGAGGCCATGGTTCTCAGCAGGAAACCGATGGAGTGCATACTCCGGGTAGGGAAGGAGGTATTGTCCCAAGTGAAGGAGTTCAAGTACCTCGGGGTCTTGTTCACGAGTGGTCTTTCGTTCCTACCTTCACCTATGGTCATGAAGGCTGGGTCATGACCGAAAGGACTAGGTCGCGAGTACAAGCGGGCAAAATGGGCTTCCTCAGAAGGGTTGCGTGCTTCTCCCTTAGAGATAGGGTGAGGAGCTCAGTCATCCGTGAGGAGCTCGGAGTAGAGCTGCTGCTCCTTTGCATTGAAAGGAGTCAGTTGAGGTGGTTTGGGCATCTGGTAAGGATGCCCACTGGGCGCCCCCCTAGGGAGGTGTTTCAGGCATGTCCAGCTGGGAGGAGGCCTCGGGAAAGACCCAGGACTAGGTGGAGAGATTACATCTCCACACTGACCTGGGAACGCCTCGGGGTCCCCCAGTCAGAGCTGGTTAATGTGGCTCAGGATAGGGAAGTTTGGGGCCCCATGCTGGAGCTGCTGCCCCCGCGACCCGACTTCGGATAAGCGGTTGAAAATGGATGGATAGATGGAAATGCTCAGGACTGTGTTTCCCAAAAGTATCGTAAGCCAAAATAGAATGTAGAAACCATTGGCGCCAATGGTCTCTATGATTAACTTAAGCTTGCAATGCTTTTGAGAAATGCATCCTTGTAATTTTAAAAAGTGGTAACCTGCAATTATTATCTTAAGGAGCTATTCAGTCATGATCTGACCTTTAAATTTTTTTAAACCATTCATGGGGTAATTTCCTCGAAAACAGTGAACACTGTGTATCTGTGGATCTATAAAATTCCTGTTTGTTTTGAACAACCTGCTTAGACCCGCCCCAACAACATTACACAACCAATGGCGTGAGTTGAGGGTGGGACAATCTGATGGTTTAACAAAGGTGTATTTACAAAGCAATTGTGAAAACAATGTTTATTATTGCAATTCCGTTAGGTGTTGCTAGTGTTGCATAAATCAAATACTCCAGCATTAAAAAAGGATGAACCCTTTAAATATAAAATCCTTTTTGGAAATACATCAACTCAGGAAAAAAAAACTGCACTTGTGAAAGCATTCCATGGGGCCTTTAATGTCCTCTTGTGATCCCTCTCTCTTTGTCTCTTTTTGCTTTCTCTTTCCTCTCTCAGCATGTATGGTTGTAACAGTCATGGAGTGTTCTTACCACTCATTGCCAACAAGCCAGTAAAATTCCTATAAATACCCATGTTGGGATCAGAAGTCATCACTTACAGCTCTGTGTACGAACTGTCAATCAACACAATCAATTTTTTTTCTTAAGGTTTTGATAGATAGGATGTTTGTGGTGCTGCTATTTACTGTGAGGATACAGTTTTGAAATAGGCTAACAGAGGTTATTATTGAATGGGTGATGTTACGTCTTTAACCCTAGTGTCAGGAAAAAGAGTGCTGATGTGACTGAGAATCCCTCTCAAGATTCCTCATGTTTGCATGCTGATTTTACCACTCCCAGGATAAAAGCCCTTCTCTTACAGCAAACACAGATGGACAGCTACTGAAGAACTCTCTGTCTCTCTCCCTCCCTCCCTGTCCTCACACATACACACACTCGACTGGTGATTAAGAAGAAGATTCTTAGTTTTATGGCCCCATAACGTTCTCTCTGCAAACATGTTTGCAACTTTAACAGTAAATGATTCTTTGTTTTGGAACTTTTTCTACAGAATTACAGCTGTCTTCGACACTTGGCACTCAGCTAATCAGCCTTCTGGAGACATATGCATGACAGCTTTATGATGGAACAATAAACACATACGCACTGTCAAAAACACACAAACCATATACACACTCACACACACCTGTACCGATACACAAGCAGAAATACCTGATCACGCAGACTGTTATTACATGCACACTTGCACTTCTGGTTTCTGCTGAAGAAATGACAGCAGCTTGAGATGTCTGAGTATAAAATAATCAAAACATAAAAGGAAAAAGTAATAGGCCTGAGGTTGGGGAATATAAAATGCTATATATACCTGAATATATGTAAAACAGATATCATGTTTGGATAAAAATAATCAGGATAATGCTTTTTGCCAACATGATTTAAGGTTCTTTTAGTCAGTCTTACATCTGAAATGTCCTACAACCATATCCAAAATGTTTTCCTTGTCATGTATTTAGAATAGTAGGTTTTTCCCCCTTGAATTCTGAATTATTTTTTTACTTCACAATACACCACTGTAAAAAGTGTTAACATGCAATACTTTCTATTTATACCCAATCAAACTCTTTAAACTAGTTTTAATCCTCAAAATTATGACTTTATAACTTACTATTTCAAATTTATTTCTCTCAATTGCAAATTTATATGTTGCAATTTTGACAATTGTGAGTTTATATGACACAACTGTGACTATATTATGCAGTCTATATCTAGTTTATGTCATTCAATTCTAACTGTATTTCTTGGAATTGCAAGTTATAAAGTCAGAATTACTTTTTGTATTCCATGGTGAGATCAAGGCATCATAGTATTCAAAGTCAGAATTATCTTTATTATTTTTGTATTCCATGGCGAGATCAAGGCACCATAGTATTTAGGTTGATTCAGTTATGTTAAAGGTGCAATTAGTCACTTTTTTGTTTGTTTCCTATTGGAGTTTCACTGACACCTAAGGGCATGGATGTAGCATCAATCAAACTCAATAGTTTTCAATTAAGACTCAGACATACTTTGTTTTTTTGCTTGTCGGGTCATATCGCACACTTTCGAGCTCTCAACCTTTTAAAGTATAGTCTTTTGACAGCAAGCGAATACAAATGTGTTCAATGCATGTACACTACTACTGCTTTGTGATACTCTTTTAGTACAGTCAAGGCAGGTGCATACTCCAACAATGTGCACAGGTGATGACTCTCCATGTGTCGAGAAAAACTAGGCCAAACGCAGACAATCCATGCAAACTGTGCTGATGACACAATTTGAGTCATGCATATTCTGCGCAATCTGATCCGGAATGCGAAAATCAAAGTATACTTTGGTCATTACAGATGCCATTGTTTAAATTCACTATTCGTATTCATTTAATCCATGATGAGTTAAAGTATCCAGGAACAGGGCTGTAACTGAGATTATGCGAGTAGTATTCGGCTGGTCATGTGATTCTAAAGCCGCGTTCACACTGTCAGCGATTTTGTCGCTAGATGTCGCTACTCTCTGTACTCTGTGTCGCAAGTGGGCATTCCTACTGCTGTCGCTTTAAAGTTATTAGTCGGCTGCACAAATCTGATCACAGATGAGATATATTGCCTGTAAAACAACTATAACATTCTTATTTGACTAGAAATAATTAGTTTTGTCTCTAAAAATAAACGTTCTGCAGGGGAGAGTGTTTTTATGTAAACTGCAGCTGTGCTCAATATTATAAACAAGACAAATAATCTATTAATGTATGAACTAAACACGCACAATGCCAACAATTTCCGGTACATAATCCAATCTACAACATCTTGCTAAAAATGAGCATTCTGGAGGGGAAAGTGTTCTGAACTGCAGCAATGCTCAATCATATCAATGAACAAACTTTTAATGTATCAGTCAAACTCACTCAGAATGCCTTAGACAGGGCCGGCCCAAGCCATTATGGGGCTCTAAGCAGAATTTGATTTGGGGGCCCCTCTGTGATGCCAATATGATTGAATATTGTCAGTGCTTGATTATTCACACACTATAAATCTAACACACCCCTTTTCAATTTTATTAGTTGTAGCTGTGTTGCTTACAACATACCTATGTCCGCCTGGCATGATTTTACCCTTCTACGGTTTTAATTGTAACAGTAGCACACCTATATTTACCCAATCTTGTTATCCCTCTGTTACCAGTTTTGTGGACTTCCTAGAGAACAATTTGCAGCAGAAGCTGTAGACTGCATCATTTCTTTTTGAATAAGTGAGCCAGCTCCACTTAAATTTTTTCCCCATTAATTAATTTTCTGTAGTTATAGTGGTAGTGGAAGCTTCGGCCATCAGGTTTTTCAGGAAATGTGAAGTTTTCCTTTATAGACAGTGGCCCTCTGCTTACCAGATCAGATCAGGAGTCAGACAGGATAGATGACCACTCAGCTGGGTCAACTGGAGGAGCTGCTGATCTATGGTGTAGGCTGGAAGTTGCTATGGGGGTAGATGTGACATTGATCCCAATGACCACAGAAGTAGAAGGACCTATAAGGAAATTACATTAATAATTATAATTACAAATATTAATCTCAGGATATTCTACAGTAAACTGAGCAAATACAAAGGCTGCTGTGCTATTAACTTGCCATATCCGCTGAGGTTGAAACAGACATGGAAGGAACAGTATGATCAGTGGATGCACGTGCTGGGAAGTGCTCCTCACCTTCAGGGGATGGACCTGATGAAAGATGAAAATAATAATAATAAAAGCTAGCCATGTTAGACGTCATATTAGAAGGTAATGCAACTGTCTGTCAAAAAAAAAAAAGATCTCACAAAAGGCATGGTTTATCCATACAAATATCTTGATCTGGGATTGGCATCAGCTGTAGCACTGGCTCTTGGGGCAGGTGGCGATGGTTGTGCCCCACCTCCAAAATATTTCAACAGTGCTCCTAGGAAAGTTTCATAAGAATACATAGTTGACACAACAGAATGTTATTTTAACAACATATATTATTATACACATCAGCAAGCCATCTCAATTAAGATTAACAACAACTCTTAATCTATAACTAGCTAACTGAGGCATAATGATATTGGAATATAATAGCAAAAAACCCAAAATGGTAGACTAATGTAAATAAGGTTAAGTTGTTATCAGTGCCAAGTTTATGGAACAGAAGCTTATTTTTATTACAAAAAAATATATACCCAGGAAAGTTATTTTTACGACACAAACTTGAATCTAAAACTTGTTAAGAAATATGTTGTACAATAATATAATAATAAGATATGCTACCTAGGCTATGTTAACTAGCCAGCTTATGTTAGCTCGTAACCTAGCCTAGCTACTTAACATACCTTTATCTTGCTGTTTTTTTTTCTTCCTCTGTTTTCTTCATTTTCCTTTTCTCTGCACCAGAGGATATGTCCTTTTTTGTGACATTGCTGTTTTGCTGTCTGAATGTGCTTGCATCCTGCAGCCCGTTAACGTAATATTGCGTTTTCTATAGCGTTTTTGTATAGTTTTTCCTCATATAATTTTTTCTCAAAATTCACATTTGAGGTGTGTCATTTTAATTGAATTGGAAGTGTGTAATTTATGTTGTAGAACAAAACGTCCATGTATCATCAGGTAGGCCTAATGTTTACCACCGTTTACCTTATTTCATTTATAAGTTGAAACCCCCCATTTAAAAACCCATAGGAAAATCCAGAGGAAACCCATGGCGATTTAGTCTTCCGAGTTTGCCTACAAATTGACGTCAAAACTGAACATCTCTATAGCATCCAGCGACAAAATCGCTGAAAGTGTGAGCAGGGATTAACATGGCCTCTCCGTGTAGAATAAAACAGCTTTTATAAGGTTACTGATAAGACTGGAGTACATACATTATGTTTCATAATTACAATTCTTCAAACCTTTTTTCATGAAGAAATAATTACAGAGTGCACCATTTTTTTTACTGGAATCAAACCAGTAAATGTAGATGTTACCTCATGAAGCTCATAGCCTACTGTCTTTAGGTTATATCACAAAAATGTTTTACAGTGTAACGCTGTATTTAAAAAAAGTATGAGCAGCAAATATTTGCTCTTTTTAATTGTTTTACTGCTGACTCTCTCCACACTCCGTTGTGTGGTTTGGGTTCGCTGAGCGCAGCTAATTTGACGGTGAGTGAGTTGATTGAATATTCACCGAATTGAATGTTCGGTGTGGGAGGCGCCTGCGGCTCCAGTACTCCCCTCTCTTTCTCCCTCTCTCAATGCAGTTTCTCTCTCTCTCTCAATTCAATTTCAATTTAACGAGCTTTATTGGCATGACAAAGACATTTTGTATTGCCAAAGCAATTACATAGAAAAAACAAAACAGGAACTAAACTAGGACATGACAACAATAATAAATATAAATAAATAGCATTAATGCAACATATGGGGTCAGTAACGGGGGGGGGGGGTATTGGGGTCAGGGGTCATCGATACATCATGTGTTGTTATTAGTTGAGTTCTGGTTGTCCCGCAGGTTTCTACAGGATAGTACAAATCTTGCAGCTATATTTGCACATTCCTCTTTTTCACCCAGAATAAAACACATTTTTTGTGTCGGGGTACATTCATTGAAATCTGGGCATATGTTGTTAATTTTGGGGTAATATTTGTTTCTAATTGGTTGGTATTTTGGGCATTCTGTGAGGAAGTGCAGTTCTGTCTCAATCACTCCCAGGATGCATTGGGAGCACAGTCTGTCCTCGCGGGGCAGCCATGTCTGTCTGCGGCGGCCCGTCTCTACGGCCAGACTGTGCTCGCTGAGTCTGTACATCGTCAGTGCTTTTCTTAATTTTCAGTCAGTCACTGTGGTCAGATAGTTTGCCACCGTGTACTCTCGATTTAGTGCCGAATAACATTCCAGTTTGTGTTGAGTTTTAATGGTGTTTGTCCAATGCGTGAGGTATTTCTCCTTTTCTTTAGGTATAATTTGGTTCGGCCGAATGTTTGTGAGTGTGCCGTTATCCTGAGACTGGCAGATCTCCTCAGGTGTGACTTCAGTCAGTCTCAGGACAAGCTGGCATAGGGGACTCTTCACCCCGCTCAGCTCTTGGTGTTTTAGGGCTTTATAATGGTATGTGTTGGGGTCACTTGTCTTTAGGTGCTTCCAGAATTTGATGGCTCTTTTCTGAATGTTCAAAAAGAGAGGGTATTGGCCTAATTCTGCCCTGCATCCATTATTTGGGGCTTTTCTTTGGACATAAATGATTCTTTTACAGAATTCCAGATGCAGAGTTTCAGTGGGATGTTTTTCCCAATTTAAATAGTCAAATTTTACAGGTGGACCCCACACTTCACTGCCATATAATGCGATTGGTTCGATGACTGATTTGAATATTTTGAGCCAGATCCTGATCGGAATATCAATTTTAATGGATTTTTTAATGGCATAAAATGCCCTTTGTGCTTTCTCTTTGAGTTCATTCACAGCCAAAGCAAAATTACCTGTAGAACTGATTTTTAGGCCGAGGTAATTGTATGTCTTTGTGATTTCAATGCTTCTGTTTGATAATGTAAAAATGTTTGTTAGTCCCTGAGATCTGGATCGCTTTTGGAAGATCATGACTTTGGTTTTTTGGTGGTTGACTGTCAGGGCCCAGGTCTGACAGTAACTCTCCAGTAATGCCAGGCTCTGCTGTAGCCCCTCTTTAGTGGGCGACAGGAGGACCAGGTCATCTGCGTAGAGGAGACACTTTATTTCTGTGTCATGTAAAGTGAGACCTCGAACGGGAGATTGTTCAATAGTTTGTGCCAACTGATTGATATACATGTTGAAGAGGGTGGGGCTTAAACTGCAGCCCTGTCTCACTCCTCACCATTGATGGAAAAATTTGGTTCTTTTGTTGCCAATTTTAACAGCACATTGACTGGCTGTGTACATTGATTTGATCACATCATAAGATTTTCCCCCTACACCGCTGTCAATAAGTTTAAAGAATAATCCTTCATGCCAGATTGAATCAAACGCTTTCTTAAAATCTACAAAACAGGCAAAAATTTGGCTTTTATTTTGATGTACATATTTATCAATGAGTGTCTGTAGGGTGAAAATGTGGTCAGATGTGCGACATTTTGGCATGAATCCAATTTGACATTTACTCAAGGCATTGTGCTTCATAAGGAAGTCTAAAAGTCTGCTGTTTAAAATACTGCAGAAGACCTTCCCCAGATTACTGTTCACACAGATGCCTCGGTAGTTATTTGGGTCTAATTTATCCCCACTCTTATAGATGGGGCTGATGAGTCCCTGATTCCAGATCTCAGGGAAATAACCGGCACACAGAACATCATTGAACAGTTTTACAGTCGCCAGTTTAAAGTTGTGATCCATGTGTTTCAGCATCTCATTGAGGATGCCGTCTACACCACATGCTTTTTTGGACTCTAGGACACTGATCTTGTCCTCCAGTTCTTTCATTGTGATGGGGAAGTCTAATGGGTTTTGGTTTTCTTTAATGGATTTTTCAAACTCTTCTAATTTTTTAATAATGTCACTTTGATCATGATTTTGGGTTGTGCGATATAGATCTTGGAAATGATTTTTCCACAGATCTCCATCTTGTATTGCCAATTCTTCATTTGATTTATATAGTGATTTCCATTTATCCCAGAATTTATTTGAGTTGACTAATTCTTCAATTTCTTGAAGCTGGCTCTGTAAGAACTGTTCTTTTTTACTTCTGAGTGTGTGTTTGTATTGTTTTAGTGCCTCACAGTAACGGAGGCGTAGGTCCTGATTATCTGGTTGTCTGTGTTTTTGGTTGGATAATTTTCAGAGGTTCGTCCTCAGAGTCTTACAGTCTGAATCAAACCATTTGTCTGTGTCTAATTTCTTTTTCTTAGGTTTGATTTTTGCCAAATTGCTCCTTTGTGCAGTTTTGTAGAAAATGGTATTTAGATCTTTTACTGCCTGATTTACACCATCATTATTTTTAGTGTATTGCTGTATTTGGAAAGAAAGTAAGAGAGATTGTATCTCTGTAAGTGTAATTGCATTTGTGTAGTCGTTGATGCTGTTATCCGTCCATTTAAATGATTGTATTCTGCTCATTGTGTGTGCTGTTGTGGTTGTTGTTTTGGTGGTTGATTCAGACTGTTTGACATACAGGGTAATTTGGCTGTGATCTGAGAAAGCTGTTAATGGTTTGACTGTGAATGCTCTCAAAGAAGAAAGGTCCAGATCTGTGATTGCGTAATCTACAGTGCTGCTACCAAGAGCTGAGCTGTAGGTGTACCGACCGAACGAGTCTCCCCTTAGTCTTCCATTGACGATGTACAGACCCAGACTCCGACAGAGCTGCAGCAGCTGCTTTCCATGGGCGTTTGTTGCCTTGTCATTGTTCTGTCTGGGGGTATGAGAGGGAAAAATAACATTATTTCCAGTAATGTATCGGTCACCGTATGTGTCTGTGAAATCTAGTTCTACACCAGTTCTACAGTTCAGATCCCCCAGAATCAGCACATTCCCCTGGGCCTGGAAATGACTGATTTCTGTCTTAATGATAGGAAAGGTTTCTTCCTGGAAATAGGGTGACTCAAGAGGGGGAATATAGATTGCACATAGAAAGACAGATTTTGAGGTGGACAATATACCTTTTTTTATTTTTAGCCATAGATGGTATTGTTCAATTTTGATTAATTCTATGGCACAGGATAATTCAGATTTAATCCAGATTAACATCCCTCCTGAGTCTCTGCCCTGTTTAACTGATGTGAGTTTTACTGATGGTAGCACTATCTCCTTGAACCCTGCGGGACAACCAGTGTGCTCATCACCTCGACTCCACGTTTCCTGTAAGATAATGATATCTTGATCTTTAAGTTCTCTGATGAAATCAGAGTTTCGACTCTTTAGGCCAAAAACTGAGGAGCTCAGACCTTGTATATTCCACATGGAGATGCAAAATGACTTCATCTAAAGAGAGTCTGTTGGATGTTTGCTATTTATAGAAAAGAGAAAGACATAAGACCAAAACTATGTAGAAACAATGAAATAGTGAGAATATAATTTTGTAAAATGTATATGTAAGGTCCTTTATATTTTGTAAGCACTGTCCTTACACTAATATATAAATATACATATACACATATGCACACACATATACACACACATATACATAAATATACACTTTTTTTTTTTTCCTTTCCTCTCTCCTCATTTCTTACCGCTGCCCCGTGTGGGACAGTAAGCGTGAGCAGATGTCCTGAAGATCAGTATTGCCTCGGTTTGCTTCTCCACTGAGAGCCTGGGCATAGCTCAGTTTACCTGGCTGAGGTGTGGTGTGCTGCGGAGGGTGGTCCGGTGCTGTGGGGTACCCTGCAGGTGCTGGGTGTTTGGGGATTTCACAGGCCAGTCTCTGACCACGTGGCTCCCCTCTGGGTGCTGTGGCTCTGGGTGTGGCTCTGGATGTCTTGTAGGATGGGGCATTGTTCTCTGACCTGCGTCTTGTTGGGTTTCCTGGGCTTGGGTTTGTTCTGCTCCAACGGGGGCTTGTCTGGTTGTTTCGATTTAGAGCAACATCTTTCATAGTTTTTGCCAGCACATGTACAACATCCCTGTATAGATGAACATGATCATACAGACAGCTTGTGTCCAGGTCTGTGTGGTGTGCCAGGTGGACATTAGGCATTATGGCGCAGTGTCTTGAGATGCTGGCATTTATTTTGGTGATTGTGTGGGGATGAAAATCTTTTCTTGGAAGCAGAGTGGAGAGGATAATTTTTGTACTGGGGAAGGAATGTCTCGCTTTCTCCAGAACAGCTCTCAGGGAATCAGCCACCCCGTCCTGCTGGCTCCTCAGGTCATTTGTGCCTGTGTGTATGATGATGTGGCTGGGGCAGCCGAGTTGTGACTCTGTGAGGAGTTCCAGGGCTTTCTTAGTGTTGGGGCACCAGAGTTTAACAGCTCGGTGATGGGGGAAAAGTTTGCTGACATCAAGAAATTTTCCATTTGAGTCGATGAGTAGCACTATTTCCGGTTTCTCTGTGCTGAGTAGCTTTGGGCTGTTGTGTTGTGAGTGCTGGCTCTGTGTGTTATCTGGCGGATCAATACTCTCTCTCTCTCAATACTCTCAATACTCTCTCAATACTCTCTCTCTCTCTCAGTTCAGGTTCTCTCTCTCACTCAATTTGGTTCCTTTCATATATTTCAATTTAAAGTACTTTATTGGCATGATTGTGTTTACATACAATATTGCCAAATCATTAATACACAAAACAGATAATGACAAGATAAATAATAATAATAAAATAGTAACAAATAACAATAAAGATAGATTTAAAATAAGGTGCCAGGTAATTAATAAAAATAGAATTAAAACTATAATAACAATATACACTATACAATCTAAAATAAAATAAGACTTAACACGACAAAGGTTTTGCTCCCTCTCTCAGTACAGGTTCTCTCTCTCTCTCTCTCTCTCTCTCTCTCTCTCTCTCTCTCTCTCTCTCTCTCTCTCTCTCTCTCTCTCTCTCTCTCTCTCTCTCTCTCTCTCTCTCTCTCTCTCTCTCTCTGTGTGTGTGTGTGCCCAGAAATAGGGGGGCGGCGAGCATTGCACTCGCAGCAGGGACGCGGTTTGAAATCCGATCCTAGTTAATTTTTTCCCTCTCTCCAGAGCCTGGTGCTCCAAACTGTTAGTGGCAGTCTGTGAGCCAAGCTTTCACACACAGCAACAAACGCCCCGCACCTCACAACCAACCCAGCGGCGCAGCGGAGCAGTTGTGCTCGGACAGCGCAGCGGAGAAGAGCGGAGCGGAGCGCTTCATTAGATGATGAAATTTAGTGTGATTTTTAATACATCTGTGAACGCTTTTCAGCGGTCTAAGGACTGGACAGAGTTGGACAGTTCAATGCTGTGTGGTGAATACGGCTTTATTCTCAAACAGTCGGCTGACTACACGCCTGTCAAAGAAAGATTTTCTTGACGGAGCCCAACGCTTGGATTTGTAAACTTAAGTTTTGTCTTCTCTTTCTTTTCTTTTCTTTCTTTTTTAATACGGAGTTGGCTCCTGAATGTAATTCACGAAACATCTGGAGGGACCTCGCAACCAATCTTTCTCAAAGATTCAATTAAAATAGTCTACTTAATTGTGACCTCGAAAAGGATTACTTCCAAAAAAGGAATCTTTGGTGAGAACTTTGCTCTTATTATTACTATTACTAATATCCCCTAAGAAGATAGTCGTAGTTGTTTCCTTGTTCCAGTTCCAAAACATGTTTGTTTAGTTTTAGATAGCTAAGTATAGCGCCCTTTTTTAAAATTACACTTAATGATTCAATCAAAGCAATTCGAAATGAAAGTTTTAGTTCAGAAGTGAGCTGCGGTTCCGGTGACATGTGGTGTGTGCTCCAATCGCTCTCAGTCGGACAGGTGTTGCACGGAGCGCGTGTGTATGGATGACTACACCGCGTGCTCGAAAGCTGCTTCATCAGTCCCGAGGAAGAGCCGCACCTGTGCGGAAAATACATCTCCAGTAGGATTCAGATACAATGTTTGGAGTGTATCATTGAGATATGTGTTGACAGAAATAGGCTGTGGACAGACTATTAGAGTTATGTAACTGACTAATTTTCCTCAAATGTGTATATTAACCTGTATTTCGTAGGCAGCAGCAGGTCTTTGTCATGTAGTAGGTGTTCTCGATGGTGCTGAAACGCCGCGGGATGTGAGGTGACGAGGAGAATCGCTTCCAAGGGCGCTTATTTTAACCGATATAGCCTATAGTGCTCTCCAACACACAACTGTTTTGAACAGTGCAGCAGGCTTTGTAGATATCCCCTGACTTTAGCCAAATACATAGGCTATAGACTATTATAAAATACGTGTGTTTTCATCTGTTTACCTGTTGCAAAATCACTAACTCGTTAACTGTCGCTCAGCTATTGTGAAAGACTACCCGAAGCACTTTACAACTTGACGTGTGACGCATTTTAAAACCAAAATAACATCCATTTCTTCTGTGGCCACCTCAGCCAGGCTTCATTTGTGATATTTTTAGCTCACACTGGACGGAACCTCGCTGTTCCCCCAACCCCCCCACCCCACACCTTACCCAAGGGCCATCTGAAACCAATTGTTGCTATCGGAGTGAATTAGATTCTCTTGAGGTGTTAACGGGGGCTACTGGGGCCAATTAGCCACCTCATGTAGAATGACAACAACTCACTGGATAGAAACTTTGTAAACTGCTATTTTCTCCCTAATATAACTGGTATAAAGATTTTCAGCAGATCTATTGTTTATATCTGCTATTTTAGGGCTTTACAGGCAAATGTATGATAAATGCTGCAAGTTTCCCCTTGTGAGAAATTTGGTTGTAAAACTAATATGCGTAGAAACCAATATAACCTCTTTTAGAAATTCGCCTCAATTTTGAGGAGATAATTATTATTTTTCAGTAATGTGTCCCCTGTGTTTTCAGATCATTCATACAGACCATCTAGAGCTAGTTACAATCCCTCAAAGATATCCCAAAGGTATTAAGAGTCTTCACACAACTCAGCCATTAAAGAACTCAGCCGTTAAATTTGACTGGTCATGTCATCAGGGGGAAAATATGCTCCTTTTCAAATGGATGCAACAACTAATTGTGACCCTTAAATGACTGGTGCTGGCTCAAAATCAATACACTACTCTTAGGACTATCATGCCAAAAAAAAAAAAAAAGAAAAAAAAAGAGGACTATATGCCATTAAGTCTGTCTATCTACATAAAGCTATATTTAGACCCAATAGCTGTTGTCAGGATTAAAAAAAACTTCAAATAATGTACAGAAGATAATTTTGGATACAAGTACAATGCTGTCCAAGGGCTAAAAAAACAATGAATGAAATTGAACACACAATAAACAATGGACAATGCAGAGCTACTCACAATCTATTTAATCCCTCATGTTTTTAATTACCCTTGTGTTGCTCTTTTGCCATGAATAATGGTAATAATGGTAAAAGCAAATGCCATGTTGGGTTTTATTGGCTAGAAAGGACAGAATAATCAAATACTAAAGAGTTTAGAGGGGGGGGGGGGAAAGACATTTCAGAGTGACAAACATGTGTAAATGTAATTTGGTCCTCTGATTTTTGCACTTGGAGTTTGGAAATGTGGTGTGTTCCTACATGGATATGTTTAATAGAACTCAGAGTGGATTAGTGAATTTATTTCTCTCCTCTGTGCAATGTTTTACATTAGACACACACACACACTTGCACACACGCACACACACACACACACACAGAGCTTTTAGAGAGCTGTAGGAGGGCCAGTGAAGTCCTCAGCAGAGGATTACAGCCCAGCTCTAATAGAGACACCTATGGCTTCAGCTTTTCATCTACTGTCTCTCTGTCACTTTCTCTTTCTTTCTTACCATCTCTCTTTATCTCTCTCTCTCTCTCTTACTCTGTCTCCCTCCTAATCCCTATTTTCATTGGCTGATTTAGGCTGGGCCGGCTGTTGACATGGCTGCACAATTACTAGAGATTACTCAGATTTTTTAGTCCCAATTTTTGTGCATGGTGTGACTAGCGTATGACAGGACTCCATTAAAACCCTCTTTCACTGAAAACATTATACACATTATACACACATAAATGCCCAGTAAGTGACAGCATATTCCCATACACACCCTTGTTCAGTTCTGTAATTGTTTTGTTGCCATCAAGGGAGCTTTCAAAAACAGAATGTTTTCATCTCTTTTAAATTTTAAAACTTTAATATTAGTTCCATATCGCCAGTGACTAAGCACTCTAAAAGTAAGAGACAAGGAAAGATAGATACAGACAGACTGTAAACATAGAAGCTAGTCTTGATTTATTGACTGGACTGATAACCAAGTCAAATTCTTCAGTTATCCCATAGATAAACACTGATTGTTTTGAGAAAGCTGAATTTCAGAATACCACACGGTAGCACATTGCTGGAGATCAGTCATGTAAGACGCAATCCCAAAAAGCTGGTAATATACAAATTCTAAGAAGCACAAAACAGCACATATTGTGTTTGTCAAAATTACTCAAACAGATACAAGCAGGTGTAGGCATGTATGACAATTTAAATAGACTACATCCAAAACATATTATTAGAAGATTTGCCCCATTTGACTCATTTTCAGTCTACAACCTGCTAGTGTAAGGGATAATGTACTGTCAGCTGATCTGGTTATTATTGCAAACCTTAGTCTTGTATTACCCTAAATGAGTTTATTTTACACCATAAACTACACCAGTAGGCTGTACGTTATTTCATTTATTGTACAGCTACTTACCAAATAGATTAAAAAAAAATAGGCATGAAATATTGTTTTATGTTGAGTATAAATAGAAAAAAAATTATTACACGAGAAGAAAAAGACCATAGAATGATACAAGAGATATGAAACTAGCACAGCTATGTAGGAAAATGGTCAATTGAACAGTTTAGTGGTCATTTTAAAATAAAATATGTCTGCAGAATGCCATGAATCATGATTGATCATTCAGAATGAAGTATCCAAGAGAGTCTAAAAGGAATATTCTGGGTTCAATACAAGTTAAGCTCAGTCGAAAGCATTTGCGGCATAAAGTTTAATACCACAAAAGTTAATTTAGACTTGCCCCTCCTTTTCTTAAAAAAATAAAATAAAAGAGCAAAAAACTGGGTTCCTGTGAAGCGCTTACAGTGGAAGTCAATGGGGCCAATCAGTAAACATTAAAATACTCACTATTTCAAAAGTTTAGCCACAAGACTTAAACAGTATAAATGCTAACATGATTTTAGTGTGATAAAATAACTTACAGTTTTACATTTCCGTTGCCTTGAGAATGTAATGTCAACAAACTCTAAAACCCTAAAACGACTGTAAAATTGACGCTTTAAACAAATTTACAGGTCAACAAATACACAATTTTTAACAGAAGAATTAATATAAGTGCTTTTATAAGACTATAAGCTTCACATTTCTGCCTTTAAACCTTCCACAAATTGGCCCCATTCACTTAGATTTTTGCTTTTTTTTAGAAAGACAAAGTAGGACGAGTCGAAATAAATTTATGTGCTAATCAACACTATGCCACAAATGCTGTCAATTGAGCTTAACTTTTTTAAACCCGGAATATTCCTTCAAAATTAATAATAATATATAAGATAAGTCTATTTCTATCTATGAGAATATGGTAGCAGACTCAAAGTTTGTTTCTGCTTAAGGCCTCTCTCCCCCCCACACTCAAGACTGTTGCTGTAAGATACTATGGCTCCAGAAACATTCTCTAAAAACACACCTGCGATACACACTCCAGAAATACACTATACAGATACACTCCACAAATATACCCTTCTCTCCCACAAACAGCCAGCGCTGATACACTATCAGCACACACCACTATGCACACTCCTGCTCAATGCAAGCCAGGGAAAACACTGAGTTACTCAACACACCAACCTGGCTTCAAAGGTCCTTCTCTCTTCAGTATGTGCTGACCAAGAACTGAGTGTCTGCTCATCAGGGGAAAGAAAAACAGCACTGCGCCAGCTTTAGAAGTGTGCAAGTCTCAACTGCGGCCGTACAAGAAGAATGCCGCCGTTTCAAGTTAGCACAAACATTTTGTGTGTGTGCCTGTGTCTAAATCATGGCTGTTCTAAAATAACAGGAGTTCAAGTTTAAAGAAACACAGAGTTTTCTCATATTTTTGAAATCTTTGAGTGAAAATCTTTCAGTGGGGCACCAAACCATACAGCCTTCAGCTCTGTATGTATGTGCATTTAGCTAAACCTCTATACATTCCTTTTATTGTGACTAATGTAAACTCTATGTGGCATGGCGCAGACATGTACACACTCACAAGCCACAGTGTGTGAGGGGAGCATATGTTTTTTTAGAGTGATAAGTGTGTTTGTGTTAGCTTATTGAAAGACGTGTTTCAGAGTAGTCCGACCAGAGTGAAGGAGAGAGAGCGAAGAAAAAGAGAGTGAGTAAGAATGCAAAAGAGAGTTTACAACAAATCCCAGCCTCGTCTAAACTAGAGCAGGACATATCATTTCAAATAACTCCATTTTATGCAGTTGTGTGTGGTCGTCACACTTTATTTTTCAATTTACAGTAAACACGGAGAGCTTTGCATGTCAGCAAGGTATTTCAATTGAGTGGGCTGAGTGTTCTATAAATAACAAGCAACAGGCCTAATGTTTATTGAAAATTTGTGACAATTTTTTACTCCACACCACTAAAAAATATGAAAAAAAAGTGTTCCTTCTCCTGAGTTCCATCTTAGACCTCTTTAGTAATGCATTTCTAAATGCTCTTTTGTTTCAGGTGTGGGACCAGCATCGTTTTGGACAGGTGTGTGTGGCAGCGCTACATTGACAGCATGTGTGTAATGGTAGAGGATGTCTAAATCTGGTCTCCGTAGTGAGGACACTTGTCCCTGCGCTGCTCCGCCCGGGATGGTCACACTCTGTCTCCTGCTGTACCTTGCGGCACTTGTCTTCCCTCCGGTATACAGCGCCCATCTGTTGTCCCCAGAGCCCACAGGTCAGACATTACATCTCATTCTACATGTCTCTCTCTCTCTCTCTCGCTCTCTCTCTCTCTCTCTCTCTCTCTCTGTTTCTCTGTCTCACTATTTACAGGGTTCACATGGACTTCAAATACAAGTCTGAAAAGTCCTGGAAATAAAATCTTAAAGAGATCTTTTACCCAACAATAACAATTCTGTAATCATTTACTCACCCTCATGTTGTTCCAAACCTGTATAGCTTACTTTCTTCTGTGGAACGCCTGTTGGTCTGACACCCTGTCTACACCAGATGTGAGCAACGTGTCGCTTAAAAATGATTAGAGCTCATTGTAATTAATGATTTAGTCTACACTCGAAATGTCCATTGCGTGCATTGCATCTGTTGCAGCGCACCTCGTCCATTGCTGCATGCCGTGTCTCGCCAGCAGTAAAAGAGTCTCTCCTACCATTTTTCACTGCACGCGCTAGCGCAACTACAGCCAACAACACAAATACATTTTTTTAGAATGTTTATGTTGATGCTTCAAGTGTAGACAGCCTCAAGCCATTGCGTTGGGTCGCATCAACGGATGCACCTGGTGTACGCTGGGTGTTAGTCACCATTCAATTTCATTGCACCTTTTTTACTTACAATAAAAGTAATGGTAACTGAGGCTGCCATGCGACTTAGCATCTCCTTTTGTGTTCCACAAATGAAAATCATAAGAGTTTGGAACGCATGGGGGTGAGTAAATAATGACAGAATTTTCATTCTATTAATTTAAAAGTCATGGAAGTAGTAGTGAATGCACATTTTTGTAGTTATGCTTAGCTATAAAATATTTCATTGGCTCTATGTTTTGTGCTTATGTAGAGAGGAAATTGCTCGCAAGCTACGTATAGTGCTGTTCAGTTTGTGAGCAAATCATTCTTTTAAATAGATGATTTTTAATGAATCGGTCAAACCAGTTCACAGATTGGGATGAGTGATTCATTATCAAACTGTTCTGATTTAAACTTTATCACAAATTACTGAAAAGGTCACGGAAGTCATGGAAATTAATTGATCAAAAAGTAGGGGAACCGTGTATCTGAGCTTTTGAGTCTCATATGCATTCTTATTTAATTTGATTCGCATCTCCTCCTCTTATGAATTCCATAAACGTTCATCAAATATTTAAACTAGGTATAAATTGATCTGAGCTTTCTCAAAATTCACAAACCTGTTTGGACACACACCTCTTCCATCTCAATGCAAGCGCTCCTTAAACATTTATTTCAGGAGCAATCTGTGAACACTTTCACCAAGCTGTTTATTACTGTTAATTACATACTGAAAATGAACAGGTTGTCAGTAAATCTGTGTTTTTAAGAGGCTCAGGTTTCCTGTACATAACAGGCTGAGTTTGTACTGTGGCACAAAGTGGGCATTGTTGCAATGAACACTTGTGTAGCTGATATTATGTAAACACACTTTGTCCTTGCCATTGATTTATTATCCCACAGTTGACGGATGAGGCCCTGCAGAGCAGATTACATGACAGTAAAGTGTGTGTGTGTGTGTGTATGTGGTGTTTGTGTGTGTGTGTAAGCGAGAGGGGGAGAGAGGGAGAGAGAGAGAAAGAGAGAGAATGTGTGTGTGTGTGTGTGTAATGACTGAATAATGGCTTATCACTTCAGGCAGGTAGTACCTGAATTTTCTGCATATGTGGGCAGGCATGAGAGCTCATGTTTTGGTGTTGATAGAGGTGTAGATTGTTTGTTAAAGACAGGTTTTTTGGCTGAGTTCACCCAAGTCTCTGTTTTGTTTGGATTTAAGATGGGTCTTCCAAACAAGTTACAGTCACTTATGAAATAAAAAGGAGCTTGATTCGTTCTTGGCCCATTTCTCGGCTGTTTGAGTGTGTGTTGGGAGAGATCGTCTGATTGCAGGTGGATCTGATTTCTCATCCTGATAGCAGGTAAATATTAGGAGACAGAGAGAGTATTACAGTTAATGTTCACACTTGGTCCAAAGAAAAGAATGCAGAATGTCTTTAGTGAACCCACAGCATTAACAAAGAGGAATTGTTATGAGAAAAGAACCAGCAAACACTTTACCTCCTTTTTAATTCTAACCACCAAATCCACTTTTCTCTCACCTTTTCTATGCTTCTGTTTATCTAATTCTGTTATTCTGTCAATATCCAGATGGAGTGAAAAAAACCTGCATCTGCATGCACACAATTTGTTTCAACGTCTTAATTTGTGGCCTAATGCTTGATGCTTTATAAAGTGTGTTAAATGTCATCTTAAATGTCACTTAAATTCTTCATTATGCTTTAAATACACATCCTATTCCAGTCCCCTCTGATTACATACTATCTATGGTCTATAACCATATTTAGACCCTATTAATGTGTGTACATGAGTGGGTTTTGTGTGTGTGTGTGTGTGTGTGTGTGTGTCATTAGTTGGGGTTCATTCACCTCATTAATGCTCTTTGAAACCTGCTGCATGTCAGCAGATGAGTTATTAATGAGCAAAGAAACAGTTTTTGGCTATAGCCACCTGTTTGCTAAAACATTAAGTCACAAGAGGCTGTGCGTTACAGTGATTTCACCATAAGTAAGAGGTGTTTTGAAGCACAGCGCGAAGTGATTCTTGGCATTTTACAACAGCTTCAAATGTGGCTTTTCCAATAAGAATGTAGAGTCATAACAATCTACTTTATGAAACACACACAAACTTCATTACAGATTGCCAACCTGCACAGCAATGCACACGCACACACACACACACACACACACACACACACACACACACACACACACACACACAGGAGAAGCACGTACACACTTGCTGGTCTGTCAGCCTTTAGGATGGGTCTTAAATATAATTATTAGTTCCCCTGAAGGAAATTTCATAGATACTTTAAATTCATATGTGGTAGAACATATTGCTGAATATATGTGTACGTACGTACATGCACTTATCTGCCACAACATTAAAACCATTGACAGGTGAAGTGAATCAAATTGATTATATCGTTACAATGGCAACTGTCAAGGGGTGGGATATATTAGGCAGAAAGTGAACAGTCAGTTCTTGAATTTCATGTGTTGGAAGCAGGAAAAATGGGTAAGCATAAGGATCTGAGAGACTTTGACAAGGGCCACATTGTGATGGCTAGATTACTGGGTCAGAGCATCTCCAAAATGTCAGGTCTTGAGGGGTGTTCCTGGTATGCAGTGGTTAGTAACTATCAAAAGTGGTTCAAGGACAGACAACCGGTGAACCAGCGACAGGGTCATGGGCGCCCAAGGATCATCGATGTGCGTGGAGAGTGAAGGCTAGCCCATCTGGTCCGATCCTACAGAAGAGCTACTGTAGCACAAATTGCTGAAAAACGTAATGCTGGACATGATAGAAAGGTGCCAGAACACACAGTGTATCCCAGCTTGCTGCGTATGGGTCTGCATAGCCGCAGACAAGTCAGAGTGCCCATGCTGACCCCTGTCCACCACCGAAAGCTCCTACAATGGGCACATGAGCGTCATAACTGGACCATGAAGAAGTGGAAGAATGTGGCCTGATCTGATGAATCATGATTTCTTTTAGATCATGTGGACGGCCGGGTGCGTCATTTACCTGGGGAAGATATGGCAACAGGATACACTATAGAAAGACAACAGGCCAGTGGAGGCAGTGTGATGCTCTGGGCAATGTTCTGCTGGGAAACCTTGGGTCCTGGCATTCATGTGGATGTTACTTTGACACGTACAACCTACCTAAATATTGTTGCAGACCACATACACCCCTTTATGGCAACTGTATTCCCTGATGGCAGTGGCCTCCTATAGCAGGATAACGCGCCATAAAGGGTAGGGTGTGGGTCAGGGTTAGTATATAGTAATTATCATTAGCTTTATATAAAAACAATAGAAGTCTATGGTATGTCCCCTTTTAGATAAGTAAGCGTGTGGGTGTGTGTACATCACTTTCTTTAATTGTATTGTGTTTTATATAATTTTTTGTGACATTATATAAAATATATTATGTGTGAATGAAGTACATTACAGTGTATGATGGTGGCGGTGGTGGTTGTGTGTGTGTGTGTGCTTGTGTGTGTGCTTGTGTGTGCGTGTGTGTGTGTGGTGTTGTTCTTGATTTCCCCCTGCTCTACAATAACACTTCTGGCAGTCATGAACAGATGGCAGAAGTTATGCTCTGTACGACATCCAACAAATACACATACACACAAACACAGACATGTACACTGCTCCTTTACCACCCATGAAATGAACCACTGCCCAGGCAATATTCCTACATCTAACACATACACACATACCCTTCCACACACGCACTCATCCACAACAAACCAATGCTTGATGTGTCAAAAAAACTATCTAATGTGTTCATCAACCTCCTCTACTTAGGGTTAGATTTAGGGTTTGGGTTTAGGTTAAGGTTAGTATATTCTACTATACTGCACATTTCAAGGAGTTTAGGAACACCATTTCCTGTTTGACTGCTGATTTCTCTTCTGGGATGCTTATGAATAGTTAATAAAGCATTAATAATGCATTATGACAGGGTAGCGAAGCTTATACCACACACTGATCAGTCTGTTACTGAAAGTGAGCAAGTGTTGGTTTTGTTTAGCCATATGAGAGATTTCTAAACTGTTATAATGTTACACAGGGACAGCGAGCCATAAGAATTTTTTGGTTTCAAATTTTAGCTGTTTATACTGTGTGATAGACTAAACAGCATGTCAAATGTTTAGGGGGATCTGTTTTTGTTTATAATTTTAAGTTATAAATGGTATTGCTTATACATGTTGATACACTTGGAGTGTGTGTGTGTGTGTGTGTGTGTGCGCGCGCACGTGTGTGTGTGTGTGTGTGTGTGATTGGGGATATTTCTGAGCAGCTGTTGCCAGTTGCTTCTGGGTATCATTGGCTGGAAAGAAGCAAGGCAGAGGATTAGTACTTTTCCTGCTCAGTAATACCTCATCTCTCTCTCTCTCTCTCTCTCTCTCTCTCTCTCTCTCTCTTTGTGTATTAATATAAACATTAATACACAAAGCAGATAATGAAAATAAAATATATTAATAATAAAAAAGTAAAAGTGATAATCAAATATAATTAAAATAAGGTGCCAGGTAAGGAATAAAATAAAATTAAAATATACACTATACAGTTTAAAATAGAATAAGCAAAAACACCCCTTACAATATCTCTCTCTCTCTCTCTCTCTCTCTCTCTCTCTCTCTCTCTCTCTCTCTCTGAAAAAGCTAAGTTTCTCATTTCTATTCATACTAAAAGAGGGGGTGAGGGGGGAAGGGCAGGGTCAGTGGAGAGGTGTGTGTGTATTTGTTTGATCGGTTGTGTTTTCCTTGAGGGAAATTTGAGGTCACGGAGTTGAAAGAGTAAAGTCTCAATCAGATCAGTTGTTATTCGATGAGACTTAACAATGTCATTATTACACATTGTTCAGACAGTTATGACCTATTTGGCTGATGTCTAACACCACAAATATTGAGAAGCGTTAAACCGTTAATTGTATAAACAATTATAGAGTAATGTTAGACCGATATATTAGCCAGGCCAATTAATCAGCTGATAATTGGCTATTTTGAGATTGCTTTGGCCTACAACCATGCCCAAATGTCTGATTAAAATATATATAATATATAATTCCCTTTGTGTCAGCTCCAAAACCTACGAATAGCTTAGTCAATGCATAACACACATTTTCTGTTTCACATATTATTTTATTGGATTTTAAGTAAATAATTTAATTTATTTCCAGCTATATTTGTGCGTCTCTTTAAATTTTATCGTCATTATATCAGCCATTTGCAACACTGCTGTCTAGATATCGATGTTGGCACCAACTTTGAAAACCCATAATGGTTAACAACTAATTTAGATGTCAGAAATATGGAAATTTTCTTTGGAAACTTCCATTGGAAAATATTTAAAAACTGCTCTTTTGTAAATATGACCATATTGTTTGGTTTCTTGAATGGGGATTAAGGGACCATTCACACTAAATGCATAAAAAAGCTATATGCAGCACAAAAAATAGAACAGAACACAGGTGTCTTGAGAGACGTTTTTGACAGTTGAAGTTCTTCTTAACTTGACACGACATCTAAAAAAGCATCCACGACATCCAAGCACGAAACTCTGAAGCAAGACGTTGTGTGGGGCATGATTAAATAGGGAAACAATGTGTACAAACACAAAAACGCATTGGGTGTGAATGGCCACTAAGTTGTGTCTTGGTCTAAATTACATTATGAATAGATATGGAAAGGATGCAACCAAATATTAAAAGGATGGAACCAATGTAACTTTGTAACTTTTTGGGTGAGTAAATTATAAAAATCAAGAAATGGTGCATGAACAACATGGATCAACCACTATTGTTTATTAGAGGGTACATGTCCTGTTGTAAAATGATTGTCTAGAATAGACACTCCATCATGTTCTAATGATCATGTTAGAATAATGAACACTTTTTTTATCATGCAATATTTCGGCAGGTTATTTTAACCCTACTTTCTGAAACAATTACTTTAGAGATAATAATTATTAATTATGAATAAAGACTTGTGTAATGGTTGTGATATATCCAATTATTTTGTTGGTGTTTCTGTAGATTAAGAGCATGTGTTGCATTGATTTTACAAGGCGCTTCAGTGTGTGTGTTTTGGAGTGTGTGTTCTGTACAGTGTTTAGGATTTGAAACTAGGCCAGTTCGTCTATGGAATGACAATTAAGATGGTCCGGTCCCTGATTACAACCTGTGTGTGTGTGTGTGTGTGTGTGTGTGTGTGTGTGTGTGTGTGTGTGTGTTTTCTCTGTGTGTGTCTGTCTGTGTTTGAGTGTGTAGAAATGTGTATGTGTTTAAAAACCGTTGAATGAGATGAAAAAATATTGTTTTAACAAAGAGATAAGAAAAGGTGTGTATATGTGTGTGTGTGTGTGTGTGTGTGTTTGTGTGTGCATGTGCATGTGTGTGTGCGTGTGTGCTGAAAGAGTTTGGCTCAGACACTTGATGGGGCCTGAATGTTCTGAGCGTCTAGCTTCCGTTACTAATTAGTGCAGTGGGGCGAGAGGGTTTGTGTGTGTAGACAAGGCCTTTTTGGATGCAGCAGCTTTCTTAAAATTTCCTCAGGGGCATACTGTCATACAAACTCACACACGCGCACGCATGCTTCAACCAGACAGAATAAAAGAGGTAACAAGCTGCAAACCTCTCTCCGCCCACCTCTCTTTTTGTCTTAATCCTAATCACAGATCCTGTCTTTTCTCATTCCCTCCACTCACATTCAGAGGAGGAATTCAGATTACAATCATTTTCTAGAGGTGTTTACATCCGGCATCTGTGTCTTGTACATTTAGAGGACACACAATTTAGCCATTAGGCTCGAAAAAACTACACAAGTACGCAAATGCAGACACAAATGCTTGGCCAACAGATTGCAACTGTGCTGGCCCGTCTAGAACATACTCAGGGACTATTCAGGCCTTTTTTGAGCTATTGCTGAAGTTTGCAACATCTGTGACACTAGGGTCACGAAATAGAATTGCACAAATAAATGTTGATTTCAAGCAGATTTCCATATACCATTCAGTTGAAAAAAACAAAACAAAAACTGATTGTCCCAACCCAAACTCACACCATTGGTTGAGCCAATGCTGCTTTGTCAGGCTGGCCCGAGACGCTCAAAGAAACAGATCAATTTTGGAAAGTCCACAGAGGCATGGGGAAATGGTGAAAGATGTCAGTCAGGCATATGTTTGCATTAAAAACAGCACATAACAATTTTTTCAATGTTAAAAACAACAATTATAAAAACATTGTATGCATGTTTGGTGTGAAACCCCTTAGGGTGCCTACACACTGTGTAATGCTGCAAATCCATTTTAGTGGGAATGGTGTGACACAAGAATATAAAATGAAAATGCAAGGGTTTAACACTCCGTCATGTGACCAAAAGTTGAGAACATTTCAGCTTTTCCTCTTAACACACTCTAATGTAGGCATCCGCTGTCCAATGAGATATGTCATTGAGGTGGGTCCAGTTGTGCTTTCGAAAATCCAATTCTCTGTATTCACGCTTGGTCTGGCCAATGCACCGCAAAGGTTCTCATGTTTCTGTGCCTGTTAACAATTCTCGGTACTCAAGGTAACCTTCAATTGTGTTATTAATCAGGTAGCTAGCTATAAACATGTTAGCAAGCTTTCTCCAAAAAATGATCTTCAAACTGTTGCTTCGCCATGACAGTAGAAAACCTGAAAAAGAAATCTGGCTGTAGTAATTTAGGCCTTAGCAACTTTTGTGGCAATTCTGAGAATGCAACAAGTAATTACAATGTATGAATTGGTGTTCGACACATTTCAGAATGCAGTGACACATGAAATGGAGCTTGTGTAGCTAGAAGCGTTTGCATTCATGCAATTGCATAAAGTATGTTTCAGGGATTATAGTATACGAGGTTGTAAGTCTTTATAAAAGACTATATATTGCCTGAACTACAGTCCCCAGAAGGTTTCTACATCATCCCTGTAAAACCTCAGCGCTCACACTGGCTCCATTTTCAACACGCTCTCCTGGGGAAAATGGAAACACACAGTAGTCATTTAAGATATTTATTTATAACCCCCTTCCCCCGACACATTAGTGTCTTTGACTGGGCCAAGCATACGTTACACAAACACACATACACAAAAAATCTCATACACTCCCTCTCTTTCATAGGTTCTAGAATAGACACACTCTCACACACACACACACACACTCACACACATAGGCTTTTATTCACTCAGAGAGTCACCATCTGATGTCAGCACTGTAGAACCTCTAGATTTGAGTGGTAGAGAGGTAGAGAAATGAGTGAAAGACAAAATGGGAGGTAAGAGATGAAGGTAAAAAAGTGGGACGGAGAATAAAATGTGACGCGTCAAGAGAGAAACTCACAAGAAGTGATATGAAAAGTGATCAAAGAGGCATAAGCACTTCATGTGGCCTTCAGACAGCCTCGGATGGATTGGTGTTTTTTGGGCTCACACTTAACCGTGTGTGTGCATGCGTTTACATTTAGCAGGCGATCTATAATTCATATGCTTGAATCTGTATTCCACTCGAGCTTAGTCTCGTCTGCAAGCCGTCTGCCAACACACTCCTGACCTCATACACACAAAAAGCGCAATGCATATCAAATACATCAACCCTTTGTAAGTCTGTCTTTGTAGAGATGAATGTCACTTTGAGAGAGACAAACTTTGAATAGAGAGAATGAAAGAGTGCTATAGAGATGCTACAGGGTTTGACGGAATAGAGAAAGGGATTGATGGATAGAGAAATTAAGGAAATTCTGTCAGGTAGAATATTTATTTCGTCATGTTGCATTTCTTCAGCTCAGCAGGGTGGAAGTGTGTGTGGGTTTGGTGTTTTATGGCATCATAGACATGCTCCCGACATGAGGACTGTTCCAAAATATATATATACTGTATATATGTTTGTTTTTTTTTTACACAAAATTTTCTTACTGATTGTCTTTGTCTTATTGTCTGACAAAAATATCTAAACGTCCTTAAAAATATATGTACTTAAAAGTACTTTAATATTAATTCTTGTTTTCAGATAAATCTGCCAAAAGTTAGTGTTTTTATGTTTTAAACAAGACAATTTATATTTGCCAATGGGGCACGAAACATAAACTTTGAATTCATAAACTTTGAATCTCTCTTGAAACTCTTTGAATCTAGTTTTGTTTTTCTGATTCCATTGGCAAATAGTTTTTTAATATCAGTATAAGCATTTCTATTATATATTATTTAATTTTTTTTTTATTATTTTTCTGAAAACAAGACAAAATATCTTTTATTTTGCTTCTCAAGCTTCTCAGCCCACTAAGTTTTGGAACAGAGCTATTCTCCTCTACAATATATGCAAATGACAACTGTAACTATCTTTAATTACTGTTAAGGGTACTTGTGCACAGCATATCAGAATTTACTCCATTAATGCATGTCTCTCTTTCTCGTTCTGTTAGACGGGGTGTCAAGTGAGGTGGAGGTATTTCTGGAGGACTATGTGGCAGGAGTAGGAGACACTGTGGATCTCTCCTGCACTCCACATGACTTCCTGGTCCCCATCGTGTGGCAGAAAGATGGCAACGCTGTGTCACCTGGCAACCGTACGCGGGTGGGGCAAAAAGTGCTCCGCATCATCAACATCTCCTATGAAGACTCGGGGGTGTACTCCTGTAGACACACTCACAGCAGCATGCTACTAAGCAACTACACCATCAGAGTCACTGGTCAGTATGAAACTGTGTCCGAAATCACTCACTATTCACTTTTCACTATTCACTATTCACTATCGGCCATTTTTTAGTACTCTCCGAATTCTGAGTTTGTTCTATACATATGTTCCCTCATTCTTACACGCAATGCACTTTCAGTCGAGTGTACAGCCGATGTAGAGGTTATTGATGATTTTTATTTTGCCATTCATTCCAAATGATTTCTTTCTTCACTAATTCACTGAGGTGACATTATTTTTATCTCAAAAGACTGCGCACCGTTGAAATGATTCAAATATTCGGTTACATGTAGGTAATGTATTAGTCTAATAATCAGTGGAGGTTATATTATCCATAACTTAAGTACTATATTATAATCTCATGAGTGGGATATGCGCACAAGTCATCTCTTCTCTGTGCTCAGAATTCTGCCCAGTTTGGATGGGAGTGTGTCAAGAATCAAGATAATAATAATTTACTCTTGTTTAAATGTGTTTATACTTGTTGGCAGTTTTTTATTATGATTATATTATATTTATTATCATTATCATTAATTATCATAGTATTATTTTATCATATGTATTATCATTAAATATACATTAAACGTCAAACAGAATGAAAATGTATTGTATATATACCATTTTACAGGCATAAGAACTAATATTATTGTTGTTATTTTGATTATTATTATTCTGAATATATAAGTTGTTTCTGCGACAGCTCCAGCAGCCCTACACATGGTGTATACATCAGTGTCATTTTCACTCATTTAGTTCACTCCTTGCTGACATAGTGCACTCACTGCCATCCACTATATAGGAAATAATGAATGAGTGCATGGGTTAGCGATTTCGGACACAGCATTCGACTCTACTTAACTCTCTTTTGTAATGTCTTCAAGTAGCAGTGTTGTCTTTTTTATAAAGTAGAATTTTGAGCACAAGCTCAGGCGTGCAAAGCATTGATTGGGCACTTGCCAATCAAACTCGTTCCCAACAGACAAACAGGTCTTGAGACATATTACCTATAGGCAGACTTTGACATTCATCATACTAGCACAATAATACATGCACAACGAAAGAATGTTAAACAGTCTGCTTGTTGTTTAATATTCCAGGGGGGAGTTACAGAACTCTTAGCTAAAAACACTATTACAGAATAGTTTTTTTTTTTATTCCTTACCTGAATAAAAATCAGAGAATTATGAAATGTGGCTCTTCCATGGGAAAAACAAGTGTTGAATGTAGAGGAAAATGCAATATCTTAGTCATTATTGATTCAAATCTGTGTACAATACACTCTAGAGTGTATCGTTTGTCTGTGTATCACATACCCGTATGACCCACTGAGTTAGCAGGTATTGTTACGTTTTAGTTTACAGACATTTAAAGTGTCTCATGTTTGGAATTAAGTATTAGTGTATTACTGAAAACTGTGCAGTTTGCATTGTATGCTGCCTAATATTTAAAAAGAAAAATATTTGAAACAGTGCTATGAAAAATGCTTTAAACAGTAGTATGCTCCATGCATGCTTAATTCAGTGAGTGGCTTTCAGTTATCATATTGGAAATTTAAATATGAATTAAAATTTGGGGCAAAAATGTCTGATCCTTTTGCCAGTCCAATGAAATAATTAGTCATGAAATTGATGTTCAGAATCAATGTAATTATAAAGTTGTATTTACCATATTGGAAATGGAGCTCATTTCATTATGCCAAACACTACTGCATGCAATATGCGCTTTTAGTATACTGCAGATTTTGACGAATGTTTCTTTGAATGCATAACATTTAAATACTGCACTAAATACTACTGCAAAAGTAGATTTGTGAAAATGTGTGTGTGTGTGTGTGTGTGTGTGTGTGTGTGTGTGTGTGTGTGTGTGTTTAAACAGTAGTTTGGAGTGATCTTATGACCTGTAAACTTGAGGACACAAGCTGAGCTGCTCATTGATAACTAATTAGAACATAATTATCTTTAATCACCTAATCATTTAAAGCAGATGGGAGAAGGAATAACTAAGTGAGAGTTTTTTTTTTTTTTTTTTTTACGCACATGTGTTTGGCATTAGGCCAGAGCAAATCAGCTCTCCTTCTCTCCTGTGACTGGAGAAAAAAAAAATATTTTAAACGGGCACACAATCTGGACCAATTACTGCAATTCGATAAAGCGTCCACAAGACAGCAATATCCTGTTCTGCACACTTTAAAACAGAACAAAGCTCCCAGACAAACTGGCAGACAGCAACATACAACAAAGGAACATAAGAACAGAACTTAAAAGAATTGATCACTGAAAATAATTTTCTCAGTTTTCCAAAACCAGTATTTCTTCTGTGGAACACAAAATAATTTATTTGCAGAGTGTTTATGTTGTTCTTTTTCATAGAATGAAAGTGAAAGGTAACTGGGGCTGTCAAGCTCCAAAAATGACATAAAAGGCACCATAAAAGTACCATTAAAGCAATCCATACGACCGAAGCTGGAAGATAGCTTATGTAAGAAAAATACTGAAATTTTAATTGTTATTCATTAAAAATCTCTCCATCAACATAGCTCAGTAATCTTATTCGCGTTCACGTATATTCAGACATGCCACCTTAAGACACATCGTGACTGCTTTGACATCAGTGACATAAAAAATAATTAGTTCTTGTGTGTCTCGTCATTGATGTCAAACCTGGTGCGACGCGTCATACATTTTTTACTTTTGTGGTGTTCTATTCCTATAACAGCATGCAACTCCACAGAACAACAACATACCTCTCAAAACTCCAAAACATTTTATAAGATACAAACCACATTAGCCAATGAAGACAAAAAAAAAAAAAATGAAATATATCTTTATAAGTTTCTAGTAAAACTAATGCTGTAAAAAATCCCACACACAGAAAGCTTCAGTGTCCCAGTAACAGCATATCTTTAGCACTAAATAGGCCTAGTGTTGATATCACGCTCCACTGGTATTTTAGGAGTGTGTACCCTACAGTGTTACCTGTGTATATGCTCACAGAGGAGGAGCTGAAGACAGAATAATATCTTTTTCATGGAAATAGTGCTTTTTTCATCCTCTGAATTAGTTCATTTAGTTCATGTGTGTGTGTGTGTGTGTGTGTGTGTGTGTGTTTGTACGTGTGTGCGTGCGTGCGTGTATTTCTGAGCATGTGTGTGTAAAAATACAGAAATCTCCAGGACGTTTCGCTTACTCAAACATCTGCCATCCATTTACCGCTGGGTGTGAGAGTGTTTGAGTGGTGTGTGAGTGTTGTGAGTGTGTGCAGTAATTGGTTTTGATTTGTTATCAGTTTATTTTCCTCATTCTGCGGATCATATGAATAGGTTCATTGTTCATAGAGAAAGGCCACTGTGCTGTGTGGTAATAAGATCTCTCTCTCTTTCTGTGCCACTGTCTCTCTTAGATTCCTTGTCTTCTGGCGATGATGAGGACTATGATGAAGATGAGGACGATGCAGGTAATGGAAATGGTGTGTTCAGCCTCTCATTCCTAATTTCATTCCTATTTTTTCATTTGATATTTTTATGTAATGACTCCGTTGCATAATAAATGCATTAGACTGCATCTCTCTTTGCTGGAGTTATAGGTTGCATCTCATTTCATCAGCTACTTTCTTCCACTTAATGCTAAAACACAAAATCTCCTGAGAGAGAAGAAGAGGATGAGAAATAATTTAAAGTCTAACTGTGTCATGTGAAGTGTGACACATTTTTTTTTAAAATGACATATCTTCAGCTAAATTTGTATATCTACAGAAAGAAAGATAGAAAGAAAGAAATGTCTGTACATCTGTCTATTGTAGAGAGGTAGGGGGAGGGCTCAGGGTTGAGGGGAGGGCATGAAATGAGGGATTAAGCAAAAACCAGAAACCCCTTTAGAGTTTAATGACCAGTAATCCAGCTCTAATTAAGAAGAGAGAGAGAGAGAGAGAGAGAGAGAGAGAGAGAGAGAGAGAGTTAGAGAGAGAGAGAGAGAGAGAGAGAGAGAGAGAGTTCAGTACATTTCAGCAAAGAGCTGTGAGGTCTGGCCTCTTTGAAATATTTGAGAAGAGCTGAGGTTGTGTGTGTGACATTCTGATGACATCATTCTGTAATATCTTAATGATGCTGCGCTGGTTACCGCTCGCCGTTTGGCTGACTGAAGCAAGCTGTGTGTAATATCAGCTGTATGGAATTGCGTTTTACTTTGATGGCTTATTTTGGCTGTAGAATAAAAGTAAATTAAAAAAGTTGGGTCACTGTAGATTTGTGGTCCCCACTTCAAAGCGTAGATTATCTGTATTGAACTGCATATAAAGTGTAAGCAAGGGCAAACCACACATACATATGTATTGGCCAGGACCACTGTTGGGTACGGACCCTTGTTAAGTTGCCCTGATGGTTTGACTGGCATGCTCTACTGACCATCAGAGAATGTATTGCAAAGTAGATATATTATGTTTTTGTGCATTTGTGTACCTACAAAAATTGTCTCTAAATGTGAGAAGAATCTGACAAAACCTTCCTTTGTGCACTCTCAGAAAATATTTATAATTTAAAGTATTGTGTACCTTTAAAGTTACAATTATGTTTTGTTCCTCTGGGAGCAAACAAAAAAAAAAACGTTTTTGTCTTCTTAAGGGTACAAATATGTACCCAAAAAGTGGTGGGGACAGTTTGGAGGGGAGAGGGAGTTGTTGTGATGTCACAAAGTGGCGAAACTCATGAATATTACTTAGGTTATGTGCAGAGAATGTCAAATAATATTTGACTGTTTTGATAAATAGTTGTTGATAATTCTTGATGACCAATTCAAGTGCTCTAATAATTATTTCACATGATTAATTCAATTTTTTTTTTTTAAAAGCTCATAGTGTGCCTGACATCAACATGTAGTGACACAGATAAGAGGCACGTATATAGGAAGCTTAATTAATACAGGTATTCCACTCAAATTAAATGTACTCGAAACATCATGCTTGTGCAAAAATGCTAGTTAAAATGGGAGAAACAGTGCACCATTTTGTTTTTCATCTTTTGGTCACACTTTATTTTAAATTATTCTTGTAACTGTTTGTTTATATACCAATGTAATTACTGAATAATAATAATTTTACATTACATGTAAATACTCTTATAATAATTTTATGGAGCTGCTGATACTTAAATATTGTTATTGTTATTACTATAGTATTTAATAATAGTAACATGCAATATGTGTAACACGGACATTGCTAAATGAAATGTTACCCTTCTTTTACCTTTTTGATCTTTATTCACAAGGAGTAATACACTGGTGTATTGATTGATGTATGGGATCATGAAATCAGACAACCTCCCCTCGAAATCCAAACTCAAGTTGTCAAAGAGACGTATATTATGACGAGGTCTAAACGGTAATGTCTTGTCTGTCCACTTGTGATCGGATCACCCAAATGCATCTTAATACCTGGTGTAAACAGGGCCTATTTTATAATCCACATTTGGCTTGACAGTCCAAAAACTTTGATGCCATTTTTCTCAGTTTCAGTGTTGGCTTAGTTTGCGTTTTTCCTTTGTAAGGCAGTATGGTATATGCCCATGGAAATAGTTATGATAATGTGTGTGTGCATGCATGCAGGCATTAGTGTGCCGGTGCTCCGTGTCAGAAATGCCAAAGGAAACGCCAGCCTGCCAATCTCCCCTCAAATTTACAGCAGATATCATCTATACAGTAGGCAGAGAGAAAGAGAGAGAATTATATAGCTTCTTTGCACTGTTGCATTTTTAGCTAAATGTAGATAAAAAAATTACTACAGTTTTTCCAAAGTCAGTTATTGATTGTGCCACACTTCTTTTTTCACTTTCTCTCTTTAGTTGTTCGTGTGTGTTTGTGTGTGTGTGTGTGTCTGGAGATAAATGTGGCGTCTGTGGATTTAATCACCAAGTTCACAGGTTGATCTGATCTTGAGTTAATTGTTTGACAAGGGATGAAAGCATGTTTACTAAATCTCTTAAAGACACACTCATATTTACAAGGTACAAGACCAGGCCAGTCTGAAAATGGAAATAATGACTTTGTTTTGAGTTGTATTGTTGTAGCTGAAGGATGATACTCTAAATATTTATAATCTGATATTTTGCATTAACTACCAGGAAGCCTAAACACAGCACTGACCGCATGACAGTTAGTATTATAAACTGAACTTGTGGAAAAATTAGACAAATGAAAAATTGTCTGTTATTATGAAGTTAATTATAATTAGGAATCCACATTGTGTGTCATAGCTCTGTGAAGGATTTAATGCTGGGCGTCTCTCTGAGTTCTGTCTCTAAGAGCATTAACACGCCTCACACTGTAAATGTGTGTGTGTGTTTGCTTCTACAAACACATTTTTATTCAGTCTAGGAATTAGGCAGCCAGTCTGACGCTGCCACAGTGTGCGCAAGAAAATCTTTCCATAAACATTCACCCACACGAAGACTCCCGGAGAGGGAACACCCTACCTACTGAAAATTAACGGCACACATCAGCATACACTTACAATGGCCACAAAAAGTATTTGGACACTAAGGTCACACTTGAAAATGTATGAATGTCATTGCACTAGAAACAATATATTAAACCAAGTGGCAATTATTGTAGAGAATGATAGCACAAGAAGTTTATAAGTAAGTGTCAATTGCGTCAGGAATGAGGACCCAAAGGCAGGAATGAGGCAAAAAAATAAAGATTTATTAAATAAAGTTATAGAAACAGGGAAAGCAAAACACTCTCAAGGGAGAAAACAACTAAAGAGAGAAAAAAAAGAAAGAAAAACAAATTACAAACCAGACTGGAGGCAGAGCAAGTAAGTAAGATAACAAGGACTAAACAAGGGAGAGTGATGAAGGTAATGAGGAGGCAGAGGCTGGGAAGCACATGGCAGACAAACCTAAAGCCATGAGCTAACACATGAGACTGAAACACACACAAGATCACATGGTGATGAAGGACCAAACACAGCCATGTGCACTCACACAACACACAAGACTGGCAGAAGAGCGCATGGAAAGAGGACCGAACCTGAAGCCATGTGCCCACAAAGGACAAGACATGGAGCATGAATGTCCGGATCACGAACCAGAACAGAAACTGAATTAGGCCAAGTCAGGACCCAGACACCATACTCCGAACATGAAAACACAAACGCTGAACATGAGTGTCAGGATTCTGTTACCACTAAAAACATTACTGACAAAGTGACTGGATCCTGAAGAAGAAAAACGTTTTGACACTTTCTGGTTGTCAAACAGATTGTAAAATTTCCATAGTTAATGTGATAAACTACACCTCTGTGTTCTCTGCTTGGACACTTGTGTGAACTTGAGGAGAACTGACTTCAGACATCCACTAAAATGACTTTAGAAGCACCTTGTTAAAAGTAATTGATAAAAAGAAAAGCAAGGTATATTCTGAAAAAAAGTTTTGACATCACTTGTTTACAGATGCCACTTATTGATCTTGTGTACCTAATGCAATGACATTCCAAAAAAAAATGTGCATGTTGCCTCAGTGTCCAATTACTTCTTGGACCCAATGTATAAAGAGGATAGATCTATTTGCCAATCACTTACTCCTAAGGATTCCTGTATTTTCAATATTTTCAAGTGAATTTGGCAAACTTTCAAAACATCTTCTGTGAACCATAAAGCAATTTTTCAGTATATTTTAAGCAACATACAATTCTATTCCTGTCTTTATCTTTCTTTCAAAACAGAAGCTCCATACTGGACCCGCTCTGACCGGATGGAAAAGAAGCTATTGGCTGTTCCTGCTGCCAATACGGTGAAGTTCCGCTGTCCTGCTGCTGGCAACCCGACACCCACCATCCACTGGCTGAAAAATGGGAAAGAATTCAAGGGAGAGCAGAGAATGGGCGGGATTAAAGTAAGGCAATAGGAATTTTGCTAAAGAATTTGGCCTCCCAAGCCTTTTTTTATTAGATTGTGTTTAAGTGTTTGTTTAGGATTGCATATAATAGAAGTCTGCAATTATTAACAATTTACACAATCAACATCTGCTCCTTCAAGAGCTCTCTCTCTCTCTGGATCTTCTTTACATGTACATTTGAAGTCAGAAGTTTACATACACCATAGCCAAATACATTTAAACTCAGTTTTTCACCATTCCTGACATTTAATCGTTGAAAGCATTCCCTGATTAGTTCAGTTAGGATCACTACTTTATTTTAAGAATGTGAAATGTCAGAATAATAGTAGAGAGAATTATTTATTTCAACTTTTATTTCTTTCATCACATTCCCAGTGGGTCAGAAGTTTACATACACTTTGTTAGTATTTGATAGCATTGCCTTTAAATTGTTTAACATGTTGGGTAGCCTTCCTCAAGCTTCTAACAATAATTTGCTGGAATTTTGGCCCATTCCTCCAGACAGAACTGGTGTAAAGGAGTCAGGTGTGTAGACCTCCTTACTTGCACACGCTTTTTCAGTTCTACCTACAAACTTTCTATCTGATAAAGGTCAGGGCTTTTGTCAGGGCCATTTTGCTACAACTTTAGAGGTATGATTGGGGTCATTTTACATTTGGAAGACCCATTTTTGACCAAGCTTTAACTTCCTGGCAGATGTCTTGAGATGTTGCTTCAATATATCCACATCATTTTCCTTCCTTACGATGCCATCTATTTTGTGAAGTGCAACAGTCCCTCCTGCAGCAAATCACCCCCACAACATGATGCTGCAACCCCCATGCTTCACGGTTGGGATGTTTGTTCTTTGGCTTGAAAGCCACACCCTTTTTCCTCCTAACATAATGATGGTCATTATGGCCAAACAGTAATTTTTTTGTTTCATTAGACCAGAAGACATTTCTAAGATCTTTGTCCCCATGTGCACTTAAAAACTGTAGTCTGGATTTTTTTTTATGGCGGTTTTGGAGCAGTGGCTTCTTCCTTGCTGAGCAGCCTTTCAGGTTATGTTGATATATGACTAGTTTTTCTGTGGATATAGATACTTGCCTACCTGTTTCCTTCAGCATCTTCACAAGGTCCTTTGCTGTTGTTCTGGGATCGATTTGCTCTTTTTGCACCAAACTACTTTATCTCTAGGAGACAGAATGCATCTTCCTGAGCAGTATGATGGCTGCGTGATCCCATGGCGTTTATACATGCATAGTATTGTTTGTACAGATGAACGTGGTACCTTCAGGCATTTGGAAACTGCTCCCAATGATGAACCAGACTTGTGGAGGTCCACAATTTGTTTTGTTTTTTTAGGTCTTGGCTGATTCCTTTAGATTTCCCCATTATGTCAAGCAAAGATGCACTAAGTTTGAATGTAGGCCTTAAAATGCATCCAGAAGTACACCTCCTATTAGAAGCTAATTGGCTAATTGTCTAAAGGCTTGACATAATTTTATGGAATTTTCCAACCTACTTAAAGGCACAGTTAACCAAGTGAATGTAAACGTCTGACCAACTGGAATTGTAATATAGTCAGTTAAAAGTGAAACAATCTGTCTGTAAACAATTGTTGGAAAAATTACTCGTATCATGCACAGAGTAGATGCCCTAAACGTCATGCCAAAACTATAGTTTGCTAACATTAAATCTGTGGAGTGGTTAAAAAACAAGTATTAATGACTTAAACCTAAGTGTATGTAAACTTCTGACTACAGCTGTACACTGTAGTGAAGAGGAACAGAAAGTGTGTGTGGTCTTGTTGTTATTTCTGTGTTTGTAAGTGTGTGTGTGTGTGTGTGTGTGTGTGTGTGTGTGTGTGTGTGTGTGTGTGTGTGTGTGTGTGTATTGGAGGGAGCCAACTGATTCTTGGTTTATGTTTTTAATTTATCTGATGGCTGTTGCTCCTTAGCATTGGATGATTTTCCCCCCACAATTAAATACTGTTATTAAAGTTATTTAACATAACTTTCCTTAAGAGTCACTTATGCTCCCTGTTTGAAGATAAAAAATCACAAATGAAATTTTGAGATGAAATTGAGACAAATGGCCATTCACACAAAATGTGTTTCTGCATCTGTCTGCACTGATTTTTAATTGTTTTTCTATTTAAACGTGTGATAATAGATGGAAATTTTTGACCATTGTGCAGGGTCTCACTGTTTTCTCAGCATATTGTGCCAGACTGGCTCATTTTTTATTTGTCGTATCAATTTAGAAAAAAGTAAACTTTTAAAAATGCTCCTCAAGACACCTGTATTCTTTTCTGTTCATTGCACTGTGTCTACCTTTTTTTTAGTGCAAGGACACTTTAGGTCTGAACTGTCCCATATGGCTTAAATCTCCAGCTTTTCAGAATTTTCTTCTGATGAAAAGACCCCAGAACTCCAGAGTTGAAGAAGAGATCTCAACAATGAGCAAAAGCTGCTTAAGACTCAAAATCACAGTATGCATTTATATGCACTGTGTTCATAGCTTTTTCTTTACTCCCATATACATGCGACTCGGTCAGTAAGCAGCTTTCTCCATAGCAACATAATTTCCCATTGACACTTGTATAAATAACAATCAAGGGACCTGAAGAAGACTTAGCAGTTTTATTCTCTGTTGCTTCACTTTATTTCCAGATATTCCAGCGTTGTTGTTGTGTTTGTTTCCTTAACTTCTCATTGTAACCTGCTGCGTAATTGCGCTGCAATAGTGGAGTTTCTCTCTTACGTCAAACTCTGGGATTCCCCCAATGTAATTGAGCATGTATATGCAGATGTGAGGGACAGTTGATATTTTAAATTGGTGTGTATAAATGGATATATTTGTTTTTGTTTTTTGTGTATGTGTTTTTGCATTTTCACTTTTAGTTTTTTCACACGTGTACACTCATGAATAACCTGTAAAAACACAATGCTTTTACATGGCCACATAAGCCGCGTTTCTCAGGAGAAACATGGGTGTCTTGAACTGATGCCTCCTCATCCCTTAAATGGCATAAGGAAAAAGGCATTCTCGTCTACACTATGTTTCAGAATGTCGCTTTCTGCAAAAACCCTGGAATAAACCTTTTATATAAGTGCATGTCAATGTGCTCAATGTCACAAACCAAATACTGTATCAAAGTCTGCAATCAAAACTCAGGGATTTCAAAATGATCTAAATCATTTCTTATCAAATTCTTCCATGACCAAATAATGAGCAATGCCATTGAATAGCTCTTTAATGGTTCTGTATGTCAATAAGTCTCATTTATTTACATTTATTTTAGTATTTTAGTTGTAACATCTGAAACAAACTGATCTGTTAACTCTTAAAAGAAACATAACTGAGAACTCCACTAAGTCTCCTAAGCTAAGAAAAGCAAAGTCTTTATTACATTTTCTTCTGTGTCTCTACACACACAGACACAAGCATGCATATTAAGATTCTTTAACATACTCTTACTTTGCATTGACCTGTTAGCATAGAATATAACCAGCATCCCCTAAGAGAGAAATTTGGAAACAAAACATTGAACTCTCCACCTCTTCATGGCCATAGTGACCACCCTGCCCTTACAAACTCACACATGTATTCACACACTAGGGGTCCACACTGACTCAGGGTCATCCTTTACATCAGACCTGCCCTCTGAATCAAAACATTCACCAGTGGCATAGAGATGCCTGACAGCATCATAATAGCTTTATTTAACACACACATACACAGAGGCTTGACAGCTCACATTTAATGTCTGCTGTCTCTATTAAGACCAAGGCTAAAAGTCATAGGTCTTATATTTATCCGTGTGTGCAAATGACAGGACTGAAAGCTTGATAACACTCTGAAAAATGTGTTAAAGGGCAGTTCACACAAAAATGAAACTTCTGTCATCACTTACCCACCATTATGTTGTTATGAACCAGTATGAATGGTTAGGAACAACATGAGGATGAGGAAAAGAAGGCGCAATTTTCATTTTTGGGTGAACTGCCCTTTAACACATTTTTGTGTTATTTTGCAGAGAGCCATTCCGTTGAAAATGAAACATAAGGAGTTTCAATGATTCCCTGGGAGATCAGGGTATTCCATCGAAAAAACTATTTTCTGCATGGAACAATGATGCCATGATTATGTTTCAATTGGAACTGGAGCCAGTCATACATTTGACTACTTCTCTGGCCGACAGTCAGAGCTTGTTAATTGCAGAATAAATGCAGTAAGATTACCGAATGAGTTTTAAATGCAAGTAAATGAGTCACATGCCATACACTCATTGTTTAAAACTATCCATGGCTTTGTTTAGACAGTTGACTTTCCCACAGCTTTACCCTTCAAATGACCACACACACACATCAATGCAAACACACTCAAACAAACACTCTTACAGACACACACAACCTAGACACTTTCTGTCCCTAACTGGCAGCTTTCTTAGGTCAGAGGTCACCTCTCTATTGAGTCATCAGAAGGGGGTGGTTCTAAGAGGGTGTTGCCGTGGTAATTTAGAGACGTTGAATGACGGGGGGAGGTGTGGCTTTTTTCATGCTCACATATGGCAGCCGAAGTCGCATTGTTAGAATGCTAATCTGTGGCACTGTGGGTTAGTCACACCTCGCATTCACATACACACTGAAGCTTTGTGAAAACAGTGTGTGTGAGAGTGTGCATGAGAGCGTCTTGCAACATATTCAACAGCTCAATTGATGAGTGAGTGCACGAAGACTGTTACGTCTTCTGGAGAGATGACTCAATTTCAGTCTGCGTTCTCTGCGGGAGCACCAGTTCTTTAAATTCTACATGCTTAAAGCATTTTGAATGTCACTAATGAAAAGCTGAATCCCTAATCCACTGGCAAATATACCTTTTTGTCTGTATGCCACAGCAGCAGTGAATAACGTTTTTGTATGGAAAAAAAGTTGATGTTTGAAGGTCAAGTGTGTAATTTATCGATGTTCAAATACTTTCGCCTTTCCCGGTTTGCAGTTCATTCTGCCTAAGACAGAACTTAAAACTGGCTGTTAAAACTGGCAGGTTTATATGAAACATAAAGCAAATAATAAGGGGGGGGCTAAATCAAATAATTAAATAATTGCACAGAAGTAGACTTTGTAATAAAATTTCTGTCAGAACAGTAAAGTAATGTACAGATTATTTTACAGACATAACACAGAAAATATGCATAATATGCATTTGTATAATATATTATGCATACTATACAGTACTGATTGTGGATATCCAGTTTACTTAATACTTTAATGCTGCAAACAAAAGATCTGGTGTCACTAACCTGGCAAATTGTGGCAAATCCAAGATTAGTTCTTGTTTATAATGCACATTACATCAAGTTGGTATCGCATCTTCTTGTTCTTTTCCGATTTATGTGCCCTTATCAATATGAACTGATTGATGTTGGCCTGTTGTATGTCCTCTAGAGCTCTTTGCAGACTTTCACATGATTATGCATGTATGATTATAGGTCAGTTGTATAAAATTGATGGGATCATTTAATGATGAAACATTTCCTGTCAGACTCTCACTTTCCACTGAGAGAGGCACAGAGAAACAGTTTTGTCATTTTAATGACTAGTCCTGGGGTCAGTTGTTTTTGCTTCCTGTCTCTGAGGGTCAAATTAAACAACACCGCTGTCAGAATGAGCCTGCATCATCTTGACATAACCATAAATCACATACACACAAACACACACATATATGCAAGAGAAACCTGAGCTACTTGTCACCTCCTGGGTCCCTTTTACTTTTAATATCCCCAGAATTTCGGCTCAATCCTCAAAACTGATTTTATCTCCTAACACAGTCTGACATTAGAGCTAAAGAGGCCTAATACGTTAACAGAGTAATGCTTGGAGGAATTTGAGCGGTAAAGTTCAGCTGATTATTAACCATCCTATAATACCCTGGGTATTTCTCGCTCAAGAGGAATTTACTAAAAATGAATTGCGGCTGCAGATAGCGCTGTTTATTTCCACACACTGTCTGCATTGTTTTAGAGCCTGGAATTAACTGGAATTACTGCTGCCATGACCAATTAAAAATGTAAACAAACATGTCTCAAATTGTCAATAATATTCTGTTTGTTGGAGTGCCCCAATCGCCTGATGTCATGTCCACACTAATGCGTTTAAATATGAAAACTTATTCACTTTAAGAGCTTTCTTAAAGATACATTTTGACTTTGTACAACCTTCACAATGATTCCATCATAGGCAACACAAAATTTACTCGAAATTGCTGTCCAACGACGAAACACAGGGGCAATTGTGTTTCTTCTATTTTTGGCATGCGCAGTGAGGGGATTTAAGCACTTTTTTATACGCTTTAGAGTGGTCGAGCAACTTTTGGAAAACACAAATGTACCCGGATTAATGTAGACGTAGCCTGACAGTGGCAATATTGACTGAACCAATGGTGTGAGTTTGTGGTGCAATTATCTGTTCAAGTAGACACTGGGAGTATTCGCAAAAGCTGTTTGAAAACAAAGTTTATTTTTAAAATCCCATTTTGTGCTAGTGCCACAGAAATGAAACACTTCAGCTTTAAAAAAAAATAAAAGTTTACTGCCTTCTTCCCACAGGCGGTAATTGGAAGGCAAATAGCACTGATTTTTGTGAAGAAGGCCATTCAATAAGAAGCTTAATTTGTGTACTGTAGAAAGGAGGCGCGTTTGCACTGAAACAAAGAACAATGACTTAATTTTATTTGCAGTACATCCCTATTCCAGAAAATTCGTGCCTGGTTAAACTGGATTTCTGATTGTTAGTAAATAAGAAGCAGGTTTTTTTATGCTGAAATGCCATGCACAAAAGTGGTGCAACTGTTTAGTGAATTAGCCCCTATGTTTTTCAGTATTAGAATCGGCAAGGTAAAGCATGTCATCATAACACTTTTCTGCTCCTATCATTTGATGAATGATGGGATAAAATGACTAACGACTCTCTATCTCACTGCCTCTCTCTCCTCTCTTTCCATCTTGATAAAGTGCTCGGCTAGATTCACGAACAGCTGAGAATTCTTTAAAGGCTTTTTTTTCCTGTGGACACATTGAGATAAATGTATTACACACACACACACACAAAATACCAGTGTCAAGTAAGATAGAGTCCTAATTTAACTCTCCCTCTCTCACACACACTCTCTCTCTCTCTCTCTCTCTCTCTCTCTCTCTCTCTCTCTCTCTCAGATATACACTTACGCACATATCTCATACTGTTTAGCGTGTCAGTCAGCAAGCTCCAAAGACTCACTGACTGAGAGTGCTAACGAGAGGAGGTGAGGAACCTGGAGACGAGGGGGAGGAGAAGGAATACAGGGGGCATGGGCACATTTGCCAACTTTCTGGGGCATGTGCGTTTGTGTGCGCGCGTGTTGCTGCTCAGGCGGTGTTACCATGTAACTCTTAAAAAACATAGCCCATAATATTTACACAGCTAGATTTATTTCCACTCTGACCTCCAATGCGCAGAGAGAGGGAATGAGAGAGAGACAGAGTGAGAGTGATAAAAAGGGACAAAGAGAGGGAGAGAGAGACATATATGCAATTAGATTGTGGTCTATGAATGAGTTGTTGGTTCTGTGTGTGTATATGCATATGCAAGGAGGTGAAGGGTTTGAGTAAACATAAAGAGACTTTGTGACCCATCGGCACATTTTCCATGCCTGGTGATGTTGGTTTGCCATACAAATGGTGCTGTTGACATGGTGTTTAGGTGTGGCATACATGGGTAGCTACTCTATCAGCAATAGACCAAGCCCCATGGATCTTACTCATGGCATAATACTGACATGAGGAATTCAGCACATGCATTTCATAGACTAACAGAAAAACCTTTGGAAAGACTCAAAAGGACCTCTTAAATAATCTACCACTTTATGAATGAAGTAACTTTCCATAAATGCAATACACTTTGATGTCACATTAATGTATTTTAAAGCATAATATGCACAAATCCAATGTTTTTGTTGTGAGAACTGTTAGGTAATATATACGTTTATTCATAATTTATATTTATTTGTATTTATTTTTTAATTTGATAAATGTCTGTTTTCTTGTAATTGTGGTGTTCATTTAATGGTTTTGCTAGAAAATTACAAAATCACTCAAATTAGGGGTTTAAACTGTCCCAACTTTTGGTAACAGGGCTGCGAACACAGCATAACACAGCTCATTTTATATTTAGTTTGACCTCCTGATGTTGATTATTAACATTTTCTAAAGGTTAAGATGCTTAGTATCTCCTTTCACTAACAATTTCTTGCTAAAGTAAAAAAAAAAGAACAATGTTCGACTTTCATGCCATATTTTTTACCTTATAAATTGAAAGCACTAAAACTCTCTGTCTCTCTTTCTCTCTCGCCTCTCTCTAGTTGAGACATCAGCAGTGGAGTTTGGTAATGGAGAGTGCTGTTCCATCTGACCGAGGGAACTACACATGTGTGGTGCAGAACAAATACGGGACAATCAAGCACACTTACCAGCTCGATGTGCTAGGTATGAACACACACCCGCACATACAATCTTTAACTCAAACTCACCTTCATCTGTCTGCATCAATTACCACCTTCCATCTCTTGTCCAATCAGAACGCTCCCCTCACCGGCCCATCCTACAGGCAGGACTCCCAGCCAATCAGACGGTGGTGGTGGGCAGTGATGTAGAGTTCCACTGTAAGGTGTACAGTGATGCTCAGCCACACATCCAGTGGCTCAAACACATCGAGGTGAATGGAAGCCAGCATGGGCCCAATGGCTCCCCCTATGTCAACATCCTTAAGGTACAGCACTTACAGGGTTCTATTACTGGCTTATCAAAAAAATTTAAAAACAAACCATTTTCCAATTAGGAGAGTGATTTAACTTTTTTTTTACATCACATACTTTTATTATGAAATCTTTATTAGCTTGTGCATGTTGGTTCATAACAAGACGGTTAACAATATTTTAAGAAAGCTAATTATTAGCATTTCCATTCATTTCAATAGTAGTTGCTCGGCTAGACCTTTTGTTGTCAAATTCTATTTAATGAAATTAAAGCCTTCCAAAAAATAGGGGCACTGGTTTACCTTAATATAAATAAATATTTATGATTCAGCAGTAATATTCTGAATGGAGAAACAGGCTTTTTTCCTGCAGAATGGTGTAGTTTTAGCATCTAGCAGCAGATACAACAGATTTTTGAGAAACAAATCCAACTGCAGCTTAAAATAAGCCCCATATTAAGTCTCACTTGAGGTTTGAGTGACTTTTAGAGCACCTCCCTCAAACTGTTAATCGCACCCATGTTAGCATCTCACTATAGACTCTGCAACAGGAGAATTAGGGGTCTCTCACTCTGTTTTTCTTCTCAGAGAAGAGAGAGAGAGAGAAGGCAGACATCTGTTTTGGGCTAAGCTAACCGCCGCGGTGGCGTCGCGAACGGAGACAGCCATTAGCAGTGCTGCCCCACTCACTCTTCAGAAGAGAAGGAGGGAGGGAATGAGGGAAGAGGCTCCCGAAAAAGCCATGGAAAAAAATTTGTGCGGGAAGCAAGGGAAGGGCAGCGTCAGCAGGCAGAGGAGGGGAGAGTGTCAGTTCGCCAGACTGCCATGCTATTTTAGACTCCCTCGTAATTGAAACAGTATTTTACTGGGAGCCGTGCAGCCGGATTTTCCCTTCCCCACAGTCTCATCTGCGCACCCAGCAAAACCTTGCTACACAATACATTTGTTGGTATCTTAAAAGAGTGGTAGAACAAGATGCAGGAGTCATTTTAAATCATTAAGTGTGTATATTCACGTGTAAACGTGCTCCCCTCTGACTAAATGTGTGTGTGTCTCTGCAGAGTTTTGTCAGTAAGGTAAAAGAGGCCCACGATATGCTGACTCTGTATAATGTGTCAGAGAGAGATGCAGGCCAGTACTGGTGCAGAGCCCACAACTTTTTAGGCATGTCAGAAAATGCATTCTGGCTCACAGTGTCCCAGCCAGGTAAAGCTCTCTCCAAACAGCATACTGTCAATCAAGACTTTGGTGGTGGCGTAGAGTCAGTCTCCCTTAATCTCTCTATATTTCTCTCTGCTCTTCTCTCACATATCATACTCCCCTTCTCACACATTAAAAACGGTGACCTGATCCAGGGATTTGTTATGTAAGGCGAGTGTGTGTCTGCTTAATTTAACCGCTCGCTTTTTCTTCTTCTCCAATCAATACAACAAGGGCTTGTTTAATAGGAACCGAGTTGGTGCCACACATACTTATTGATTTCTCATTCACTTTACACTGCCTCTCACATACCAATGCTCCTTTTTAATATTTAAACACACACATCTATAAGTTTTGAGAAAGTTACTTTGAAGCAGTGCTCATAATTTAAATCTGAAGTGTGTAATTTCTGCGTCACCAAACGGAATTGAAAAAATATACAGCTTTTTGTATACATGCCCCTTCTGTCGTTGATTGAACAAACAGGACTCGTGCCATTAGTCGAGTCAATGATATGGTCTTTCTTGAGATGGGTCGCTCAAAACAAACAGAGGAATTTTAATAGACGAATGATTTATGACTGGCTCTGCATATTTAGCTGGGATAGGAGAAAGTATTTTTTACTTAGAAAAAGTAGTTACTGTAAATACACTACAAAGTACTGACAAAAAGTATTTTTTTTATTCAAGGGGTACATATATTTTTAAAGATCACTATTTATTTGGCACAACAACAATGAAAATCTCAATCAGGGTGACAACATAAAATTTACACAATTACAGATATATTTATATTCAAACATAGTGGCAAACAGCAGCATTTAACTAAATATTTTGATACAAATTTTGAGTCCCACACAGGCACTCAAATTAATTAGTGAATCGTTTTGGATAGTTGATTTAATCACTGACTATGTTTACATGAACACACAAAATCGACTTATTGCAAGAAAGTGGGTTATTGCAAGAAAGCAGTGTTACGACAGTCGATATTTTACATTGGTGTATATAGATGGGTATAGTTTATAGTGTTTGTGCTTTTCCCACTCTACCCCGAGAAATGTTAAAGTCTTTCCGCTGTGTTGAGTTGTTGTTGTCTGCATCCTATGATGTTTGTCATCCGGTCTGTTCAGGCACATGCACGCTCAAAAATATCCATTTGAACGCTACTTATGTGTTTATATGACCACATTTGCTGCGTTATCCGGGAGAAACCTGTGTGTGTTTTACCGCTTTCTCTTAATCCCTTAAACGGTCTAAGGAAAACGCCGCTTTCTGCAAAAACCCTGGAATAAACCGTTTTCTTAAGTGCATGTAAATGGGGTCAATATGTTTACATGCACCTTAGAAGTTTGATTTCAGTCAGATTAACACAATAATTATGTCATGGCTCCGGTGAGTTTGTTGGTTGTTTTGTATGTTTAGTTATTTTCTCTCCCTCATGTCTTGCAGGCATGGCCAACATGCATGATCGGTGTTTCCATGGGAACACTGATTGTTCCCAGGGGAACACTGATCATGCCACTGATTAGCATACCGACAACACCTGTTCTCCCCTAATTCACTCCCTTCTTAAGACCTTCGTGTTCTCAGTATCTTTGCTAAATTGTTGTTTGATGTTGAGTTCTAACCTCACGCTCTCTGCCTAGTTGGTCCAGTCTCATGTATCTGTTCGTTGCCCACATGTCGGGTGTGTGGTTGCCTTCCAGTATTGCTGCATGTCAGCTGGTCTTCTTGTCTCTGCCCGCGTGTCGGGATTTAATTTCGCTCATCTCTGCTGGGCGTTGTTCTGCAACGGAGGATTCTACAAAACTGTTCCTGACTTCCACCACGCACACACTCATCCTACGAACACACTCTTCAAGGATTTCCCCGTGCGCAAATATGACGTGCACAGCAATGGAGATTGCTTCCAGCTGCTGCAGCCAGGGTTGGGATTTTCTACATTCCTCCACCCAGTGACTGCTCATTATTATTGTTATATAAATCCTTTGAACTGTTACTCTTGGGTCTGTTTGTTTCACTATCATTCATTACAGAACAATCTAGCCAGGTATAGACCCAGTGGAGGAATCCACTCTTTGCTCCACCCTCTCTCAGCAGGGACTTGCTGGGACGTCAGCTGGATCAAATCTCAGGTTGCTTCCTTAATGGCTCCGGCATTTCCTCTGGCTCCTGAACGCTTTGAAGCCCGCATTCCCCCTTCAGCCCCGTATTCAGGCGAGGTGGAATCCTGCAGAACATTCCTTTCACAATGTTCCCTGTTCTTCATGTTACAGCCCTCTACTTTCGCTTCAGATACGATGAAGTTGACCCGTGTTATTACATTCCTCACTGGAAGGGCTAGCGAATGGGGCACTGCCTTGTGGGACAACAGACATCCCTGCTGTGCTTCCTATTATGCCTTTACTACAGAACTCCACCGAGTGTTTGATCACTCGGCTCAAGGTTGGGAGGCAGCGAGGGTTTTATCTGGACTGTCTTAAGGAGATCAACGAGTATTATATTATGCAACTGAATTTGGCACCCTAGCTGCTTCTTGTGAGTGGAATGACCATGCTATGTGTCATCGATTTCTGCATGGTGTTTTCGATGACATTCTGGGCGAGATTCATTCTTTGGATTTGCATGCTTCAATGACTTGCTGGATTTAGCTCTCTGAGTCGATAAATGCCTGACCCTACACCGTCGCTTCCGTCAATGGCTGATCCTCCAACCCATTCTGCCTCTCCAGCCAACTCTTCAGTCTCACAGCCCAACACTGAGCCTATGCAAGTCGCTAGAAATAAAATCTCATGCAGGGAGAAAGAGCAACGTCTCGTTAATGGACTGTGTTTTTACTGTGCTGCCTCTGATCATGTTGAGCGCAACACCTTTGGTCAAAATCCCTGGACTTCAGGTACTTCTCCCGGCCAGGCTGCATTATGGATCTGCCTGTCACATGGTTTCCACCTTGGTTGATTCCAGAGCTGATTTGAAATTTATGGACTTCGAATTGGCTTCTAAGAGGCGACTTCCTATGGTCCAGTTGAAAAGACCCACACCCTAAGTGGCATGCTGCTGTCTGTCATCACTCAATCCACAAAGCCGATCACCTTCATCTCTGGGAATCATATGGAGCGATTGTCCTTTGTGGCATGGGGGGTAAGATCATGTGTCGGTCTGCGGGAGAGGGAGAGTGGTAAGGCTTGTCACCTGGGTTGTGAGTACTCTAATACCTGTCTCTAATAATAGTGATGGCTGAGGGAGACCTGAAAAGGCATGCCAGAGCATCAGTGTGGGTGAGGGAGAGTGGCTCAGAGCAGTGGTGTCCCATCAGTTGTTTATATTGAGAGCCCTATTTGAGTTGGCCAACAAGAGCCATTTTTTTGTTTTATTTGCTTTGAATCTGAAGTGTGTGAATAAAATACTCAACAGTTTGCTGTCTTCTGACTCCTCCATTGCACACAAACTTGGAGATTCACAGTGGTCATGCCACTGATTAGCATAACGAGCAACACCTGTTCTCCCCTAATTCACTCCCTTCTTAAGCCTGTCATGTTCTCAGTATCTTTGCTAAATTGTTGTTTGATGTTGAGTACTAACCTCACTGTTTTATCTGTTGGTTGCCTGCGTGTGGGGTGTGTGGTTGCCTTCCAGTATTGCTGTGTCAGCTGGTCTTCCAGCTTGAGTACCTCGTCTCTGCCCGCATGTCAGGAGTTAAATTCGCTCATTTCTGTTGGGCATTGTTCTGCATATCACTATGCTTCAACTGAGGATTCTCCAACTGTTCTTGGCTTCTACAATGCAAACACTCATCCTAAGAAAACACTCTTCACAGATTGCCTCTTGCGCAACTACAACGCGCATGCCATTGGAGATAGCTTCCCATTGCTGCAGCCAGTGTCGGGATTTTCTACATTCCTCAACCCAGGGACTGCTCATTATTACTGTTAAATAAATCCTTTGAACTTTTCCTCTGCTCTTGTGTCTGTTTGTCTCACTAATATTTGTTAAAATTAATCTCTTTTAAATGTCATGTAAACACTTAAGTCTGATCTAACTTTACCCAATTTTTGATAAGTTGGCTACAGACCTAGATAATGCAAATGTAGCTTGGCTTCGTCCAGCATGTCTACACATTAATAGGACCATAATTGTGCTCATATTCTAATAGGCAGAGTTGTTACATGAGGTGCATTTAACACTTCCTCATTTGAACTTCCTCAAATATACTTGGACTGACAGATGAAGACTGGTGCTTGACTATGCAAAAACCCACTGTAGCTCGATGTAGTGTTTTGTCATGAAAAAGCTTCTCTCTTATGAAACAAACAACTGAACTACTGTCACACTACTGAAAAGATTTAGTTTGTTGCATCAATACTTTTAGTTAGACTTACTACTCAGCAAAAGAAGAACAGAGAAAAATAGATTTAAATAAGCTTTAAAGCTGGTTCTCATTTGTGGGTGCATTTTTTCATTTTCTTTGCACCTCAAACATTCTACTGCTGCTAAAGGGGCATTACATTTTCCGGCATGGTTTAGGGGTTTTACTTTGCTTCGAGGTCATCTCCCTCACAACCAGGAGTGTGGGATTTCTTGGATAATGGTGATGGGCTGACTGATCTTCCTCTCCGGTGCTGGGTGCTGTTCTCCCCTGCTCCTTTTCTTAAGGGTTGTGGTTTATGAATCTCTCTCTCTCTCTCTCTCTCTCTCTCTCTCTCTCTCTCTCTCTCTCTCTCTCTCTCTATCCCTCCATCTCTCCCTGCTTTTCCAGACTGCGGGTATAAATACTACAGATAAAGAGCTGGAGATTCTCTACCTGACCAATGTATCTTTTGAGGATGCGGGGCAATACACTTGTCTAGCGGGGAACTCCATTGGCTATGCTCATCACTCTGCCTGGCTTACAGTATTACCAGGTATACTCGTCTCTCTCCATGATTTCTCACTCTGCTTTTGTCTCTATTTCCTGTGTTCCCAATTGTGCTTGCATGTTTTATTAACTTTGAAGTTAACTGAAGTTCACTGTTGAATTTTGTGTTGTTAAAATTATATTCTCTATGGACTATAGACAGTAGATGGCAGATTTTAACAGTCTAATTTTCATTCATGGCTAATTAAATATGAGGTCTACACTGAGTAAGGTCAGTTTCTCTTGAACAAGAGCCCGTTAGTGATTCTTTTTAGATTTTAACATGGTATATGCAGACAAAACATATTTTAAAAATCTTTGGACGGGATAATGGGATTTTCTCATAGACTGTTTCCACTCGATAACACACAATGGAAGTGTTTTGCATTGGAGTATTTGCACAATTCCTTAATTCTTATATCCTTACAACTTTGCAATTGGATAAACAACAGAATGCTCATCCTGTTATCCCACTCTACATTCTGCTGTTTGTAATTAAAATTGCTTCTCTTGTGTAGAGCTGCGGAACTCTATCGGTAAAGCTCATCACACAAATGCCAAATAAGCCTCCCGGAGAGATGTTTGTACCTGCATGTGGTTGCGATAGCATGTTAATTAGTTTGAAAGGTGGCTGTACATTAACTACAGGCTTTCCGCTTAATGACCTAACTTCAAATAAAGAACAATCAGTAGTGATTGACTTAAGATCGTCTCTAATGTAATAAACTAGAGGGTTTTGTTCTTTTAAACTTGTTTTATAGTTACTCTCACTCCCCTTATTTTTAGTTTTTAAATTAAATCCTGAGGCCACAGTGAGCGGGGAATTAATGTTGGGGAGGATTTTGTGGTTAAAGGTTTTGGTTACTTGTACTAGCGATAAGCAGGGTTAAAAATTAGCTAATTGAAGTGGCCATTAATATATATTTTTGACCGGGAACAGTATTTTGCATTATTTTTATAAAAAATATATACTTTTGTCCCTTTGCCATGGTTAGACTATCAATGTCAAAATTAGACTCAAACCATGTATTATTTTGCTGTTCCTAATAAAACTTTAACTAATGAACAATTGGTGAGTAATTAACACGTATAGCAAGCGTTCATTTTTTTGGACCCTGACGATAATTAGAGAACTTCTTTTATAGTTTTATATGATCATCACTCATAGTATAGGACAATGGTACACTTTGCTCATGCCTTAAATAGTGACGACATCATCATTACATTTTAATGCGTAATCTTCCTGTTTGTTCTTGTGCTCTGTGCCAGCGGTGGAGATGGAGAGAGAGGATGATTACGCTGACATTCTCATCTATGTGACGGGCTGCGTGCTCTTCATCCTTACAATGGTCATCATTATCCTGTGTCGTATGCGGATGAACACGCAGAAGACGCTCCCCACGCCACCCGTGCAAAAACTGTCCAAATTCCCCCTCAAGAGACAGGTAACAGAAAGTAGATACAAGATTTGATCAAACCATTTCTCTATTTCTTCTTCTGTCGGTTTTATTCAATTTCTCTTTTCGCAGCATAAAATTAGCATGAATGCATAATTTACACACTTAATAGAGGGGTATTTAACTCCAGTAAAGCTGTTAGAGTGTGTAGTGTTTGAAATGGTTCTCCAAATACAGAAATCACCTACATTGTGGGAATCGCAATGTTTTTTGTTTTTTATTAAAAAAATTTAGTGTTCTTTTACTGGAAGGTTGTGGGTTCAGGATCATTTATAGTGGTCATAATGAGCTTTTTATGAAATCAGAAGAAGTCTATTGTATGCCCCTCTTTAGAATTTATGGGAGAAAGAGATGTCATAGATCTGATGCGTCAGAGGGATAAACATGCCCTCCCATGACTGCCAGTGTTTAGATCGCATTTCACTCCTGGTGAAACTCATGCTCTCTCTGTTGTTTTAAAGATTTTAAATTGCAGCAGCTGCAACTGAACTGACACACCAAGACATATACAAACTCAGTCTCTTTCTTTTAGTCTCTCTAATCTCTCAGTCTCTCTTTTCATTCTCCCCCAAATTATTGTCCGTAATCAAAGTCTGACATGCTCTTATTTCACACTGGAATCAACATGAGCTACATAATCATGTCTCAGTGTGGCTTTGTTTTCCTTCTCTTTTTCAAACAATGTGTGTTTGGAGGACAGTTGTATGTGTGTGTCTATTTTGAGTGAAGCACGGCTGGTAGTTTTGATTTTAGAAAATATTGAGAAATCAATGAGACGGTTTAGATCATTCTACTGCTGCTGACACACTTTCTCTGGGTGTCATAAAAGACTCGATAAGTAAAAGGCAGTGCTTGCAAGACAGCAAAAGAGTTGTGAAATAGAAAATAAAATTAGAAAAGAAAGAAAGAAAGAAAGAAAGAAAGAAAGAAAGAAAGAGGAAAAAAATGAACAAGTGAGCAGAATGAAAGAACAAGTGAGCTGGTGGCCTTAACAATATTTTTAGAATGCAAAACAACAGCAAAACCCCAGATTAGAGCTGTGTGGGAGTGTGGCAGCAGTGAAATGTTGCTTTACACACTCTTCTGTGGTCCATTTTGTGGAAATCTGACAGCTACAAACCTGTCTCTCTCTTTGGAACACTCATCTGAGGAACAGACACCATATTTGTGTGTGTAACACAGCAGTTGAAAGTACTGTAGATGTTCTATTTTTCTCAGACTATTGCTCTTGCTTTTACGCTAGATCATTCTTTGTTTCTCTTGCAGGGACAATAACATGCTGTTTTTATTCTTTACCCAAGCAGGTGTCCTTGGAATCGAATTCTTCCATGAATTCAAATACCCCATTGGTCAGGATTGCCCGGCTGTCATCCAGCGATGGACCAATGCTGCCTAACGTTTCTGAGCTTGAACTGCCCTCTGACCCCAAATGGGAGTATACTCGTACAAGGTGAGTTAAAAGCAGAAGTGAATGTCAAAACTATCACCTTTAATGTTTTAAATTACCAGGCAATTCCAGTGTCTGTAGAATTCTGTTCAATGCATTACATTTCTCCCATGCTGATTGTAAGTGTTGATTTGGTTGCAGACTAACACTGGGAAAACCGCTGGGAGAGGGCTGCTTTGGGCAGGTGGTGATGGCTGAAGCCATTGGGATTGACAAAGAGAAACCCAATAAACCTCTCACTGTTGCTGTCAAGATGCTCAAAGGTGGGAGTGAGTGTGCATTTAGGACAAACTCTAAATGGCGCAAGCTGATACGTTTTTTGAACTTGTTATCTGTTAGCCAATCAGCTTGCTAACATGTGATAGGTCAAGCCAGTCGGCTCACATGTTGTGAACTGATAAGTCCTTTGGAGTGTAATCAGGTAGCCAATCAACATGCGTACTCTCTCTTTGCCTAACATTTAAATTTGCTAAGTTTGCAAGTAAGCGGTTTCACAGAAGCACACTACAAGAATTTTCTCTGAAACTCATCTTCCACTGCTCCACTTGTCTAGATCTGCTACATGGGCATTATATTTATGTCTAGTTGTGCAGCAGCTATAATATGTGCTTGATGCTGCATGTCTTGTGTTTTTCAATTTGTGCAGCAGCAGCATCTTGTCCACATGCTTAGTTCAGTGTGTTCTAGCAGTAGCAGTTCTTACAATAAATAATATATAATTACATTTACTGTAAAAACAATTTCAATTGTAATTGTCATAAAAAAATAATGTCACAAGGCAAAAAAATGTTTTTCTAAAAATATTTTCTTTAAGCAATATATCATTTCTTTCTGTTAGCACGATTATTAATCTGAAACAACTGCTTTCTTTCAGATGATGGCACAGATAAGGACCTGTCGGACCTTGTGTCTGAAATGGAGATGATGAAGATGATCGGAAAACACAAGAACATCATCAACCTGCTGGGAGCATGTACACAAGATGGTCAGTGCTCACATATGTACATTCAGCACAATAAAGTTTATGATTCTTATAGACATGCAAAAGAGATTTTTCAGACTTAATTGTGTGTCTGTGTGTATGTAGGTCCTCTGTATGTGTTAGTGGAATATGCTTCTAAAGGGAATCTTAGGGAATACTTGCGTGCAAGAAGGCCACCTGGGATGGACTACTCATTTGACACCTGTAAGATCCCAAACGAAACTCTGACTTTTAAAGACCTGGTGTCCTGTGCCTATCAAGTCGCCAGGGGTATGGAATACCTGGCCTCAAAGAAGGTAACACATTTTAATACATCTTCCCAATTATTTTGTATTTTATCTTAGTTTGTAACTTTTATTTTTTAGAAATAATGTAAAATAATAATAACATTATAATGTTTATTGTAACACTCTAAGAATGTAGATTTTCCCAATACTCACCATTTATCAGACTTCAACATAAAAGATGGCCCTCCCTCTGTTTGTGTTGCCAGTGTATCCATAGAGACCTAGCGGCCCGGAATGTTCTAGTTACCGATGACAATGTGATGAAGATCGCAGACTTCGGCCTGGCTAGAGACGTGCACAACATTGACTACTATAAGAAGACCACCAACGTAAGTCGACACTAATTATCAATCTCAGAATGCTTGATGGATCGTGCTCTTGGGTGGCATTGGACCGAAGCAAGGGGGATGTGTTACTTATTTGAAATGTCAACTTCATTGGTGTCGAATTAATGCAGAGTTTAGGTACAATTACGATGTAATTTATGAATTACCCGTTGAATGATTCCTGGAGTTGGTGAGTATTGGCATGAACTGAACAGGATTTGGAAGCACAATACTGTTTAACTTTAAATTGAAGAATAAATGGCATGTGGAACAGTAAGGTGCTTTGAGGCAGGTTTTGATGTGGGGTGTGGTTGGTGAAGTATGTGGGTATTCGATGGGACAGTTGGAGATTAGAGCGCATTGGGGAATGGAACGCTACCAGGTTTTTACTGATGTGGTCTACTGAAGTGTATTTGTATTAGATAGGAAAGTAGGAGATTAAGCTGCGCCCCTGTTTATGTTCACTAAGCGTATGTGTCAGCTCTGCTGTTGTTCTGACTGATCTGTGTCCTTTCAGGGTCGTCTACCCGTCAAATGGATGGCACCCGAGGCACTGTTCGACCGTGTCTACACACACCAGAGTGATGTGTGAGTTTAAATTGCCACACATACCTCTTCTTTTTCCCCATCACTCAGTCTTTTCACTCCTTCATGCCATCTGTTTATATAGTCCATCAAACGGTAAAGGAATGCAAGTTAACACTGTAACCCAGCATGATAGCATTAAAGCCAGCTGAGTGAGTGTGTGTGAGCTGGTTATTGCACAGCATGTATATTTGCACAGCAGGATTTGATAAGTATGTTAGTATATTACACACCGTCTCTCAGTAACCCGGATACACATTTGTCACACATAGACATATTGGTACCTGAATCTGTACTTTCCAATGTGTTTAAAACACTTTAATAACAGTTCAGCTGAGACAGCAGTAATAAAATAATACCATCTGCCTCTGCCTATAGGCTGTACTTTTTCTATGATATATGAGTAGTTATCCCTTAATTCAGTTGGTCTGTTTTGTGTGTTGTGTGTGTGTATAATGTGTGAGAACTATGCTGAAGTGTGTAAATGAGATTTGACTGTGACATAAAGCTAATGACGGGATAGTGATATAATGACGAGCCAATTATTCAGCTAACTGTGTGTGTGTGTGTGTGTGTGTGTGTGTTTTGCTGGCTAGCGTTAGCTGGCTCATAGCTCCTGTTGTCTCTTAGCGTGGCTAATTTGATTAGCACTGCTCAGTGGTGGCGTGGGAGGAATGGGGCCAAACAAAAGAGCCCTGACTTAACAGAGCAGCTTGTGATAACACACACCCACATACATTCGCTAGTTTAATTGACTCACATCTCATATCACAGACATACATTATGAGCTTCAGTGAGAACCAACAAAACTGCTCGCTCACATCTGCCAAGTATCTACACCCCAGAGAGAGACAGGAAGAGAGAGACAGACAGATAGAAAGGGATAGTGAAAGTGTTGTTACTCCACATCAAACTATTTCAAGCAGAATGGACATATATATATATATATATATATATATATATATATATATATATATATATATATACAGTTTCCTTGCTGGTGTGCCCACCAGGATTCTTAACTCATTTAAAGGAATATTCGGGGTCAACACAAGTTATTATCCTTCGACAGCATTTGTGCCATGATTTTGATTACCACAAAAAATTTAAAAATTAAAGCAAAAAATCACAGTTACATTTAGGCACTTATTTTGGAAGTTAAAAGGGCCAAATCAAGTGATGTTGATTTTGTGAACCTAGAATATTCTTTTAACCAAGCAAGCCTCCCTTCAACCAGCTTCACCAAAAAAGATTAAACCAGCGTGTTTGCTGGTGAACAGTATGGCTGTGCTAATGCACAAATAAGACCAGCAGCTGACCTCCATAAACCCATTTGGACCAGTTTGAAAATTCATGCTGGTTTATTGTGGTCTTTTCTGATGGTTTCATAGGTCTGCACTCATTCCATACTATATACATCTGATTGTCTCCCATACTGTATTTTCTCTGAACTTTGACTTCTCTTGCAACTCAGGTGGTCTTACGGTGTGTTGTTGTGGGAGATTTTCACACTGGGTGGCTCACCGTACCCAGGTATCCCAGTAGAGGAGCTCTTTAAACTGCTGAAGGAGGGCCATCGAATGGACAAACCTGCCAACTGCACTCATGAACTGTACGCCCATGATTTTCTTGACGCCCTTTTCTTGTCCATGATATTTACTCCAAAAACACTTGCACTATAACAATATAATATTATAATGAGGGAAATCTTCTTAGTTGTTATAATGCAATTAGTTGGTTTATTCCCTTAAAAAATATTTATTTACTTATAAAAAAAGTTGCCACATGTGAATTTCAGATGTGAAAGTGAATGTTGAAATGTATAGTAAAAGACTTAAATAGGGATCTGTTCCTCACCTACACTTTTCATATTACTTTTGAAGATATGGATTTAACCACTGAACTTGTATGGATTACTTTTATGCTGCTTTTATATGCTTTTTGGAACTTCAGAATTCTGGCCACCATTCAATTGCATTGATAGTATCAACAGATCTGAGATATTCTTCTAAAAATCTTTGTTTGTGTTCGACAGAAGAAAGTCATACACATCTGGGATGGGATGAGGGCGAGTAAACAATTTGGGGAACAATCCCTTTAACATGGACACATGATAATGAAGCATATTTTTATCATGTTATCTGTGCAGGTATATGATTATGCGAGAGTGTTGGCACGCTGTTCCTTCCCAAAGGCCAACGTTCAGACAGCTGGTGGAGGATCACGACAGAGTTCTTTCCATGACTTCCACTGATGTAAGAGCTCTTGTGCAATCAAACCAAGCACCTTAACTGTTATACATTCATCAATTGCACCCAATTCTGATGTGTGTGTTTGTGTGCATATGATCGTTTTAGGAGTATCTGGACCTGTCAGTACCATTCGAGCAGTACTCTCCTACCTGTCCAGACTCCAACAGCACCTGTTCTTCCGGAGACGACTCTGTGTTTGCTCACGACCCCTTACCTGACGAGCCCTGCCTACCTAAACATCACCACAGCAATGGGGTCATACGAACATAAGCACCCTAGAGATGAGTGGTGGTTTAAGAGCCATAGGGATCTGCTTTGGAGGAAGACCTGGGACCTTTCTGAACATTTTACTGGACCAGTCTCCATCCAGCATCAGTGTGGATCTCATGAAACAACGAACGATCAGCTTTAGAGGTCCAACTGTTTGCAGGTCTGAAGGATGGATTGTGCTCCTCTGGCTCCTCCTTTTCTTCCAAATCATTGTTCAGCTTTTTGGCTTCAAAAAGAGAATTCCTATTTTTGTATTCAGCCAGTTTCATTTTTCCTTTGTGCTAGACAGTCTGAAGGGTCAAACCATTCCGTGCCTACCAAAAACAAACAACAGAGACAAATTGTTGGACAGGAAACAAAAAGAATGGATACACACTGTTTTGCTGTGCTACAGCACTGTTCTAAAGTGGCAGTGGCAGATTCGTCCTGTCATAGGTGAAGTCTCTTCATGCTTAAAGAGAAATTAAGTATTTTTACAGCAATATCTGACTGGAGTGAAAATTAAACCCATGGCCAGTCTCTTCTCTCCACTCCGTTATTTTCTCACAAATAACTTTTTTCATCCTTTTTTAATGAGAAATATTAGAAAAGGGAGAAGGGTCTCCTAGATGTGAGATTTGATTATAAATATAACTGTGTGCTTTGTATGTATCTTTAAAAGGTTTTTATTGTAAATATATAGATATAAATATGTATCATATTGCAGTAAGTAGCAGTGTACTTTAAAAAATCATGAAATAATCTACGAACAATACATTGCAAGTGGGCATACACTGTTGAGATCATGTAAACATTCAATCTTAAAACAAGCGAAACAAAAGCTGTATTTGAATTTACATGTATATTTGTAAAGCTATTTATAGACTAAAGGTTTTTAAGGGGTATGAAATTATAGTCTGGGTTTTGGTACTGTAAACAAAAGATTTTTCTTCTTGAGATTTAAATTTCTTAAGTTATTTACCACAGAAGTGCAAGATTTTTTTTTTTTCAACTGGTGGGTTGTACTTAATTTTTGCTCTTTTACTTCTTCCATCTCTTTGTTTACAGAGACAAGAATGTATGAAAAATGAATTGGCAATATCAGCAGAGTAAATCGATGAAAAAGAACATGAAATAAGTATGCCAAATGTCCCTTTGCCCAGTATTAAATGTCATTATTAAAGGACCACAAGTGCATCTCCTCTTGAGGACAAAGGGTACCACTTTTCACACATTTCTGTATATTGTTAAAACAGTTTTAATTATCCACATTTGGGCTTCCGTGCATGCAATTTATAGAGACATCAACAGCTCACTGTAGTTTTAGAAAAGTACTGGTCTTCTCTGAGGTATGGTGCTGTGGTCCTTCTAATCTAACTCTATATGAAGGAATGCTATGAGGTAAAACCTACAATGGCATAAACTGTAATAGTAATAGATATATGGTGAAACCATATTATGAAAGTTTGTTGTAAGGATGCTCTTATTTGCTCTTTTGCTAAATGAAAATGTATAATGTTAACATTTTTGAGGTAATCCTCTGGGTCGGTATGATTGCAAAGTGCCAAAATCTTAAACTTCCTCTATGCTGTTGGAGTTTTATGTTAATGAGTACAGAACCTTTATAGCTATTCAATTCTACCGTGCATGCTTGTCAGATGAGTGTCTGTGGCCCCAGCGAATCTAAGCAAAAGCATTGTGGGATAGCTTGGTCATGTCTCAGAGTGTCCTTGGACAATTGCATTCAAGCAGAAAGCTGGCAAAAACATATAATGGGAATGAAAAAGAGGAGACTGTAGGATGATTCGCTTGCTGCTAAAATACGACAACTGTAGATTTGATACGAGATGACTGTAAAGAGTGGAGCGGTCTCTCCCTCCTTCTGCAAACCATTGAATTTTTGTACTTGCTAAGTGCCTGCGAGGGAGTTGAGTGGCTGAATATTGTGACATACGGTCTGAATGTACAGCCACATTAATAAAAGATATAAGCAGGGTCTTTCTAAAAAAGTTATAAACAAATTATTTGTTAGGCACTTTGTTACCTTAAAGGGACAGTTCACCCAAAAATAACAATTCTTATCATTTACTCACCCTCATGTTGTTCCAAACCCAGACTTCTTACTTTCTTTGGTGAAATACAATAAGAGATGTTAGGCAGAAAGTTAGCCTCAGTCCCTATTTACTTTCATTCCATCGTTTTTCCATACAATGAAGGTGGATAGTGACCGAGTCAAGCCAAATCAGTTTGAAAAGATCTGTGGGAGAATAAATGATTACATTATTTTCATTTTTGGTTGAATGAACCCTTTCATTCTCAGATTGGATTTTCATTCATATTGATGATATTGACTTCTTCCAGCTGTGGGACATCATGTTCTGGATACAGTGTTTTGCTGTTTGTCCTTATGTGTGTATGGAATTATTTGTTTACTGTTTGGTGTGGGACAGCAGGGCAAGTGTTCAGTCTTGGCTTCCTCTTTTGTACAACCTATAAACTTTGGCTCACCTCTATTTGCCCTTGTGTCCTCTGCTCTACTACTGATCGCTCTCTTGCATTGTTTTAAACATATCAGAACAATGTTACTGGTCCTTTTCCCTCAATGAAAAATCTACATTATTTATTTCTTTGTATTTAAGTTTTATTTTATCATTTTTTTTTTTGTCTTATCTATCCTTAAAACATCAGTTTATTTTAATGACCTTAATGTTTATTTTATTCAAAAGGACGGCATTCCTTGATGCTTTTGTGTTTTAGGATGGAGGTAGAGCCATGATGCGTTAAGGGGTTGAAGAAGGTTTTCTTTAATGTTTACATGAACTTCCATACAGTTTTCAAGGACTATGTTTTTTCCAGCACTTTTAAAGTGACTGGATGATTAGCAATACTGGTGTGGTGTCAACACTTTCATTCATTTTACAGTCATTTGTTCTTTTCTTCTTAAGCTCTATTTGATAGTGCCATTCAGCTCTTATTAGAATTAAAATATTACATTAATTTATAGATTTAAATTTGCAAATGTAAATTGTTTTATGTTGAATAGATTTATCTAGATGTGTTTTTTTTTTTATATAGGAATGAAAGCTTCTTTACAGTATTTTCTTACAAAACGGATTGCATTGCATTCCAGGTAGATTTATATTTCTTTATGCAGTGAGGTAATATGTTTGCAAAATTAAAGTACCCAAGTCTTTCAACCTACATTTGCATCACTATGTGTTTAACAAAAGAATGGAATTGTTGACTAACAGTTTTTTAAAATGTTTTTTTCTTTTCCATATTTCTGTATCTCTGTAACATTCCATTTATTTCAGTTGTGCCCCATACCAGCTGTTGAACCTCTTTACACTCTATCAGTCTGTGCCTGACAGAATTATGCTGTCAATCAAAATGTTTTCAATAAACACAACAAAACGAGTAGCCGCTTGTCACATTCTCATAAAATATCCATATGACATCAAGTAGCAAACACAACACAGTAACAAATGTAACATGTATTTACAGTTATGCAGTTTTGGTCATATTTTCAGAATTATTAAGGATGAGAGCATGTCACCCCTAGAGTTGCGAGTTCAAACCCAGGGTGTTCTGTGTGACCCCAGACAGGTCTCCTAAGCAATCAAATTTGCCCGGTTGCTAGAGAGGGTAGAGTCACATGGGGTAACCTCCTTGTGGTCACTATGTGTGGTTCTTGCTCTCGGTGGGGTGCGTAGTGAGTTATGCATGGATTCCGTGGAGAATGGCGTGAAGCCTCCACGTCCCTGCAGTAATGCGCTCAGCAAGCCACGTGATAAGATGCGCGGATTGACGGTCTCAGATGCGGAGGCAACTGAGATTCGTCCTCCACCACCCGGATTGAGTTGAGTCACTACACCACCACAAGGATATAGAGCACATTGGGAGTTGGGCATTTCAAATTTGGGAGAAAAGGGGAGAAGAAAAAAAGGATGAGAGCATGTCTTGCAACCTGTCCAAGTGTTACAAGATCATATGGGATAATCGACATGTTGCTTCTCAATTTCAGACCATACCATACCGAAATACCAATAAGTGGCATCCCTAACCACACATTTTTGCATCAATTCCAGTGTGAATATATTTCCCTCTAGAGCTTCTGATAGAAACCAGGATGTGTTGTGTAAGTAATCCAATACAAATTACTAATTAATACTCTAAAATTCCGATCAGATGACTGATTACTTCTTAGAAAAGTAATCACATTACTACAGTGGCAAGAAAAAGTATGGGAACCCTTTGGAATTAGCTAGTTTTCTACATTAATTGGTCATAAAATATGATTTCATTTTCATCAAAGTAACAAGTATAGACAAACACAATGTGTTTAAGCTAACACACAAATAATTATAATTTCTATACTTTCATGTATTTATTGAAAACATCCCAATAAACATTCATAGTGCTGTGGAAAAAGTAAATGATCCCTTAGATTTAATAACTAGTTGTTCCCCGACTGTCGCTCACTTAGACGTTGTGTCGGATAAGCGACACTAGGGGTCTCTCTTGAGTGCCGAATATACCTCTGATCTATGAAAAAGGCCAATGAGAAGTTGGCAGACAGTATTTGCATACTCTGCCACTGGGCATACAGGTATAAAAGCGGGGAAATGCATTGAGTTCATTCAGAAATTTTCTTCGGAGCCAATGGTTGTGCATGCAGTCAGCTGCAAGTCACACACCCGTTCCTGTTGCTCTGATGCTTCTACTGCTGTTGGATCTATGGCGCTTTTCAGTGGCTTTCTCCTTCTTGCACGGTAGTGCAGTTGGCCCCTGGACACTTCGACAGTGCAGAACTTAAAAGAGTTTATTAAAAGAGTGATTTTTTTTCTTGTAAAAGAGTAATTTCCTCTAAAGAGCAATACACAGCGGCGTTGAACGTCCTTTTCAGGACACGTCTTTTTAAAGATGCCCTTCCGCCCCTGTGTAGTTCCTGGATGCGGTAGAGTGCTCTCCACTTCAGACGGCCACAGGCGTTGTCTCGTGTGTCTGGGCAGCGATCACACTGAGGAAGCGTTTGTGGATGGTTCATGCTCTCACTGCGAGAGCATGACCATGGCAACGTTGCGGTCGCGGCTCGCTTTCAACAGAAAGCATGCCACTCCAGCTGCCCCCCGCATTGCTCCTTCTTCCCACGGGATTGAGGACGATGCAACTGGCATTGGAGGCGATCTGGGGATGGTAGCGGGTGCAGCTCCGCCGGACCACCCACCCCCAGCACGCTCGTTGACTCCCGTCCGTGCTCGAGGCAACAGCGTTTCACCTCACAGCCAGTCTGCCTATCCTCGAGGTGGATGAGCTCGCTGCTGCATTGGAGAGCGCGGCATCTGACGCGGATGACTCCCCTGGGCTGCCGCCTTTGGGCCAGCACGCCCAGGCTGAGGCTGACGTGCAGATGACCGACATGCTTTCCCGGGCCGCCGCCAGCGTGGGGCTGGACTGGAACCCTCCATCCTTCCCACAGCCATTGCGGTTGGATGACTGGTTCCTGGGGTCTGGGCGTCGCACACAGTCTCACCCCCCCCTCATCAGTGCATGATGAGCTGACATCTTCGTGGAGAGCACCCCTCTCCACTCATCAAAAAGCCACTCGCTCATCCACTCTCGCTACCCTCGTCGGCGGAGTGGCCCACAGGTACACGGCGATTCCCCAGGTGGACAGGGCTGTTGCGCTCCACCTGTGCCCCGAGAACCCTACCACCTGGCGGGGTCGCCCTGTGCTCCCCTTCAAGGCCTGTTGGACGACGTCTTCATTGACCGCCAAAGCCTACAGCGCCGCTGGACATGCCGCTTCTGCCCTGGATGCCATGGCCCTCCTGCAGGTCCACCAGGCCAAGGCACTTAAAGATCTGCACGGGGGTAGCCCTGATCCCGACGTGTTGCAGGAACTGCACTCAGCAACCGACCTCACCCTCAGAGCCACGAAGGTCACAGCGCATTCACTTGGGCAGGCAATGGCCACACTCATGGTCCAGGAACGTCACCTGTGGCTGAACTTGGTCGAGATGCGTGAGACCGACAAAGTTCGCTTCCTCAACTCCCCTGTCTCCCAGTTCAGCCTCTTCCGCGACACTGGCGAGGACTTTGCCCAGCAGTTCTCCACGGTGAAGAAACAGACAGAGGCCATTTCACACATCCTGCCCTGCCGCAAGCCTGCTGCCATTGGCCATGCCCCGTCTGCTCACCGAAGGCATCCTCCTGTGGTGAAGAAACACCTGCTCTGTCTCAACCCAGGCCCAGCTCTCAGCTCCCGCGTCGAGCACCCCGTAGGAAGCAGACACCCCCCGTCTCATGGACCCCCTCGAGGACCTGGAAGGCCCCCAGGCACTCCTGAGACGGTTGACCCAGAGACCAAGATGTTAGCTCTGGAGCTAGTCCCACAGTGGAGGGCCGGGAGGAGAATCTTTTGTTGAATTTATTTCATTTGCATGCACATTCTCAATAACAGAGCTATTTCCTTTGTCTCTAGATCACCTGGCCCGCAAATGCCATTCTCACGGCACCCTGCCACTAGATCTCAACAGTCCCGGTATGCTGGACGCGGACCCCCCGCCCTCAGCCCCACGACTGTTCCCCGGCTGGCCGGTTCTGACGAGCCTAGAGGATGCCGCCACCAGACCTCCTCCTCATTCACTAACCCCCTGCCGGGTGTGCGGAGCAAGGTAAGTGCTTTGAGTCTTTTCTCAGCACCAGAGCCTCGGGACGCGTCCTCGCCTCCCGACGCTGTATTACCTGCTCCGCCCCACTGCTCCGTCCCGCCGAGTACGTCAAAAATAATCGTCCCCTTGGTGCCCCTAGCACGGAGCTTGGATGCGTGTCTTTCACTTCCCAACCCGTCACGCTGGCTGGCCCGGACCATCTGATTTGATTACGCAATTCAGTTTGCCAGGCCACTGCCCCCTTCGTGGGCATCCGCTGTACCGCAGTACATGGCGAGCATGCCAAATCCCTGTGCACGGAAATCGCTAATCTCTTACTCAAAGACGTGATAGAGCCTGTCCCTCCAACTGAGATGAAGAAGGGTTTCTACAGCCCTTACATCATCATACCCAAGAAAGGCGGCGGCTTACGACCGATCTCGATCTTTCAACTGGGCTTTGCGCAAACTCCCGTTCAAAATGCTCACGCAAAAACACATCTTAATTTGCATCCAGCATCTAGATTGGTTTGCAGCGGTAGACCTGAAGGACGCATACTTCCACGTCTCAATTCTGCCTTGACATGACCCTTCCTACAGATTGCGTTCGACAGCCAGTTATATCAGTACAACGTCCTCCCCTTCAACATGTCTCTGTCCCCTCGCGTCTTCACGAAAGTCGCAGAGGCAGCCCTTTCCCCGCTCCAAGAAGCCAGCATTCTGGCCCCTGGACGGGATGTGGAAGATCTAGCTGGTCTACCACCTGCTGTCGTAGACATGATCAACCAAGCCAGAGCCCCCTCTACCAGTTAACTTTACGCCCTGAAGTGGTGCTTGTTTGCAAATTGATGCTATTCCCGGCCTGAAGACCCACAGAGGTGCGCAGTTAGGCCAGTACTCCTATTTCGGCTGGATGGTAGGCTGTCCCTTTCCACCTTTAAGGTGTATGTTGCTGCTATCGCGTCCCACCACGACGCAGTAGATGGTAAGACTTTGGTTAAGCACGACTAAATCATCAGGTTCCTGAAAGGCACCCGGAGGTTAAATCCTTCCCGGCCAGGCCTGTTCTCCTCCTGGGATCTCTAGGTAGTCCTCGCGGGCCTTCAGAGACCCCCCCCCTTCGAGCTGCTAGAATCAGTTGGACTTAGGGCCCCCTCTCTAAAGACGGCCCTTCTGATCACGCTCGCCTCCATCAAGAGGGTCGGGGACCTGCAAGCGTTCTCTGTCAGGGAAACTTGCCTGGATTTCGGTCCAGCAGACACATTTGTGATCCTAAGACCACGACTGGGCTACGTGCCCAAGGTTCCTACCATGCCCTTTAGAGACCAGGTAGTGATCCTGCAAGTGCTGCTCCGGGAGGAGGCAGACCCAGCCCCTTCGTTGCTATGTCCGGTATGTGCTTTGCGTACCTACTTGGACCGCACGCAGATATTTAGATGTTCTAGCAGCTCTTTGTCTGTTTTGGTGGACAGCGGAAAGGGATGCTGTCTCCAAACAGAGGCTTTCCCACTGGGTGGTGGACGGCATTTCATTGGCCTATCACACCCAGGCCATGCCCCCCTCCCTTTCGGGTCCAAGCACACTAAACAAGGAGTGTTGCGTCCTCGTGGGCACTGGCCAGAGGCACCTCCCTGGCAGATATATGTAGAGCAGCGGGATGGGCAACACCTAATACCTTTGCGAGATTCTTCAATCTCAGGGTAGAGTCAGTTTCGTCCCGTGTTTTCTCAGGTCCGATCCGATAGAACTCGGTACACGCTGACAGACTGACCGGGTGGATCACTTGCACCTAGCGCCCTTTCCCTCGTCCGAGGTAAAACTGTGCGCTTTCTCTCCCAGGATATCCCACTCATTCGGATCCCTTGAGGACTCCTCCCTAGCCCTTTGGGTCCGCAGTTCAGCAGAGGAACTCACCGACCCGATCCACTGCAGGTACTTAATCTACCCTGTACAGGAATAGTTGCTCCACAGGTCAGGACTCCTGCTTGGACTCCCCCGTGTGTATTTTCCATGGTACAGTCCCCTTATGAGTGGACTCTCGTCTCCCTTAGGCAGTCCCAGCTGCCCTCTGGTCACCGTGTTGTAGCACACAACACGGTGGGAAACTGGGTAAGACCCCCTTCCCTCGATGCGTGTAAGGGCCCCAGCCATTTCTTGCTCTATGCGGAGAAACATGGAGAGAAAAGAGGCCCGTCTAGGCTCGGCCCGTTCCCGTGTTGGCAAGCGTTGCCTTGTTCCCCTGTTTAAGGTAATCAGAAGGATTCCGATGACTTTTATGGGGCATTGGGGAAGGGTACGTTCAGTCTGACACAGCTGGTTGCCTTTGCACGTCAAGTACCTGCCCCACTCCTGTGTCAGCAGTACACGTACATGGCTCAGCGAATGGCATGATTTAAATTGGACCCCTAGTGTCGCTTCTTCGACACAACGTCGAAGTGAGGGACAGACGGGGAAAGTCTAGGTTACTTATGTAACCTCCATTCCCTGATGGAGGGAACGAGATGTTGTGTCCCCCCGGCCACATCGCTGTTGTGGTCGGACCATTTTCGGCTCCTCAGAAAAATCCTGAATGAACTCGACGTTTTTCCCTGCTTTTATACCCGAATGTCCGGGGCCGGGGTATGCAAATACTGTCTGCTTTTTTCATAGATCAGAGGCATATTTAGCGCTCAAGAGAGACCCCTAGTGTCGCTTCTTCGAAACAACGTCTTGTTCCCTCCATCAGGGAAAGGAGGTTACATACGTAACCTAGACGTTTTACAACAACAACCTCAACCAAGCATTTCCAGTAAGTGCAGATTAAACCTGCTCAACGTTCAGAAGGAATTTTGGACCATTGTTCTTACAGAACAGCTTCAGCTCATACATAATCTTAGGATGTCTGGTGTGAATGGCTCTCTTGAGATCATTCAACAGCATCACAATTGGGTTAATGTCTGGGCTCTGAATGGACCACTCTAAAAGGTTGATTTTCTTTTTTTCTAGTGGATTTACTTTGATATTAACATTTACATATTACATTTATTCATCTGGCAGATGGTTTTATCCAAAGTGACTTACAAAAGAGGAAAACATAAGCGTATCATCTTAAGGAGACAGTGGTACTAAAGTTTCATATTACAAAGTTTCAGTAGCATCAAAATAGTATTAAAAACATACTGTGCAAGTGTAAATGTATTAATTTATTTTTAGTGACTAGTTAAGTGCTCTTGGAAAAGATGCGTTTTAAGTCATTTTTTGAAGACAGAGAGTGAGTCTGCTTCACGGATGGAGTTTGGAAGGTCATTCCACCAAATCAGTATGATGAAGCTGAAAGTCAGAGAAAGCGTTTTGGTACATCTTTTGTTGGTACAACAAGGCGACATTGCTTAGCCGACCACAGGCTTCTAGTGGGCGTGTAGCTCTGCAGAAATGGTTTTTAGGTATGTTGGAGCAGACCCAGTGAATGTTCTGTATGCCAGCATCAGAACCTTGAATTTGATACGTGCATCAACCGGTAGTAACATATACTCTCTTTGGTTCATTAAAGACTAGACATGCTGCTGCATTCTAGATCATTTGCAGAGGTCTAATTGCACATGCAGGGAGGCATGCAATGAGAGCATTACAGTAGTCCAGTCTAGTTATGACAAGTGACTAAACAAGTAGTTGTGTGGCATGTTCAGATAGGAAGGGTCTTATCTTCCTGATGTTGTTGAGAGTAAATCTACATGATCTTGCGGTCTTTGAGATGTGGTCCGTGAAATTAAGTTTGTTATCAATGGTTACTCCTAGATTTCTGACAGTTTTGGAAGGTGTTACTGTAGTTGCACCCAGCTGCATGGTGATGTTGCGTTCAACAGCATGGTTGGCTGGAAAGACAAGGAGTTCATTTTTGGTTGGATTGAGTTGCAGGTGGTGATCCTTCATCCAGGCCGAGATTTCTGCCAGGCAGGCAGAGATTTGAGAAGTCACGGTGGTGTTGTTGGGCTGGAAAGACAAGTAGAGTTGTGTGTCATCAGTGTAGCAGTAGTATGAGAAACCATGTGCCTGAATGATGGGTCCATAGAGAAGAGAAGTGGCACAAGCACGGATCTCTGAGGTACCCCAGTAAGTAGTTGATGTGGCTTGGATACCTCACCTCTCCAGGCTACCTTGAAGGACCTACCTGAGAGATAGGAGTTAAACCAGTCAAGCCCAGTTCCTGTAATACCCAGCGAGGAGAGGGTGGAGAGCTGAATCGGATGTTTGACTGTGTCAAAGGCTGCAGAAAGGTCCATCAGAATCAGGACAGATGATCAGACACCAGGGCAATATTTCCATATTAAGTTCCTGCTGCATCACCCAACTTACTTTGCTTCAGCTGACGCACAGCCACCCTGACATTATCCTGTAAGATATCCAGGGCCGCCGCTGGCCAAATTGACGTCATACTCAGAGTTCCAGGTAGACTGATAACATGATAACATGATAGTATAGATGAAGTTAATGTTTACAAACAAACGCTCCACCCGTCCCTTCCGGGTTCTTTTGGTTGCCCAGAAAATAGCTGCTGTCTATGGGTGCTTCGCTCATATTGAGCTGAAACTGACCAAAAAGTGATGTTTGTTGGATTAAAACACCCAGTTTCCCACAGATTATTGGAGAAAGGGGCTTCTTTATATTTCCTCCAGATCGTTGCATCAGGAAAAAAGGATTTTACATAAATTATGACATTTCATTGGTAACCGTCATTGTTGTCGCATCTGCTGTATAAACACAGTTGACCAACACCAGCTGTTGGTGAATATTAACTTTGTTTAACGAACAAATCACACAAGCTCTCTCTGATTGCAAACGGCTATTTTTAATTTAAAATGTGCTGTCACTGTGACAGCTGACCACCGCAGCACATGGACTAATGTTTGATAAAAATAATCTCATACAGCAAACATTATGTCATTGCATTTATTTTGAATGCAGTAAATCATATTGTTCAATCGAAACGGCTGTTATTAAGTTTTGATATGGAAAATGATCATATTGATGTTAAATATTATTTATTGTATGTTGGTTAATAATTTAAGAGAACAAATATTGTATGTCTGATTGTAGTTTTCATTTCTGAGTACTTAAATTCTTAGGCTTTAGAAGTGTGTTAAATGTGTATTTATTCACCATTAACCTGTTACATGTCTGACATTAACATACAGGCTCACTGAACCAAGATTAAACTTGTTTTGCTGATATTTCAGAAAAGAACCCACATATTTTCTTCACTGTAATCCATAGATATTCCTTTATAATATATTTTTTTAACATTAAAAGGCCTTATTACATTCTATTAAGCTTAAGAGTATTGAAACTGCAGTGCTGCTTATTTCCACCATTGAAATCTGCTTCTCGAAAGAACCCAGAAGCACGGTTTCCTGCAGTGTGATATCAGAGTAATTTAATCTATATCAGTGGTCAATGGTGTGATGGATATGCGCCATTACAATAGCACAGTGCATATGCAGTGTTTGGGTACTTGCTTGTTTAGGTTTTTTGAGCTTATTTCCTCAAAAACAATATGACAATATGGACAAATAAATGGAGAAAAAAGAGGAAAGAGATTCATTTCTCAGTTTTTTTTTTCAAGTCTTCACTGAATGATTATTCAATATATTGCTGTCAGTTGAGACATGTCCTCAGCACTTTCTGAAATAGCTTTCGTCTGGTATGTTTCTAATCCAGATGAAACATCTCCAGTACTTGAGTAAGAGTTTCTATTTAATCTGATCTGTGTATGTTTTGATTGGAGATCCGGTGCTGGAATGTGTTATTTTGAATTTTAATAAATGTTCATTGTGGCTATTATCAGTGTCGTTTAGTGTCAGTATTTTTTTTCTGCAGCTCACGCTCTTTTCTGAGAATTAGAAAAGCAAAATATGTCCCCCATTGAGATTTGTATTGTTTGTGTGTATGTAGAGCATGTGTTTTGTCTTTTTCGCTCCACTCCACCACTCTCAGGCGTGGGGTTACCAAGTGTGCTGATTGTTAATGGGGAGAAGTGTATTACCCTCCTATATAAAAAGAGTGTTTCATGGCTGGGTTGTGCGATGGAAGATGGGTGTTTGTGAGATGTGCCATCTTGGTCAATGATACTCTTGTGCAGATTCCCACTGCTCTAGCGGAGAGTTTGTGGTTGTCACTGTCTTAGCTTTTCTTCAAATTCAGAACGGTCCATAAATGTGTCTGTGTTTCTGCTACTTTAGTCTCCCCTCATCTGTTCTTGCATTTTATTTTTAAAGTGTAACACTTATCTACTGGCATACAGATGAAATCTTGGTTTATTGCAATACAATGTTGTATTTGGAATTACAACATTGTATTGTATTTTGAATTAGAAACCAGAACCTCTAAAAACTAGATGCAAAAAGTGACCACTAGACCAATCAGTCATGTTCTTGATTAAATTGCTGATCTATGTGTTCATCTACTGACTAAAATATCCCAAGACTTTTAGTGGCAGACGTAGAGATTAAATGACCGTATTATGTGAAATATCTATTTGAGTACTTGAATCAGTCATTAAGAATGACTTTATCAAAATAGGTGATTTAAAAGAAACGTTTATTGAGCATAAAATAATTAACATTTATGTGTTTCACAGCACTGCCACCCAAAGTACAGTAATCCTAGAGTATATTTTTATTTAGAACTAATTTTGGGTAAATGTTCCATTTCAAATGGCTTATTCCAGCTGTTACAAAGTTGATATGCCTACAGGATTTTATAAGAATAACACTGGGTATGCACTCTCGATCCATGGATACACTTAACACTATAAAAAAATTTGGCCTGCACAATGTGGTGAAATTTATTCCAGATTGCCAGTTTTATGTCAAGCTAAGTAACACTTAGAATTTGTTGATGTGTATACTAGACAATGTCTTGTTTTTTATGTTGGCAAATCAGTATCAAAATGGTTACTATGTGTGGTTCCTGTGGAAATTGATTTGTAAATTAATTAGTTATAATTTAATAGTGACTCCAATTAATGAACTAGTACTTGTTGCAATGAAGCTTGGTACCTTGATCTATAAGAACTACGTATGGGTACTTGCTTTGGTTTTGCAACCCCTCATAGTCTGCATGCCAACCCCTTGCCACCCCATGAAAAAGTTCTAGATCTGCCCCTCCATAGAAACAAAAACAGGCATACAAATGAATGTAATCCATGTTTTAAATGTCTTATTGTGGCAGCTGGGGCATGGTCGAGCGTCCATCCGGAGAGAGGGAAAGCGGTAAGGGCGCTTTTGTCTAACACGTGTCTCTAATTCCAGCAAGCATTGGGAGAGCGGCATATAAATGGCCATGCCACCAGCAGAGAGGCAGAGAGAGTCTGGCACAAGGAAGCCTATGATGCTTGTGAAGCTAATAAGTTTATGTTGTGAAGCTAAATGATTTTGACTGTCTATGTGCCTCTGAACTGTTGAGTCTGTGAAAGTTGTAAAGCATTGAAGTGCCGATTAAAAGCCTTACCTGAGTCTGAAAATGAGATCTGCTTCCCTGTGACGTTGGCTATGGTAGTTCTATTAGGAAGATTCGCAGACTTGAGTGAAATTTAAGATGACATTTATTTGATGAATATAATACAGAAATGTACTGTCTCTCTTTGGCGTAAGCCCTGTCTGGTGGTCCGAAGATGTTGTACTCAGAACCGTAATATCCTGCTGGAGATAGGAGGCAGGGGCGAGGAGCCTACCCACATGCAGGATGGGACTCAACTGGTGATGGTGGGGTGGTGGAGGTTGCTGTGTTAGCACACTGAAACAGCAATGTGATAGATTGTGAGCAGACTTATAATGCAATGGCTTACATGTCATTGGCTAGGACATACCTAGGAAATGGTGCGATAATGTACAGCTGCTGGTATTCCCGCTAGAACTACGCTGCACTTACATTTTTATCAGGAAGTCTCGCAGACTTGAGTGCAATTTAAGATTATTTTTATTTGATGAATATTAAACAGAAATATAATGACTCTCTTTGGCATAAGCTCCGTCTGGCGGTCCGAAGAATTTGTACTCAGAACTGTCATATCCTGCCAGAAATAGGAGGCAGGGGTGAGGAGCTTACCCCAAAAGAGAGAAAGTAGAGTACTACCCCCAAAAGAGAAGATCTGGTCAGTTACAAACCAGGTCTTGTGTTAGGTGTTCATTCTGGGGAAGAAGGGAAACAAAGAGATGTGAACACCTAGATTTGAAATGAATCACACAATATCTCTGGCATGGTTGTGCAATACCTTTGCAATAGGAAAAGCTGTGCTTTGTTTTATTCTCCTCCTTTGAGTTTGATTTTGTCATTGTATGGTTTTTTTTCTGGGTTTAATTTCATCCTTGTCCTTGAGTGCGATTTTGGGCTCTCCGTCGAGGAGCCCCTGGTTGTACAGAATCTTTGCCAAAGACGATCAACGTAGTATGAGGCCCTATGTTAACCCGGCGATGTGCAGTATCTTTGTTGATAGATAAACAATATATGATAATGAAAACCCTCCAGCGAGGGAAGAGTTGTTTGAGATATCTTTGCCAAAAGATGAACAACGTAGCATAAAGCCATATGATAATGGTGACGTTGCGCGTAATACTCTTCGTTGAAAGATATCCCATGAGGCTTGAGTCCTCCAATGAGGGTGGCTGTTTTTTAATGTTATCTTTGCCAAGGTGAACAGCATACATAGAGCCATACGATAATGGTGATGTTGTCGTGAAATACCCTGTTGAAAGATATCCCATGATAGTGTGAGCTTTCTGGCGAAGGCAAGCTGGCTTGTGCAAAACATATACAAAGGAAACCATGCTTGAGATTATGAAAGCCCTGGCGAGGAGGGTAGACATAGTTATGCATTACCTTTTCGAAACAATGGACGTGCTTGAATTGAATCATGTATAGGGAAAGATGTGATGAGAGAGAGCCACCATCCACTACCAGATAGGTATGAAAACTTATGGCTGATGGAGTGTTGAGCTTGTTTGATGATTTGAGTGTCAGGTCAAATATATTTCAGGTAGGATGAGGAAGACCAATGGCCGAGCATCTTGATAGTGGACTCTGGAATACCTTGATGAGTGGCAGTAGTAGCTGCCTATAAACGCCAAAAAAATGACCATGATTTGACGATCGCATGCGGGAGAGAGAAGCAAAAGAGACGCTAAGTTTACGTCTTGACCTTTGATGATTTGAGCTCTGAGAACTGATGAGACCTTTGCTGGGTGAAACGAAACTCCTACCTGATGTGTGAGTGGGGGAGGAGCTTGCCAGAGAGAAGTCAGGAGCAGCAAGCATGTGGGTAGGGCTAGCTAAAATAGCTACGGGATGAGAGGCTGTCTGAGCTGGAACTGGAGAAGTGGAAAGTTGTGAAGATTCGAGGAGTAAAAGTCTGAAATCTATGATTTTAACTGACTCGGCGATTGATCACACAGCTTCTAGCACTGGGTCAAGTATTCCAGTTGACGTAGATGCTGTGACTTCTCCTGAGTGAAGTCTCCGATGTGACTGTTGGATATCCGGGGCTCTGGTTCTAACATTTACGCCCGTAGTGTTTGAAGCGGGGGTGGAGAGTTGAAAAGGCATGGCGGCATTGTGAGGAAAAGAAGGTGTGGTTCCAAGGATGTCGAGAGCTAGATGATTTACCTGAGACCTAGAGAGATTAGGATCGATGAAGATGCCTTTGTCGGCTAGCATTTCTAAAATCCTTCTGAGGGGGCAGCGATCCCATTGGAACTCAGCAGGTATTGACTCGTCATGAAGCGAAACTGAGTCTTCGTTGAACATAATAGCTGTTGATGATTGCCGTGTTAGCACACTGAAACAGCAATATGATAGCTTACATGTTATTGGCTAGGAGTTACCTAGCTAATGGTGCAATGATGTACAGCTGCTAGTCTTGCCGCTAGAACTATGCTGCGCATACATTTCCGGTGAGGGCAGAGCTCGGTCGAATAAAGAACAAAATAAAGAATAAAGAATAAAGCTGGAGGTGAATAAAAAAACCAAATCATATCACCCCGGTCACTTGCGGAGACCACATCTCAGCATATCAAGTCGCAGAGGTTACCAAGTTGCAACAGGAATTTACAGATGGTTTTTCCCTTCTACGGGTCATACAAACCGAGCCGGGGGTGGTGGTACATAGCTGTCCCTACATTTGCCTGAGCACAAAAAGAAAATAGTTTGAGAAGAAATGGATGCAATTCTCGATATGGCGTTAATAGAGGAATCCCACAGCGATTGATCCAGCCTGGTTGTTCTAGTTACTAAGAGCGACGGGTCTGTACGGTTCTGTGTGGATGATAGAAAAGTCAATGCAGTGTCTAAATTTTACACATACCCAATGCCTCGACTGGGTTGCTCAATTGGTTGGGCACTGCTCGATTTTATTCAACATTGGATTTGACAAAGGGTTATTGGCAGATCGCCTTAACACCATTTTCCCATGAAAAAAAAACATCTTTCTCCACACCATTTGGATTACACCAATTTGTGACACTTCCGTTCAGTTTGTTCGGGGCTCTGGCCACGTTTTAGCGCCTCATGGACCGAATCCTCAGACCGCATTCAGCTTACGCCGCTGCCTATTTAGATGACATCATCATTTATAGTAATGATTGGCAGCGGCACATGCAGCATCTATTACAATCGTAATATCTTACATTAATTTTTTATTTAAGTAATGTGGAGATTTCATGCAGAAATTGGAGCTCACAAGTGCCCATATGGTTCAATGACATTTCCACCTCTGGTCGCTAGGGTGGTATGATATGAATTTTGGTAAGCACAGACTGATTTCAGCAGCAAAACATTTGAGCAGAGGTCCAGTAATGATTAGTTAAGAGGTCCTCATTTGCCCTTGAAACTACACCCTATGGTGGCAAAAAGCATGCATCTCCCCTGATAGCCATTCAAAAGTAGTCATGTTTTTTACACTATAGTACATCTTTTTCCAGTGATAGATTACTTTTGAAGGGCTTTTAAAAGAATGAAATTGGCTTATATTTATTATATCTATTGACTATTGTTTATTATTATGGATTCTTGTCTATTGCCAATCCCCAAACTGTGCACCAATAAGCAAAGATGGCAGTCTCCAGTTCACACATGAGAACCCTGTGCTAGCTGAGCATATGCCATTGAAATAAATGGGAATGCTAATGAATACCTTTCTCCAGGTGTTTAAGAGCCCCTTGATTTTGACCTACTGTTGGCAAATTCACATCTGCATGAATAAAATTGTAGAGTCTGATCATATGCAAAGCCTTTGACGTCAACAACAAAAGTTAGGAGAAACTTTTTCTACCCCACTGTAAAATATGACAAGCCTATTTATTTTGCAAGCCAAACAATACTTTATATAGTGCCATATATATATATATATATATATATATATATATATATATATATATATATATATATATATATATGGCACTATATAAAGTATTGTATATAGTATTGTATGTATATATATATATATTCAATTCTTAGGTCACAAACCACTGTTATAGAGTTCTGAGTAAAAAGATCACCCCAGACCTTCTGATAAGTTTTAGAATTGGAAAAACTGTGACACAAAACTATATTTTTACCTCGAGTGTTTGTTTGCTGAAGTGCAGTAGCCTCTCCAGAGTCGAAAGATTTAAATGTGTCCTGAAGTGGAACATCCAGTCTCCCTTTGTAACAGTTTGTTTCACTCCTTTTTTCCTAGGACTCTAGGTCTTTCCTAGGTCTTCATTTCTCCCATGGACTACATCTCCTATGATGCACTACCCTCATCACTGCCATCTGTTCCCACTCTTCCTCACCTGTTCTCATCTATACATCAGCACCTTTATATATAAATACCTCTCAAGTTTTGTTAATTCCTTGTCAGTTCTTGAATTGTTTTATTGTAATGTTTAATCAAATCAAATCAAATCACTTTATTGTCACACTACTCTGTACACAACTGCAACAGCAGGTGAAAGTCTTGTGTGCAGTTCCGAGCAACATTGCAGTCATGACAGTGACAAGACATATACCAATTTACAATAAACAACATATTTACACAACACAATTTACATAACAAATGTACACATAATTACACAACAATTTACATATCAAATGTACACATAATTGCACAACATAGTACTAATATACAATGTACAGTAAACAATACACACAATATAAAATACACATACACTAGATAAGGGTATATAAAAATATATATATCCTTTTAAAGATCCTGCAATATTTGCCAAAAACGCCTAAAAAAGGCCTACCCAAATTAAAATGCATGTTGTTCTTGAACCCTTTGGAGTATATGCATGCTTTTGGTCTCTTTTGAAAGGGGAGGCTTTGAGGTTTGTTCCTAAATAGTAATCACTGTAAGTCTTACTTGTATTGAGTAATAGAACTTTGAACACACTCAAAAAGGGGAAATAAAATTCCGCCTACATTTTTTTTTTTGGTAAAAAGATGCCTGCAGATAACTACAGCTGGGAGGTATTAGCTGGAAAACAGACAATTAGATCACAGCATGAAGCCTTACCAAACCTTAGTGAGTTCTAATATTAAAGTGTTTTAATTCAATAGAACTTGTTTTGTCTCTTTATTTGTAGAAAGTTTGTTTTCAAGAATTGAAAAAAAAAACACTAATGTGTTTATGCTTCAGTTACTATGCGTCAGCAATAATTGGCAGTGAATCTGAATAAGGAATATATTAGCTCTAAGTGTAACCTTTCATTAGAGCCCAAAATTATGACTGTACAGTAAAGCATTCAAGAATAGCATCATTTTGTGTCTGTGGTTACAAAGGGTCATTTGGAGTCTCCAAGTGGCCTTTTTTGGAAAGCGCCTATACATACACTTAGATAAACATGTGTAAAACACTCATATATAATATATATATAAATAAATATATATATATATATAAACCTGTACATGAACACACACACACACACACACACACGACATAACACACGACATAAGCTGGCAAGTACACCTCAAAACAAACACATAACGTTACCTCAGTATATGCAGTAAAATATGTTGTATAATATAATAAAACATTTACTTGTCGAGAGTGACGTCTCCACCACCCCAAAACATATCCTCTGCTACTAGTCAATGGTTGAAACCTCACTCTCTTCTTCCTAAACATCATCCTCCGACTCATCACTTTCACGCCGAGTACACTGCTCAATGACTTCTTCTAATAAGAAGTGTGTTTTGCTGGTTTTCTTGGCCATTTTTCTTCTGCAACCTTCGCTCACTCCAAACGCGCTTTCAAAGGTCTTTTGCACACGGGGCGCATGAGTCACTATGTTAGTTTGCGCATGAACTTCACGCGTGACAGGTTGAATCCTCCCACTAAAACGGCATATCAATCTTTACAGAAATTCATTGGCTATCAGAAAATACCGTCATTTGCATGGATCCACGTAACTGTGTATATTTTCTGTCAATCAAAGAGAGGGAGGGACCATTCTTCATCGTTGGCACTCCTTTTCTATTGATACCTGGTCACACCTCTATCATGCACCGACTGGCTCAAATGACCTGTCCATCTAAAGTTCAGGGATCAGCGGTCATTTTGACATAAACATATCTGTATTGTTTACATGTTCAAGGTAGCTTCATCAAAGAATGCGTCGAAGTTGTGTTAGCTCTGTCGGTTAGCTCGAAATGCTACGTCTATACTACATGGGTGTTTATTGATATATAAATGTGTTATGGACCAAATACTTCGTTGAATTGGATTGTATGGACCCTTTACAGTGTAACTAAACCATTTTTGATGGAATGAAGTGGATCAGTAGAGTAAGATGAGCTTTATAGGTGAGTTTCTACCATTTTGTATTTTTTTATTTTGCTGTAAGTGGTCTGAGAAATACACCGATTGTACCCGCTCTGTTAAGTGTATATTAAAATGGTTTACATCGTTCGAATCACAAGAGTCTCAGCTTTCCAACGATGTAAGATATGTTTGTCTTTCAATTTTTGAGTTTTTGTATATCGCGAAGTTATTGCGCAATAGTATGTGACGTGGCGACGACGCCACGTCGGGCTTTTAAAAGGATATACACTAGTTGAATTGTGGCGAATATATTTGACAGTCCAGTGTGTGATATAAGATGATGATTAATAAAGTGCAGTGCTGATTGTTGATCGTGAGAGATCATGTGTTCAAAAGTCTTATTGCTTGGGGGAAGAAGCTGTCATGTAGTCAGCTGGTGCGGATCCTGATGCTGCGATACCGCCTGCCTGATGGAAGCAGTGAGAGCAGCCCATGACTCGGGTACCTGGAGTCTCTGATGATCCTCCGAGCTTTTTTCACACACACCGCCTATTATATATGTCCTGGAGGGAGGGAAGCTCACCTCCGATGATGTTTTTGGCAGTTCGCACCACCCTTTGCAGTTCTTTGCGGTTGTGGGCGGTCCTATTGCCGTACCAGGCGGTGATGCAGCCAGTCAGGATGCCAGGGTCCAGTATGGATGGACCATGAGAATTCCTCAGTAATGTGGACACCGAGGAACTTGAAGCTGCTGACTCTCTCCACCGGTGCTCCATTAATGGTGATGGGGCTGTGTTCTCTGTCTTTCTTCCTGAAGTCCACTACAAGCTCTTTGGTTTTACAGACGTTGAGGGAGTGGTTGTGCTCCTGACACCAGCGTGTCAAGAGTGTGCACCTCCTCTCTGGAGGCTGTTTCATCATTGTCAGTGATCAGACCTTCCACCGTCATATCGTCAGCAAACTTAATGATGGCATTGGAGCTATGTGTTGCCACACAGTCATGTGTGTACAGGGAATACAGGAGTGGGCTGAGAACACAGCCCTGCAGGGCCCCAGTGTTGAGGGTCAGTGATGAGGAGATGTTGCTGCCCATTCTAACCACCTGACGTCTGCCTGACAGGAAGTCCAGGATCCAACTGCACAGCGAGCTGTTTAAGCCCAGAGCCCAGAGTTTCTCATCAAGCTTGGAAGGCACTATGGTGTTGAAGGCTGAGCTGTAGTCTACAAACAGCATTCTCACATATGTGTTCCTTTTTTCCAGATGGGAGAGAGCAGTGTGTATTGTAGATGCAATGGCATCATCAGTGGAGCAGTTGTTGTGGTAGGCAAACTGTAATGGGTCCAGAGAGGTGGGCAGAACAGAGCAGATGTAATCTTAGCCTCTCAAAGCATTTGCTGATGATGGGGGTCAGAGCAACAGGACGCCAGTCATTTAAGCAAGTGATTTTGGCTTGCTTCGGTACAGGCACAATGGTTGATGTTTTGAAGCATGTGGGGACGACAGACAAGGAGAGGGACATGTTAAAAATGTCCGTAAAAACACCAGCCAGTTTGTTCGCGCACGCTCTGATGACGCGGCCTGGAATGCCGTCTGGACCCGCGGCTTTATGGATGTTCACCCGTCGAAAGGATCGGGTTACATCTGCAACAGAGACTGAGAGTGAACCATCTTCTATAGTATCGGCTGCGAGTGCTCTTTCCGCGAGGGTGGTGTTATCCTCGAAATGAGCATAAAATGTATTAAGCTCGTCTGGGAGAGAGGCAGCGGTGTTCATGGCAGAGTTTTTATTCCACTTGTAGTCCGTGATGGTGTTAATTCCCTGCCACATACTTCTAGAGTCAGTGGTGTTGAACTGTCCTTCAATTTTGTGCCTGTACTGGCATTTGGCTGCACTGATAGAGTTACGGAGGGCATAACTGGCTTGTTTACGCTCCTCCGCGTTCCCGGAATTAAAAGCGGAGGTCCACGCAGTAAGTGCTGCGCGAACATCGCCATTAACCCATGGTTTCTGGTTGGGGTAGATCCGTATTGTTTTGGTCAGAACAACGTCCTCTACGCACTTCCTGATGAAACACATTACGCTATCAGCGTAAACCTCGATGTTGTCATCAGAGGCGGACGGGAACATCTCCCAGTCCGTGTGATCAAAACAGTCTTGTAGCATAGAGTCTGATTGGTCCGACCAGCACTGGATCGTTCTGAGGGTGGGTGCTTCCCGTTTCAATTTCTGCCTGTAAGCGGGCAGAAGCAGAACGGAAGAGTGGTCTGATTTGCCAAATGGTGTGCGTGGGAGGGATTTGTAGCCATCCCGGAAAGGAGAATAGCAATGATGTATTGTATTAAAATTGGCTTTGTTGAAGTCCCCGGCAACAATGAACGCGGCCTCAGGGTGCGCGGTTTCCTGCTCACTTATGCTCCCATACAGTTCCCTGAGTGCTCGGTCTGTGTCGGCTTGTGGGGGGATATACACAGCTGTGATAATGACCGCTGTGAATTCCCTCGGTAGCCAGAATGGTCGACACAGAAGCATGAGATATTCCAGATCAGGAGAGCAGAAAGACTTGATAAAATGTATGTTCCTCTGATCACACCATGATTTGTTGATCATAAAACATACACCACCACCTCTGCTTTTACCTGAGAGGTCTTTCGCTCTGTCCGCTCGGTGCACGGAGAACCCCGTGGGTTCGATGGCCGAGTCTGGAATCTCCGCAGACATCCAGGTTTCTGTAAGACAGATAACGCAGCAATCTCTCGTCTCTCGTTGGAAAGAGATCCACGCTCTCAGCTCGCAGAGCTTGTTGTCCAGAGACTGAACATTTGCAAGTAGAATACTGGGTAGCGGGGGACGATTTGCGCGACATCTTACTCTGATGAGAACGCCGGCTCTTTTTCCCCTTTTCCTTCTGCGTTTCCATGGCCGGGCAGCCCAGACAAAGGGCTCCGCTGGCGTGTTTGCAAACCGTAGTTCGGCATTGAGGAATTTGAAGTCTGGTTTTTGGTGTGTGATTGGCGAACCAATGTCCAAAAGCATTTGTCTATCGTACACAATAAGGCAGACAATATCCAAGACAAAAAAACACAAAACTGTAAAAAAACAAAACAATAAACTGCAGTGTTTTGACAGAGCCCGCAACACAGCAGCCATACTCAGCGCCATCTTGAGTCCAATGACGCTGTGCTTATGTTATGCGCTGTGCAATGACGCTTAGTATCATTATGTTTATTCCACTCCAGCGTGTTTTACTTGTTCCACTCCAGCGTGTTTTCCTTAACTCCCACAGCTCCGCCTTTTCATGGCTTCGCCCCTCGAGCCTCCCATGGCTCCACCCTCCATGCCTTTGCCCCTCGAGCCTCTCACGGCTCTGCCATCCATGGCTTTGCTCCTGGAGCCTCCAATTGCTCCGCCCTCCATGGCTTTGCCCCTCGAGCCTCTCATGGCTCTGCCATCCATGGTTTCGATCCTGGAGCCTCCCACGGCTCCGCCCTCCATTGCTTCATCCCTTGAACCCCTCACAGCTCACCTTCCATGGCTTCACCCCTCGAGCCCCTCAAGGCTCCGCCTTCCATTTCTTCACCCCACAAGCCTCTCACGGCTCCGACCTCTGAGTCTTCCATGGCTCCGACCTCTGAGTCTTCCACGGCTCTGTCCTCTGAGTCTTCCACAGCTCTGCCTGCCTTTGTCGAGCCTCTCCAGGCTCTGCCTGTCTCCGTTGACCCTTCCTTAGCTCCGCCCTCCATGTTTCCAACAGCTCCGCCCTCAATTCCTGGATCTCCACCTCCTATGGCTCTGCCCATTCAACCACGGTCTCCACCACCTATTTCTCAAATCCCCGATCCTCCTATGGCTCAGTCTCCTGACCCATATCGAGCTCCGCAATCAAGATCTCTAGTCCCTACTCTGTGCCCGTCTCCTAGGCCTCCTGACCCAGTCCCTGTCCTGCAGCCATCCCCCAGGCTCCGGATCCATTCCCAGCCCTGAAGCCGCCCCCTCCAGGCCTCCTGATTGTCTTTCTTGGATCCTTCTTCACCTTCTGCATCCCAATACCCTCCTCATATGTCTTTGGGTGCCAGTAGTCACCCTTTAAAGGTTGGGTTATGTCTCCCTCATGTTTTCCTAGCACTCTTATTTTAATGTTTTTTGTCCTCTATATTCAGTTCTACCCCGGAGTATATCTCCCATGATGCACTGCCCTCATCACTGCAATGTGTTCCCATCTTCCTCACCTGTTCTCTGTTCTCTCATCAGTAGCTTAGTGTGTAAATGGAACAGATATGAAATCAGACATCAGAAGACTACAAAGGACAGTTCAGACTGCTGAGCTGATTATTGGTAACCCCCCCCCTGATTTTCTCCTTGTGTGATTGATATTCCACTCCTGCGTCTACAATTAAAAGTCTTGAAGATTAGTCCTGTGTCACCTCTCTTCCTCTCCACTAACCCAACGTTACACCCTGAGGCACATCCCCGATCTCTGAAGAGATTCATTCGCAGTATTAACAGTATAAGCGGTATTAACATTTTGTGGTATGACACCTTACGTTTTGGTGCCTCTGGCACATGCTGCTGGGTTTTGTGGCACATCTGGTTGTTAGTGGCATGTGCCACTGTAAGTTTTGGTACATGCCAGTGATTTTGTGTCACTGACATGTGCTGCTTCATTTTGATACCATCAATAATCTGTTTTGGAACGCGTTCATCTAAAACACTTGAAGTTGAGTCAGCAGCACATAAACATGTGTAATAATTATTTATTATTCTTAAAACCCGTATCAGAGCTCGTCATGCTCCCAGCATTTATTTTCACATTGAGAAAACGGATCATTCAAAAATATCTCCACTTGAACATTATCAGATTTGATAGTGTAATGCTAAACATTTTTATGGTTGTACATTTAAAGTTACATCATTTATTGTAGTATTTTGTGGTAATACCTAATTTATTCTTTATTTGATACAGTAATTGACATTAAACCTGAAGGCACAATGGATTTTTTCCTTGATGTGTCAGTCAGCATGCTGAGCCTGGCTAGGGATCACTTCGTTCTGTGGAAAGTGTAAAAAATGTAGGTATTACAATTGGGTTAGAAATGTATTGTGTATAGTTTAGTCTGGCTCTTATATTGTTTTTGTTTTATGTCAGTGAATTTTAGAAAGACATACCAGAGTGTTACATGGATTTATTAGTTATATTGCATGTCTATTGCACATTCTATTGCATGTTCATGTAAAAGCAGGTGAATGTTAATAAACTTAAATTATTTTATGTGAATCATTTGTAATAGTATCTGTAAGTTAATTAACCTTTAACAATTTACCTCACAGGATATGAAGAAACTGGAAAAAGTAATTAAAGTGCATCACTGGTGACTGTCATACATTCTGTTCCTAGAAAGTGGGCCAAAAATAGGCCTTGTTCATTTGAAACCACTCTAAGGTAATTCACTTTTAAATCTTTTGTTCTTCTTCTTCTTTTCTTTTCTTTAATTGCCCAATAACAGGTTATTTTATCCAAGTGCTGCAAGGATGTTGTGGGTACAGTGTGAAGTATGTTTTGGTTGGCTATACACGGAGTCTGCTGGAGAACTGAGAGTAAGATGCAACCCTACACTTATGATTGGTAAGGTTAAGTGTAAAGCATTGGTTTAGATCATGGTCTAGCTCGGATATCTTAAAATACGCTACTATCCTGCCAAAGCTCTTAATGGATTTTAACCAGATAAAACATAAATGCATGCAAAGAATGCAGTATTGACCAAAATGTATTTACCATAAACTCTCTTCTAGTCACTATTTGAGCTTTAAAGAAGGACAAATGAAATGTTCAAACTGTATGGATCCAGAAACTGATTGTGCCACTAACAACCAGACATACCACTAAACTCCTTTCAGTTTCTGGATCCATACAGTATTTTATTTTCAATAGTCCTTCTTTAAAGCTTGACTAATGACTAGACAAGAGAGTTTATTGTAAATACATTTTGGTCAGTGCAACATTCTTTGCATGCATTTGTTTACCTTACTATGCCAAAGCGTTATGTTTAAAAACAGAATGTGCCAACTTTCTGTAACATGTACAAATGGCAGTAGACTGCAATTAAGATGCATCTCGGGTGATCCGATCACATGTGGTCAGGTGAGACACATCACTGTTTACAAATGGTCGCTTAAATGCATCTTCTGCGACCACTTGTGATCGGATTTGGAGGAGAGGGACTCTGTTTCATGACGACATACATCAATCACTATGACAGTGTGTAACTGCATGATAATAAACTGTAACAAAGTCAGAAATTACAAATATTCGTATGTGTTTTTGTGATCCGATCACAAAACTGTATCTGTATTTAGATCTGATTGGATCACCTGAAACATATTTCAATACCAGGAGTAAACGGGGTCAAAATGCCATGCCACTAGATGCAGCAGTGGTTATAACTTTCATTGTTATGGCATCTTATTTTATGTTGGTGTTGGCACGTGCTGCTTTATCTTGTGGCTCATCTGGTGGCATTTCTGATCACAAAAAAATTATCTGTATTTTCTAGGGTATCACTGTGAGGCATCTGTGTACATGATGGCATTTTATTTTCCTGTTGTAGAGAACACTGTATTTAATGTTGTGTTCTTGGTTTAGATACTGCTTGCAGATAGGGAAAGGTGAAAGTTACAGCTCTGTATTTGGAAAGGCACTAATGTCTTCCTGCAACAATGTGTACAAGTCTACCTTGTATGTACATTGCATGTTGCTGCAACAGTGTGCATAATACTGTATTTAAGCACTCATTCTCTCTTAGGCATTTGACAAAGGTGCACTTATAACATCTATGTGTGTGTGGACTGATAAAGGCACAGATGTTTTTGTCTCTTTGTATGATCTGATGAAGATAAATAATTGCATGTGACCCAAACTTCATCTACTACTTTCTTCTCTTCTCCTTGACATCAACACTTGTGATTTCAACTGTAGGTGCTTTTCATATGTCATTCCTGACAAAGGATAAATGGTTTCACTGTATAATCTTGCCATATTCCAGATTAATGATCTAAACCAAATCCGATTGTAAATTATTGATGGCAATTGGCAAATATCCCTTTTCTCTCTCTAAATTTTACAGTTGTAGCCACCACTCTACATAGACTCACACATTGGTGATAACAGTGACATATTAACCATACAAATATAATGAAAAGTTAAACATTTTAAATAGTTAAGCTGTCAGTGCACCTTGACTACTTAAAAAAATAAAATGTCTGTCTACCCAAGATATACAGTATATTTTTTTTTTATTACGCATTCAGACATTTGGCTCATTGGTTGCTTCCCCCTGAGAGAGTCCCTCCATGGTTTTAAACTAATCAGAGAATTTACGTTACACCCCGCTATCTCGCATTTGCACTCAGTATGGACAAAAGTGTCCAGAGTGTTTAATTCAGACATTTATTTAAATGTTGCCTCGAGCATATGACTGAACCCTAAATTATGTATAAAAAGTCCCCTTTCTGCTGGTCAGACTGGATTGTGAGGTGTGTTACTACACTCGGTGACCTGTATGAGAGTGGAGTGTTGAGATCTTTTGAAAATTTGCTTCAACATTTTGGGATTCCCAGATCTCAGTTCTATAGGTATTTACAGCTAAGCCACCTGCCCTGTATTGTTTTTGGGAGTGGCATACATCTCCCTAAAGCGGCACATATTCTGTGAGTGGTTATTACTGCTTTTGGAAAAGGTCATGAGGCATCAGTGTATTACTCTCTGTTAATTCAGAGTCTGGGGGACGGAACTTTAACTTCTGTCAAAAGATTATGGGAGAAAGATTTAAACTTTTTTTAAGGAGGGAGAGTGGGCTAGGATTCTAAAAAATATCAAGTCTGCATCTAGAGATGCAAGGGTGTGTCCTTATGCAATTCAAGATTTTACATAGATTCTATTGGACCCTCTCTATATCGTATAGGCATGGTCTTAAAGACACACCCACCTGCTGGCCATGCAAATCAGAAATGGAGACACAACCTATGTTTTCATTGTGGACTTTGCTCTGCAGCTGAAGAGGTCCTTTCACAAATGCATATGAGCTGTGTTTGTGAGAGCAATTTTAAATGGCTGTGTTTGCTCAGGGGGTGCTTTGCATCCCTCATTCCTTTACACCTCTTTTTTTTATTCTTTCTTGTTTTCCCACCCCATGTCATCTTTTTCTGCTGCCTGTCACCTTATTACCATGTTGTCCCACTGTTCATTAGTTTGTGTATAATTGCTCACACAGTTCATTGAAACTCAGTCAGTTCATATCTAAGTCAGACTCTTCAAAATTAGACAGCCTATGGTAGATTTGTCATCTTTCCATAGGGCAATCCCTATATTATAGAGCACATTACAAACTTTTGGATATATTTCTGCATAATTAGTTTTGCTGAAGGCAACTTGAATGAGCACATCTGTTTATTTATAAATATGTAATGTGTTTGGTCACGCAATGGCACCAGTGATGCTGAAGTCATTCCAAATAGTACTGAAGGAATTAGCAGTGAATTGTTGTGAGGGACAGTTCTTGCTCTGGCGACATAATCTGTGAAATTAGGCACGGCTCACTGAAAATTATATCTACTCGTCTCTCAGGAAAAATTAATGTACTGCATAGGCCTAGTAATGCACTCACAATGGAAACCTATTGAGCAAGTTTATCAGAGGAATTTGTATAAGCAGAAATGTGGCACTCATGTTTTGTTGAAGAATTGACATTAGTTCCCCTGTAAAACAAATAAAAATTAAAAATGTTTTGTCTAAATTGTCCTTTTTAAGTGGAAGTACTTTTCTAGGTGAATGAACCGCTCGATCCATGTAAAAATGCTTTAAGGATATTTTTAACATGATAACCACATTTTTAAGACATGGTTGTAAGTTAAAGTTGGTGCTGTCAATAGCAAAATCACGATTATAGCAAAAATCATAATTGCGATTATTGATGTTGATTAAAATATTAAATTACCATGATGTCACAAAGTAAGCAACTGTGCGGTTCTTCAGATGACCAGATTTCAATGGTGGATATGAGCTGCATTCCAGTTTATTTCAAGCATTAAATATCATAATAATGTTTGTTAATGTTAGGCCAAATAAAAAGTGCTTTTAAATGGATATCTATGGAATAGAATAAATACAATTATTGCTAAATTACTTACTTAAATTATTAGTCCACATACAGTAAATAATAACATATTCAATATGCAAACTTGTTAACAGCCGATTTAAATTGACCAAGTTACTTACAGTGTTCAGTAAGACCTTAAGTGGTGAGATGGGACCATTCATAACATTAGATCTTCAGTGGTGATCTTGTTCATGTAAGATCATCGTCAGATAATTTTTGGATCATCGTTAGATAATTTTCAGTGGTTACACTTTGGAAATTAAAAACAGTTGTTTGCGATCAGAGTTTGTGCGATTCGTGAAAATGTTAAATCTACTAATACCATCTGCGTGGCAAATGGGTCTTATTAGAACAGACGTGATAACAATGATGGTGATTCCTGAAGTATGCTATTCATGCCATATTATGCCATTGAGGACGAGGAGCATGTCATACTAGTAGCACCCTACTGGCCCACCTAGACTTGGTTCTCGGACCTCATGCTCCTTGCGCATATTATTGATTATATAAGAAGAGGTTCTGAGATTACAGAGTGTGACAAGGAGGAGGGTGGTGCATGATGAGAGGGAGAGAGATGCACATGGCTGCGCAGCATGTGTGTCTGTGTCCTTATGTTTTATGTTGTTTTAAGTTAATTTATATCATTAAAGTTTATGTTTACTATTCAGTCGGTTCTCGCCTCCCCCTTGCCCAACTTCAACTGTTACAGTGGTTCCGAAATCCGGGAGGGAGGAGGGATGCACTGTAGCAGAATCCTTGCCTCTGCCATCTGCCAGGAGAGTAGCCGTGGCCATCTGCCTGGGGATGGATTGGTTGCTGCCGGCCACAGAGAGCCAGAAGAACTTTCGACATCCACCAAAGAAGGGGAGGAGTGGTTCCATCTGCCAGGGGCCAGAGGACTCGCTGCTGTCCACCGGAGGAAGAGCGAGCTGGCATCTGCCAGAGGGCGATGGAGCAGATGAGGACTGGATGACAGCGCATCTGGGAGCCAGCGAGCAAGTATTTCTCTCTTCTCTCTCTTTATCTCTGCTCACCCTTTCCCTCTCCCCAAGCTTCCCCTCGTCTCTACCTCCAGTTCACAGGAGGCAGGCTGGACCACTGGCTGATGGAACGACTGGATGGGCAGCGTCTCCCCTCCAGGAGGTTGGAGGATATAAGTCAGTCCAGCGGCGCCCCGGCCTGAATCGGGTGGGGGAGGAGTGTGACGAGGAAGTGGGCATGGCCGGGCCGTGATGATGCACGGCTGGCACTCAATCAGCTGATAAGAGGGTGAGTGAGATAAAGGGGAGCCGAAGGCATCGGTTTGAGAGAGAGAGAGGGATGCACTCAGATGTGCATGTGTGTCTGGGTTCTTATGTTTTATGTTGTTTTAAGTTAATTTATATAATTAAAGTTTATATTTGCTGTTCATCTTGTTCCTGCCTCCTCCTTGCAAATCTTTAACTGTTACACAGGGAATACCTCTTTTAACAGCTTAGTTGGTATTGGATCTAGCATACATGTTGTGGCTGATCATTGTACCATGGTGCAGGACTTTTTTCTTTAATTTTCTTTAATCAAAGGGGGCTTTGAATGATGAAGTCACCAACAATTAAAGCTCTATCTACAGTAACTACATGATCTGATAGATTATTTGCAAATTCACCAAGGAAATCTGAGTATGGCCTGGGTGATTTATATACTGTAGCAAGGGCAAAAGACAACAGAGATTTTTTATTTATATCTGACAGTGTCAGATATAAATAAATTTATATTACAGTTAATGAACTGTAATAATTTAATTTATAATTAGTGCTTTGGTTGAAAGAGATTAAATGTTTGGTAGCCCTACCTTTATATGATGTTTATCTTAAAAAAAAAAATCTATTTTTTCTAAATGAGTTAGTGAGGGGTTTGTGTTTGGTAGTTCTGGGAACAAACAGTCTCTATATGATATCTAGGTGATATGGTCTCTATGTGTTCAAGTTTATGTGAACTGTGTGACATCTCAAGGCAGCAAGCAGATGCAAGCAGTTTGTCTGCTTCCTGACTTGGGCCCCAGTTAGTCAAAAACTATCACTATTAGGACTAGGAGTCAAATTACTAGAGAGCAGAGTGGCACCTTACCTGGAGGGATGGAGTTCATCTTTAAAAGGTCAGGTCTACCCCAAAAACTCTTCCAATTGTCTATGAATCCAATGCTATTCTGCAGACAACACTCAAACATCCAGCCATTCAGTGAAACAAATATACTATAAACCTCATCACCATGATGATCAGGAATGGGGCCAGAGCATAGTACAGTATCTGACATAGTTTTTATAAGTTCACACACCTCTTTTCCATTATCTTTAGTGATCTCTGACTGGCGAAGCCGGACATCGTTAGTGCCAACATGAATAACAATTTTAGAAAATCTATGTTTAGCATTAGCCAGCAATTGTAAATTTGATCGAATGTTAGGCGCTCGAGCTCCGGAAATGCATTTAACAATGGTGGCTGGATTCTCTATTTCCAAGTTCCTTACAAAATAATCACCTATGACTAAGACTCTTACAAAATTATTCTCAGTGGGTGTATCCCAGAGTGGGGATGATAAATTGGAAACCCTAACAGGAATGGAAGCTTGTCTCTTTGATGAGCGAGTATGCTACCAAGATGTCACCCAAACGCACTGCTGCAGGAGCTCTATAGTCGGAACCCAAATGTGTGTTGCTCACTGAACTACCCACATCCGAAACAGTAACTATCGGCTTCTCTTTCTCACTGACCTCCACTAGCATTTGGATGCGTGTCTCTAACTCATCAACCTGACTAATTCTTTATATTTTTCACATGTAAATCCCTCACTGCTGACAGAAGAAGCTATAGTAAACATGTGGCATGCAATGCAGGAAGATATAACATGAGCGGATGCCATGACTTACCACAATTATTTGTTGTTGTTGTTATGGTTGTCCTTGAGCAGCTAGAGTTTGAGATCAATGTGGATTAATGGGGTTCCTGATCAGCAGAGGTTTGAGATTGAAGCAATAATGAATGTAAAACACAGAGGAGAAAACGAATCCATGCAGTCGAGATGTGAGATATAGACAAGCGGAGAAAAAAAATAAAACAAAAAGAGAGAGAACGGGTGCATGCGGTAAAATGCACGCAGTTGAAACAGTAGCAAAAGCGTGTTAGCATAATCATTGAAGAGCACGATGACATATTTCTCTAACATATTTTTACTCCACTGAAGGTTAGGTTTATGTTTGGGGATTGGGTTGGGGGGTTCATTTTATAAAATATGTATTTCTCTTCACTGTATTACAGCCTGTACAGCTGAAAACAACACGCTTCACAACGCCCCCGTCTCTCAGCTCCGTCCATTCGGCGGCGCCATTGACGACTCCGCCCAGCAGTCCTCAGCGGTGAAGCAGACGGAGGCCATGTCATATCCTGCCCCGCCACAAACCTGCCGCCATGGGCCATGCCCCGTCTGCTCGCCGAGGGCGTCCTGCTGCGGCTATGAAACACCCTGCTCCGCCTCAACCCGGGCCCAGCTCTCAGCCCAAGCGTCGAGCACACAGCAGGAAGCAGACGCCCCACGTCCCATAAGGCTCCAAGGTGCAGGAGACGCTCGACCCAGGGACCAAGATGTTAGCTCCGGAGATTGTAAGACTGTTCTGCGCCCCGGTGGAGGGCTGGGAGGAGAATTTTTTGTTGAATTTATTTTCACATTCTCAGTAACAGAGCTATTTCCTTTGTCTCTGGGTCACCTGGCCCGCAAATGCCGTTCTCATGGCACTCTGCTGCCAGATATCAACAGTCCAAGCATGCTGGACGTGGACCACCCGCCTTCATCCCCACAACAGTTCCCCGGCCGGCCAGTTCCGACGAGTCTAGAGGATGCCTACATTGGACCTCCTCCTCAGTCACTAACCCGCCCCCTGCCGGGTGTGCGGAGCAAGATAAGTGCTTTGAGTCTTTTCTCAGCACCAGAGCCTCGGGACGTGTCTTCGCCTCCCGACACTGCTTTACCTGCTCCGCCCCACTGCTCCGCCCCGCCGGGTATGTCAAAAATAAATGTCCCCTTGGTGCCTCTAGCACAGAGTTTGGATGCGTGGCTCTCACTTCCCAACCTGTCTTGCTGGCTGGCCCGGACCATCCGACTCGGTTACGCAATTCAATTTGCCAGGCCTCCGCCCCCATTCACGGGCATCCGCTTCTCCGCAGTACATGGCGAATATGCCAAGTCCCTGCATGCGGAAATCGCTACTCTCTTACTCAAAGACGCAATAGAGCCGGTCCCTCCAACCAAGATGAAGAAGGGTCTCTACAGCCCTTACTTCATCATACCCAAGAAAGGCGGTGGCTTACGACCGATCTTGCACCTGCGAGTTCTCAACCAAGGGTTGCGCAAACTCCCGTTCAAAATGCTCACGCAGAAACACATTTAACCTGCGTTCGACATCTAGATTGGTTCGCAGCGGAAGACCTGAAGGACGCATACTTCCACGTCTCAATTTTGCAGCGACACGGACCCTTCTTACGGTTTGCGTTTGACGGCCAGGCATATCAGTACAAAGTCCTCCCCTTCGGCATGTCTCTGTCCCCGCGTGTCTTCACGAAAGTCGCAGAGGCAGCCCTTGCCCCGCTCCGAGAGGCCAGCATCCGCATACTCAATTACCTTGACGACTGGCTCATTCTGACCCACTCACAAGAGTTACTATGCGCTCACAGAGTCCAGGTGCACAGGCACCTCAGCTGTTTAGGACTTCAGGTCAACTGGGAAAAGAGCAAGTTCACCACGGTCCTGAGCATCTCTTTTCTCAGCAGGGAGTTAGACTCAGTCTCAATGTCAGCATGTCTCACCAACGAGCATGCGCAATCAGTGTTGAGGTGCCTCGCTGCTTTCAGGCCAGGCACAGCGGTCCCCTTAAAACATTCCCAGAGGCTCCTGGGGCATATGGCATCCTCCGCGGCGGTCGCGCCACTGGGGTTGATGCATATGAGACCACATCAGCATTGGCTTCAGACTCGAGTCCCGAGACAAGCATGGCACCGTGGCACGCACCATGTGACGATCACTCCTGTCTGCCGCCAAACACTCAATCCCTGGACAGACCTCTGTTTTCTACGGGCAGGAGTACCCTTGCAGCAGGTGTCCCGACGCGTCTTGGTCATGACCGACGCCTCCAGATTGGGTTGGGGCGCCGTGTGCAATGGGCACACAGTAGCAGGCCATTGGAAAGGGGCCCCGCGGTGCTGGCACATAAACTGCCTGGAGTTGTTGACGGTTTTCTTTGCCCTGCGGAAGTTTCTCCCGTTAGTTTGAGACAAACATTTCCTGATCAGGTCAGACAGCACCATTGCGGTGGCATACATAAATCGCCAAGGCAGCGTACGCTCCCGCCACGTCACGACTCGCCCGTCGTCTCCTCCTTTTGTGCCAGCACCACTCACATCCCCGGCAACCTCAATGTGATAGCAGACGCGCTGTCACGACAATGCTTGCCCGGCGGAGAGTGGAGGCTTCACCCCCCGTCGGTCCAGCTGATTTGGGAACAGTTCGGCAAGGCCCAAGTAGACCTGTTTGCCTCCCAAGAGACCTCCCACTGCCCGCTCTGGTATGCCCGCTCAGAGGCTCCCCTCGGAGCAGACGCACTGGCACACAGCTGGCCTGAGGGGCTGCACAGGTACGCATTTCCCCCAGTGAGCCTTCTTGCACAGGTGCTGGTCACGGACTCCTCCTGTGTGTATTTCCATGGTACGGTCACCTTACGAGCTGACCCGCATCTCCCTTAGGCAGTTTTCACTGCCCTCCGGTCGCCGTGTTGTAGCAACTCCCCCCTTCTCGAGGCTGGATCTACCACCGCACCATTCTTTCCCACATGTGACCGAAGAGGCCATGTGATGTATTTCTCCACCTTTACCTCCCCTTTCGGACAGGTGTGGCCTCTGCAGGGTCTTTTCCCCCTGAAAGAATAGGAAATTGGGTAAGAACCCCTTCCCACAATGCGGTAAGGGTCCCGGCTACTCTTGCTCTATGCCGAGAAACATAGAGAGAAAAGAGGCCCACCCAGGCTTGGCCTGTTCCCAGGTTGGCAAGCGTCGCCTTGTTCCCCTCTAGGGTAACCAGAAGGATTCCGATGACTTTTTTGGGGCATTTGGGAAGAGTACGTTCAGTCTGAAACACAGCTGGTCGCTTGTGCACGTGAAATACCTGCCCGCTCCTGTGTCAGCAGTACACGTACACGGCTCAGCGCATGGCGTGATTTAAAGTGGACCCCTAGTGTCGCTTCTTTGACACGACGTCGAAGTGAGCGACAGACGGGGAATGTCTCAGTTACGTATGTAACCTCCGTTCCCTGATGGAGGGAACGAGACGTTGTGTCCTACCGGCCACGTCGCTGAGCTGAGCCACTGCAGTGGCCGGACCATTTCCGGCTCCTCAGAAAATTCCTGAATGGACTCGACGTATTTCCCCGCTTTGATACCCATATGTCCGGGGCGGGGTATGCAAATACTGTCTGCCAACTTCTCATTGGCCTTTTTTCATAGACCAGAGGCATATTCGGCGCTCAAGAGAGACCCCTAGTGTCGCTTCTTTGACACGACGTCTCGTTCCCTCCATCAGGGAACAGAGGTTACATACGTAACCGAGACGTTATTTTTTGTAAGGGAATGTCACCTAAATTAAATATTCTGTATAACTATTAGGTGATGTTATTGAATTCTGCAATTAGAACTGTTAAAAAGTCACTATTCACTGCTATTGTATGGAAGACAGCAATCAGGACTTATTTTTACAATTTCTCCTTTTGTGTTCTGCAGAAGAAGAAAACAGTCATACGGTTTGAAACAAAATGAGGGGTGGAAAATAATGACAGAATTTTTATTTGTAAGGGAACTATCCTTTTAACAGACAAAGGCAGTTACATAGAAATCTTAAAGACACAGCAGCAAGAACAGGCCGTTAAAAAAAAAAGTAAAAAATCATCATGACAAGCTAATTATAACTGTTTTGGGACAAAAACATTATTTTCTCCCACAATATGTATGTTAGATACAGTGAAAATAATACCTTTAAATATGTCCCATATTAAGTTTAAAAATAAAAAAATGACCATAGTTTTCCTGTAACTATGACTTGTGTAGTGATAATTATGGTTCCATGTACCCAGTGTTGGTTTGTGTCAACACACTTAATATTTTTCTGACCAAAGAAAAACTCCAAAATGGTCCAGTGCATAAACAGACTTAAAAACAGAGTGTGCAGGAAATCTCCTCCCGACTCCACTTAACTGACTTGATATGTGTTGAATGTGTGTGTTTGCTGGATTCATGTCATGCCAAACCTTTCTGTAATTGTTGCTGGTCGACTGTGTGTAGTGGAGAGTTGTGGCATGCAGTGTGCACAAATGCACACATGTACAGACACTCATAGCATGGTTTGAGGTATGCAGAGTTTGGGAGGCCTGAGCATAATTAATACTTTCAATGTGGTCACAGAAAAGGCGGAGACATAGGCTTTATTTTTCGCTAAATTTAATAAAGTAAAACATGATTTAATGTGCCTGGCTGGTACTGCGCTCTGACCAGACAAGCTGTTTACCGTTAGTCTGTGGCGTTGGACGGGAGAGTAGCGACATTTTTTAGCCCCTATTAAAAACCTACTGCAGACATCGGCATTTATGACGCACAGAGTGAAAGCGAGGGGTGGGGGCGGTGATGGTGAGGTGGAGAGAAAAATGACAAGAAATTGAGAGGAGAGGTTGAGAGAGGAGAGATGTGTCAAACAGTGTTGGAGTGTAGACTCATTTGACAAGTGGCTAAACTCCAGAGTGAATCTGGCTTGGGTAAGGGACTCCCCACCATACTAAGAGAACAGAGTGTTTACAGTTAGAGACCTGCCATGATGTGCTTCAGGAAAGCTGAATGAGTCTGAATGCCAACACAGCAGAATGTGAACTTTGTGTTCTGAACAGTAAAGATGAGTAAGACTCTTTTTAAGACTGTTCCACACACTGTAGGCAGAATATATTCCAATTCATTACCTGTTGGTTGAACAGAGGCCCCAAAAAGTGTTTGGACACGTAAGCTACACTTAAAAATGTATGAATATGTATGCATTATACTGTATAACAAAACCAATGGCATTTATTTTTCTAAAGAAAGATAACACAAACACTTTTCAAGCTACATATTTCACATTAATAATTCATGCATTTGGACACTTTCTGGTTGTTAAACTTTGTGGAACATGACCAGTTAATGTGTTGTACTAAACGTATGATTACTCTGTTAGTACACTTGTGTGAACTTGAGAACTTAAATTTACTTTATTCCATTGATTTATGATCTTGAGACTAGTTGATTAAAAGTACTTGCAAAAATGACTAGGAAAAGCATTGAAAGTTCTGAGAATGCAGATGCCACTTGGTCTGATTTTTTAAATCTGATGCAATGACAGTCGGACATTTTTAAGTGCGATTAACAGTAGGTGTAATAATACCTTCTGTATCAGGGGCATCTCAAGGATTCTTTGCAGGGGTGGCAAAAGTCGAGTAAAGGGTGGCATCTAAGATTTGTCTACTGAGGCGGAACGCTGTGTCCTTCCAGACATGGGCGGAACGTTGTTTTGGACTATGCGTGACACGGACAGGTTAAGCAATTGCGCACCGTCTCCAGGACACAAGCGGGGTCTGAATTGGGGTGGCAAAGAACATTTTTAGGGTGGCAACTGCCACCCCATGCCACCCTTCTGGCCCTGCCCCTGCACTGTATGTGTGTGTGTGTGTGTGCAACTGTGCATGAAGGCATGTGTGTAGATATCAGACATTGTTTTAGGATAGAACATATAAGGTGATAAGATCATTCTAATTTCTACCCTCTCTGACTGTAGAGGTTTTGTGGCGGAATTCTTGGCATCCTCAAGTCCTTCATATTCCACGTGTTTCCACAGAAAGATGTATTCTGTGTGAAAGCTTTTGGCTGCTTCATGGACAAGCTCTGGAACACAACAACAACATTTTTGAGGAAAATTGGCACTGCAGACAATTTCAAAGTGTAGCTCATATGTACCTTTTTATGCTTGTCTTCAGAAGAATGTTCTGGGTTACATACAACTTACGCTCTATTGCCAGCATCTGTGGCATGCTGTTGATTGACACATAACGTTATTTTGGAGTGACCTGCCACACAGTGTGGCTATTTGCACCCTAATAATCTAGTAGAAGCATAGAAATTTACAACAAACTGCGCCTCAGCAGTGGCTTGGGTTTGATTTAGCCTTTGTCCATCTCTTTTTCCCATTCTGTTTCCAGATATAACCATATTTTAAAAAATGAATCAATACAAATGTATATAAAGATAGTTTTACCATAATATTGTAATAGCCATGTTTTGTTTTTGCATAAATGTCTCGGTTACGTATGTAACCTCCGTTCCCTGATGGAGGGAACGAGACGTTGTGTCAAAGAAGCGACACTAGGGGTCTCTCTTGAGCGCCGAATATGCCTCTGATCTATGAAAAAAAGGCTAATGAGAGTTGGCGAACAGTATTTGCATACCCCGCCCCCGGATATACAGGTATAAAGGCGAGGGAAATTCGCTCGTCCATTCAGGATTTTTCTGAGGAGCCGGGAGTGTCCGGCCCCCTCAGCGGCTCGGCTCAGCGACGTGGCCGGGAAGACACGACGTCTTGTTCCCTCCATCAGGGAACGGAGGTTACATACGTAACCGAGACGTTCCCAGTCTGTCGCTCATTTCGACGTCGTGTCGAAGAAGCGACACTAGGGGTCCACTTCAAATCACGCCATGCGCTGAGCCGTGTACGTGTACTGCTGACACAGGAGTTGGCAGGTATTTCACGTGCACAAGTGACCAACTGTGTTTCAGACTGCACGTACCCTTCCCCAATGCCCCCAAAAAGTCGAGGAGTCCTTTTGGTTACCCTAGAGGGGAACAAGGCGATGCTTTGAACTAGGGAACGGGCCAAGCCTGGCTGGGCCTCTTTTCTCTCTATGTTTTCTCGGCATAGAGCAAGTGTGGTAGTGATAGGGTTGCCATCTATCCTGTTTAATACATTATCGTCCCATATAATACAGAATTGTCCCGTATTTGAGGGAACAAAGTTACGTTCTGAATGAAATCCATACAGGATGCCCAGGAGCAGATTTAGTGATTTGGGGGCCCTAGACAAAGTAAAAGAATGGGGCTCTCTTCAATGACACATATTTAGGTCAATATAAGGTGCTGTAAGCCTTTTTATTATTATTATTAAATTTTTTATGGAATGGCATGGAGAAAATATTCCTACGCCCTGATATCACTGGACACCAGAAAGCGGCTTATTGCAGGAAAGCGGGTTATTGTGAGAAAACTGCGTTCCCGTTTACATGCACTGTTTAGGCAGAGTACATTACTCCCATATTCATGTGACTTGGTCAATAAGCAGCTTTCTCCACAGCAAAGCCGAAACATTTGTGTGAACAACACACATGGCATCCGAGGAAGACTTCATTATTTTGCTCACTGTTGATTTCGCTTTATTTCCAGATATTCCAGAGTTGTTAATAATGTCTAACAACACATTATAAAAACACAATCTGGCTACTATGAACTGCAATACAGTATATACTATAATACCTTTTTTCTATTATCTTAATGCACTTTTCCCCCATCAGCTTGACCTTGAATTAACTATATCCACATTTTTAGACTAAAAATTGATTTGTATGTTTCCAGAAGGCTTTGATCAACACATAAATAGATTTAGCTAGATTTATGCTGCTAAATAGGAGAACACGTCAACACAGTGCTAAATAAAATGAATAAAAAAAAATACATTTACGAGTGTCAATGCCCAGATCATAATCATCATCAACACTGTGTATTGGTGAATATAGTTAGTGCTATGCAAGTGAAAGCAGTGGCGGGTGGCAGTGCAGGCTGTGCAGCAATCTGATCCATTTGGAAAGAATTTAGGACAGAGCTCTTCAACTACTTTCTTGTGGGGGCCAGATTATCCAGATGAAAACAAGAGGGAGCCGTATTTTTTTCAGTATTCATTTTAGTTAGCACTTTGTGGGAGGCTCAGTGGTTAGCACTGTTGCCTCACAGTAAGAAGGTCCTGGGTTCGAGTCCTGGCTCAACTAGGGCCTTTATTCTCCCTGTGTTTGCATGGGTTTCCTCTGGGTGCTCTGGTTTCCGCCACAAGTCCAAAAACATGCAGGTTAAGTGAATTGGATACTCTAAATTGCCTGTGTGTGAGTGAGAGTCCCTCAGCCACTGGGGGTTGCGTCAAGAAGGGCATCTGGTGTAAAATTTGTGCCAAATCAAATATATAGATCAATGTGTTTGTATCAATGTGTTTAAATCCTGTTTGTTTTTTAGCCAGATCTAATGAAGGAATTTATTGTGAGTGTGTGTGTGTGTGTGTGTGTGTATATATATATATATATATATATATACACACACACACACACACGCACACACACACACACACACACACACTCACAATAAATTCCTTCATTAGATCTGGCTAAAAAACAAACAGGATTTAAACTCTGACTTACATATCATTTTTGATAAAATTTACTATAAAAAAAAAAACAATGTAATTTTTACAATTTAGGGCTATTTTTTACAAATCATTAAAACTGAGGATAAACATTTAGATCTGCTAAAGCCCTCTCACATTATCAACCCACATATGAAATTAATGGTCATAAAGGAATATCATGTTTACTTAAGAATGTGTTTACATTTATTTTTGGATCAAAAAGAGATAAAATGTCTATTCTTCCATTTTATCTATAAAGTATCGTCCTATTCAGTGAGGAAAAAAATGAGTCCTGCAAATATTCTGAATTTGCAAACAATAACCAGTGCAGGAGCCAGATTTTTGTGTAGGTAATAAAAGAAGAGCTGAGTTGATGCTGTTCGTGATTGAGAGGGCTAACTCACAGCTGTATAGAACCAAATATAATCAGGATATTTGTAGGTTCAGTTTCACATTATAATTTTTTTCCCAAGCCCAACAGACCCTGAACAGATGAGACACGATCATTTGACACTTCAAGAATAGTGAATAAAAGCAAACTTTTCAGCACATTTTTGTTGAACGGATGGTTTTCAAAATCGGTTTCTCTTTTGTTGCCTAAGAAGTGCATATGTGCTGACAACATTTATGTAAAAACTGCGATGATCATTCTTCCATCAGTAGATTTGAACGCACTCCACACAACCAAGCAATTTTATATAAATGCATTCGATTGAAAAAGACGTGATCAAATGCTCACCTAAACGGTGCGATCCATCTTAAGCAAAGCAGTATAACTAAACTATCACCAGAAAAGCTTTTGAATGCTCCATTGAGCATTGTTAAACTCACCGCTAATTGCTGTGGCTCATGCCTATGAATGCTGAGATTTGCACAAAGACCGCTCTGGTATTTCAGATCAGAGGGCCAGACAAAGATCATTGGCAGCCATATCAATCATATCAGTGTTGTAACAGTGATATTTAAAATGTCAGTACACGTTATTTAGCATTAATGATAACAACAAAGCATATCAATTGTATTTTAAGGGGGCCCTTGACTTCTGGGGGCCCAGGCAGATGCCTACCTTTGCCAAGTGCAATGTCCACCCCCAGGGACACTGTTTGTCCCGTATTTTAGTGTCTCAAACTGCCGAGAATGTTTCATTAATCAGGAAAATGGACCTGAAACATACACTTTTCAGTTGAGTTGTGAGATATCGGCTGTTAGATGTTACACGCACGCCACACTTGACAGAAGCAGCTGGGGAAATGATCAATGAAAACCTGACGTGATTTCAGTCAGAAGCAGGAGAATTTTGTCAAACATATAGCATTCCAGTGAATGATAATAGTTTATCACCATTGTGATTTCAATAACACCAGTAATTAAAGATATTACGTAACAATGCATACTGAATATGAAGAGAGATTCAGCTAAATGATGGTGAGAAAACTGCAGCACTTTTTATAAAGTAGGCTACAATGCAGCACAGGTTTAGTAAAAACACTTTTTTTTTTACATTCCCCTTGTGATAAACACTATTTACTGCCAAAACAACGACAGTGTAATCCAATAATGTTAAGCGTTTTCTTTCCTATGAAAATCCATTAAAATGTATGATTACTACTAAAACTTATACTACTAAAATTTTCTCCCCATTTTTACCCAATTTCGCATGCCCAATTCCCAATGCGTGCTAAGTCCTCATGGTGGCGTAATGACTCGCCTCAATATGGGTTGTGGAGGATGAATCTCAGTTGCCTCCGTATCTGAGACTGTACAATTTTTAATCAAATTAATTACATGGTGTCCCAATTAATTAATCGCGATTAATCGCATATACAAATATTTGCTGAGAAAGCCCCTCATATAACAATAACTCAATATATAAAGATTATACATATTTATATCAATATATAATTATACATAGTTATCTTTAAATATGTATATATATATATGCATTACATTCCTGTAGCAGAAGAGTTGATCATTGATAAGACAATACAAAAAGTGGCTTTAGAATATAAATGTATTGTTTACTACCATATTTTTGAACATAAGTCAATCATTGACACACAGTTCACAGCAATCCATTACACAAGTGAATTTGTCAATCAGTTGGAGATTTATTATGAGGGCTTGTTTAAGGACCCGTCAATGTACACCTATGTCAGACGTCTCAGGTGTGTTGTGTCATAAACATAAAATGTTTAGGTCACTGTGTCAAGTTAAATATAGTTTAATACTCAATATTTAAACATCTTGAGATCCCTTAGATCGCAATTGCGCTCCTTCGAGTGTTTTGAACGCAAGAACATAACGCATGTTTGTGTTGTTCTGCCTACTGAAGTGTTTTCTTCACTGTATAAACTGTGTGTTGCTCATACAGCTGAAATTTCACTTACTGCCCTCTGGAGTAAACAGGTGATACTACAAGCTTGCATTTCTCAGGAATCTTCCTTATTATGGTCCGTGGGCATGCGATTAAATGCGTAAATTTTTTTTAACACGTTATTTTTGTAAAATTAATCACACTGAATTAATGTGTTAAATCGACTGCCCTAGTCTTAACACAATTTTAGTGTGATAAAATTGCTTACAAACCTTATCTGTGTACGGTTATATACAAAATTACAACTTGGTTCCCATGACAATGCAAAAGTTTTGATAAGTTAAGTTATTTTATCACATTAGAGTCATTTAAACATGAATAATGTTTACATGTTGTGGCTATACTTTTGAAAGTGTGTATTTTAATGTTTATGGACTGGCCCCATTTGCTTCCACTGTCAGTGCTTTACAGTAACAACGATTTTAAAATAAAACAAGTCTAAACTATATTCTGTAATAATTAACATTAATGCCACAAATGCTGTTGATTGAGCTTCATTTGTATTGAACCCAGATTCAGAGTATTCCTTTAATAAATGAGCAACTCTATAGCACCACTCTTGCAAACACATGTAATCTTAAAGAGCAATGGTAAAATACACACATCATCTTTAAAACAGAATATTATTTTAATCACTATTTTTATCTCAAAATGCTCATTACAGTTTTAAAAACATTTTTTCCTTTGTGCTATCTGAAAAGCACTTTGAGTTTAATACAAAGGATTTTCACATTGTGAAATCTGATATTAATTTAAAGCATGCGCTCTAGTCCAAGAGATCAATTATGCAGCACTGAAATTTTTGTATCTTGGCTTGCATTCATTTGATCAGCCTGTAAGATATGAGTACTTTTCTTAATATATTAGCAATTTTTTACAAGTATTACGCATAAAGATCATTTCGCAAGTGAGTTCACAGCAGTAACACAACAACACAAGAGTTCAACACAGAGACCATGTTCCTTACCAAGAACACAAAAAACGCAGAAAAAAGCCCAAAATGACTGTATGCTTGACGTGTTAGTGTATGTACATGTGTGTAATTGTGTACATTTGTGTGTGAGAGCTCTCCTGCTGAAACTGGACCTTGGAATGTTGTCAGAGAATCGCTGCCAAATCAGCGATTAGTGAGGTTGTGTGAGAGACAGCCGTGGAGTGGAGTGAGCTTTGGGGACAGGTGTCTCATACACACACAGACACACTCAAACACACAGCCCATCTTTGGCTCTTCATCTGTTGCGTATTGTGGGACAGTGCGGGTTTGCCTTTTGGTGGGTATTCCAATTATGTGCAGTAGCAAGCTGAGAGCCCTGCTAACACAGTGAAGCTATTATTTTACCATTATTTTAATGTGAGTCTCCAATCACCTTAAACGCTTTACCCTTGTATGTGCACAGCTGAGCAGCTGACATTTCTACTCTAATGCTCCATCACAGAGAGTGAGACAGGCCCAATGTCTGATATGTGTATTTACCTGCAACACAATATGCAAAAACCAGTACTTCAAATGAGAAGGATGTCCAAAACAATTTACTAAATTATACTCTAAAATCTTCAGAATCTCAGTAAATTTGAGAGCAAGAGTGAAACACAAGATTCTTTGTTATCTCTCGTATTGATCTTAGGTAATGAGGTTTGTCCATAATCATGTCCTCATAGTTTATATATATCCATAACTCAAGCACAAGGATTGCAGAATGAACAGTCAGCATCCAGGGGGACCCAATCAAGCATTTCATCACCGGTTCTAAAATTCACTGCTATATTCCAAACTCACATTTAAGGCAAGCTATTAGATCTTGCTGATATTGCGACTATGCTCTTTATTCAGTGGCCAAACCCATGTGAGCATGAAGGAATGATCTGTTTAGGTCTGTGTCTATCTAATGTGGAATGTGTGCAACAGCGTGTCTGTGATCCATTTAACTTTCAGACGAGAGCAAATGATAAACTCTATCACATCCACAGAGCTGCAGGACACCTTGTAGAGGTCAAAAATGAAAGAATGGAAAAGTAAGGAAATGGAAAGAATTGATAAGGACATGGATTTTGATAGATGAAAATGTAATTTGAAATACATCTGGCTCATTCCTAATTAAGTCCCATTTTGTGTCTCTACAACTTGAGCACTGAAGCACTTACCTGGCTCCTTGTGACCGCTCCCGGAACAGCCTGAGATGGGGGAGGAAGATTTTCATCCTCGTGGCCCATGGAGAGCATTGGCTCGGGGGCAGGCTTGTGCCACAGCTGAGCATGTGGAAGCGGGAGGTTCGGTTCCGGGGTGCCGTACCTGCCAAAGAGAACCGGTGGCATGATATCGACGGCCGGGGAGAATGTAAATAGAGACCAGGGGCTGAGGAAACTGCTCTTTTTTTGTAAATGTGGGTACCACAGCCCATTGGGAGTGCGACATAATAAAATGTATTATTAGTAGCCCCTTGCCACCCCGTCATCAAGGGTAGTGAGAGCGGTGGAGCTCACAGATCGCATGCGGGCAGTGAAAGGTGCCTGCCACGAGTGCGTGAGCTCATCATGCACCTCCAGGAAGAAAGGAATAGGGGTGGAGCATGGCCGTGAGCGGCGCTCTGGCCCCAGGAACCAATCGTCGAGCCGTGAGGGGATTCCACTTCAGCCCGACACTCGCGGCTCGACGATTGGTACCTGGGGCCAGAGCGCCGCTCACGGCCACGCTCCGCCCCCATTCCTTTTTTCCCGAAGGTGCATCCAGAGGGTGGGAGTCCAGCCGAGTCCTCAACATCAGTCATGACAAACCTGCTCTCTGATCTTATATATATATATATATATATACACATATATAATGAAGTTATTCATTTGGGTGTGTGCTCAGCACAAAGTAGTGTGCGAGGGGGAGAACCGCTGGAAAGCGCTGTAGATCCAACAGTGTGTAGAGATGAATGGAGGCGGCAGAGGAATTCAGCTCTGTGACTTGCTCGCTTGGCTCCAAAGAAGATATCTGATGTGTGTTTGCAGCATCCCTCTTTTTATACAATTTCCATTGGCCTTTTCTCAAGACCAGAGATGTCTGGGCTCTGCAGGTGCGACCCCTAGTGTCAACTCATCGACACAACGTCGGGTGAGTGACAGATAGGGAACTACAGAGACCTTAGTCAGCCATATTACATTTGATGCAAATGAAATTGAGGCTGTGAGACATTCCATCTGTTTAATGGGTTGTACTGTTGTGTATCTTTGTACAAGTCTTATTCATGTAAATGAAATATTGCATCTACCCTGATTTAGGTTCATTGGTCCTTTGCAAGGCTGTAACAGAATATTTAGGATTGTGGGTAATAGTTTAGGAGAATAGGGCAGAGATGGGAAAATATTAAAGTTCAGCAGCTAATTTTCCTTTACATTTAGTCATTTACTAGATGCTTTTATCCAAAGTTAATTAGAAATGAGGAACATAGCAAATCATTTGCTAGACAAAAGACAACAATATCTGCAGTATCGCATTGCCAAGTTCTCAGAGTAGCTATGGAAGCTAGCACAGACCACAGAGATAGACAAGGATATGTTTTATTTATTTATTTATTCATTATAATTAATATATTATTACATACTTTAGTAAGAGCAATTATTGTGGATTAGTTATGTGCTTGCGGAATAGATGTATTTTCAGCTGGTTCTTGAATGTGAAGATGGTTTCAGCATATCATGTGGAGGTTGGAAGCTCATTCCACCACAGAGGAACAGAGAAAGTGAATGATCATGAAATGGACTTTGTGCCTCTTTGCAATGGGACCTACCAGGTGCAGTTCTTTCAGTGACTGCAGAGAGCAAGTTGGAACGTAGACCTGGAGGAGTGAATAAAAGAGGTTGCTGTTACACTGGCTGTTCTTAAGGTCAGAGTCAAAGCCTTGAATTTGATGTGGGCAGTTACAGGTAGCCAGTAGCGTGAAATCAACAGAGGGGTGACATGAGCCTTTTTTGGCTGACTGAAGATCAGTTGTGCTGCTTCGTTCTGGACCATCTTAATTGTACTAGCAGGGAGGCCGGCAAACAGAACATTGCAGTAGTCCAGTCTTGAAATGACCAGAGCTTGGACCAGAATATGCACAGCATATCTGTCTGATTTTACGTATATTGTAAAGCACGAACCAGCAAGACCAGGTGGTTGATAAGATGTGGGTAGTGAAGCTAAGTTGGTCATAAACCACCACTCCCAGGTTCAGGGCTGTCCTGGTTTGTTTAAGTTTAGCCAAGATGAGTAGTGAGGTTGTGGGCAACTGACAGGTTGGCTGGGATCACTAGGAGTTCTGTCTTGGCATGGTTGAGCTTAGAGTTGGGGTACTCGAATTTGGACTAGGACTCGAGTCTGAGTCATGAGTCCAATTTTAATGGACTTGGACTTGTCACAGACTCGGATGCATTTTTCTCAGACTTTACTCTGACTCGGGCATTTGGGCCTTTGGGACTCTAGTCAAGTCCAAGACATTTTTGATGCAATTAATTTTTTTATAAATAAATAAATAACAAAACAAAGTAATGAACACATCACTGTCTGCATGCAACTGTATAACCCCTGAAGTCGTAGATGTAGCCAGAGTTGTTTCATTGTTTAAGCAAACACACGCACACACATATACGCACATGCACAGGCACACTCATCAGTCAACCAATATGCTTGATTGTTACTACAGAGACTACTGTATAGCATCAACTACCGAGGTGGCTGGCATGACGAAAACATAAAGAGAGGTTGTATCCAATTGTAATAGAAATTAAACAAAGCAGGTTCACATGACACGGGACCTGACAACTGGTAGCCAAGTTGCAGCCAAGACAGTAATCGCATTGTGGTTTCATCGTGGTTATAAACTTAAAATCCAGAACTTCATTGAGTCAAGTCACCCACAACGTCTCTCCCAGTTTACTAAAAACAGCATATCACAATAAAAATACATAAAAAAAATAGTATTAATATTGGATATTATGTCTTTTTAGGCATACACAATAAATGCACAATAAAATATTTTTATATTTTGGGCAGTGAAATATTTTGTTTATAATATAATTATAGACTATAAAATAAATGTATTATTCGATAACAGAGTTTGTGAATAAAGCTAAACTTCATGTTACGAGATGAATTTAGTTGTTATGACGTTTTATTTAACTGTTTGTTTTATTTTTTATTGTTAACCACTGGGTAACTTATGCACGTCTTTTTTAGCCTGTATCTCTGACACTTTTGAAGGACAATTCTGTTCAATTTATGACTCCATATATTTGTAGTTAAAAAAAAGCTCAATTTAATTTTCTTTCAGTTTTCAGACTGATTGCAGACCAGCGTGGCTGCTGCTCAAGCAAATATCAATTACTATTTTTTTTTTAATCTTCTGCAGCAGCTGCTGTGAGATGCACACAAACGCATCAGGGATTTAGGTACATGAGCAGCATGCAGAACTGCCCTGCATTGTGCAGTTTCCCCAAATTAACTAGAAAATCATGTCCGTCACGACATGGCCCGAATATTATCAGTGGACTTTTCCAGTGTCTTAGACATAGCTTCTCAGCGAGTGCTATTTACTACTGTGTTACTATTTGTACATTTGTACAGTATGTATTTTCCCAAATCAGTTGGCAGATAGAGAAAAAAAGATTCAGAAAGAAATCTCAGTATAGACTTATTTCTTTAGATAGGGATCATTTTAAATAAAAATAATTTAAATTGAATTGATCAATTGAAAATGAAGTGGACATTAATTTATATTACATTTCAAAATAATAATAACTTTGGTTGTAATGACTAAAGCAGCTTTCACTTTATTTGGTGTATGTTTGGGTGGAGGGGAAAAGAGCAACAAATAATTTAATATGTCAACAGAACACAATAAGAAGGGTGTTGAAGAACAGTTTTGTCTTCATACACCTAGTGTATGCTTTCATTCTGAAACCACTGTGAAGTCTGTTTTGCAGGATACTAATCATAAAATGTATATATGAAATTCAATAGTGGTCTTTTTGTACATTTATATTGACAAACTGTTTTTCTTAGTTGTGAAATTTAAAATATTGATGTTGAGATTACGAGTACTATATTAATTCAGATTCAAGAACAGATTAATTCAGACTCGGCCTGTTATGGACTTGGTCTTGAGTCCTGCTCTGCCCCATTTGGACTCGGACTCATCTCGGACTCGATTATTTAAAGACCCGGACTCAGGAGGCCTGGGTAGCTCAGTGGTAAAGATGCTGGCTTCCACCACTGCAGTTTTTTTTTTATCTCTCTTCTCCCAATGTAGCATGCCCAATTCCCAATGTGCTTTTAAACCCCAGTGGTCACATAGTGATTCGCCTCAATCCGGGTGGCAGAGGACGAATCCCAGCTCTGTGTCTGAGACCATCAACCCCTGCACTAAGGTGGACTCGAACCCAACACTAGTTGAGCTGAAGGTGGAGTTCCTTCATCCAGGCCGAGATCTCTAAGAGGGCTGCAGTGATACAGTAAATAAAAATAATGAAAACAAACTAACTAACAATTAAATGCATTAAAACCTGTTCCTAAGAATGGACCATTTGCTTGCACCAACATTTAAAATGTCCAGTATATGTAAGTTTCACTGTCATGTACATTTTATGCCATTATAAATAAACTTTAAAGGTTGAATAAAGTATACCACACACCGATGAACTGTTATTCCTGAGTGTACAAGTGTGTTAGTGTGCACTCAGAGCAGAGTAGTAAGTCTCATTAGTAGAGAAGAAAGTGTGGCATTGTTGCATATGTGTGTGAGATATAGACACATACTGTTCAGTTTGAAGGTAAAGACTTAGACTGGGTTTGCTCTACAGTTCAGTGGCAGTTCAATAGATAAGAGGACGGTTCCAGCACTTAAGCTTCACTGAGAGGAATGCTGTCTTGGCCAGTCGTAAATGGTGTGTGATTCAAAGGAATCTCTGTTGACTTATTTGCTGTGAAATTAGCAGTCATTATACCAAGCCGAATGCTTCCACATGCTAAACCTGCCTCTCCATCCTGTGGTAAACAGGTTACAAAGAGCTACAGAGAAATTTGAGGCTTGGGAATAATGTGTATGTGTGTATGAGAAAGCATTTCTTTGTGAATGTATATGTGTGTATGTGTACACCTTAAAGAACACCCATCCATCAGAAGGAAAATATTGATGTGCAAACAGGACAGAACCCTGAAGATGGAATTCATCAGAGGAAAGAGAAAATGGTACTGTGCTGTTAACTTACACATACACACACAAAATATTAATACTCAGTAATTTCTCTTGTGGAGGTAATACTTGCAGCACCAAATGGAATTCCAAAAAATAATGACTGCTTTCAAACATACAGAAGCCCACAGAGGCTGAGGCAAGCATCACCATCATTCAGCCTGATCTCATAAATTATGTGGCTATAGTAACATTTTTGCAAAATTACATTGCGTGGTTCATTACACGTATCGTGCCAGTTCCAAATTGAAATGTCCACTGTATGGTGTGAAAAAGCAAGTAAAATGCTTTCCCAAACAAATGGTCTATAGAGTTCTAAATCAACAAAACCTACCTCCCTACAATTAACCTTAGCCTATACCTATACATAACCAATGTGTAACAAAAAGCAAATGTGTCATGAAAATGCAATTGTTGAAGCAACCATGTCATTTTGTGGTGCCTTCTGGACTCGTTTCCCGATCCTTAGCATTGTACGTGCAACGGTCATCAGTTGAGCTACCATGCAACTTGATTGCACTTGAATAAGCTAAAGGTAAATGTAGTTGGTAATGTAATGCAAATGTTACAAGGTATCATCTTACATGTCATGCACTATAGTAAAAGTATTTTGATGTCATAAGATCAGCATTGTGTGAGGAAAAGTTTGAAGAATGTTTATGAACTGATAACCTGCCGTTTTACTCATTATGTGAATAAAAGTTGTCATAGTCGTGGTGCCTCTAGTGTTTATTTCACCACCAAGTCACAATACATACAACAAGCCATGTACAAATCATTTTGCTAAAATATTGGTACAGTATAGTTACGTGATTCTATGGACCATGGTTGCCATTATTTGAACAAACCTGAGACACATCTATGGACAAGAATATCATAGAGACTTGGGGGTTGGATTTATGATAGTAGGTTTCCACCTAGCAAAGCCCTAGCAACCACCCAAAACATCCTAGCAAACACAAAACAATGTGCTAACAGTCACCCTGAACAGCATTGCATTGTAGCCACGGATTTTGCATGGGCAAAACAACACCAAAAAATTTAAATGCGAGACCACTGTGGGCTTCCAAATGTTTGAAATCCTTTTTTTTTTATAATTCTGTTGATAATGCTAGTGTCACAGAAATTAAACTATCCTCTATCATCTCCATTTTTAACCTACATTATAATCACAATCACCTCATTGTCAGTAAAAGTTTAAGATTGTGTGAATTCTTCAGCACTGCCTGAAGGGTTTTTCCTTCATACACATCATTTTCAGCTTTGTAAGCAAACCTATCTAAGTGAGAAAACCTGTGAAGCTGGCCAAGCCTGTTTGAATTTGTTCACTCCACACAGCACTAGTCTGGGTTTATTTTGGAGCAGTTTTTTTTGTTTACTCTTGATTTGACATGGATTGTGTTTCCTACACTTTGGGGTGTCCTTACCCTAAAGGCATCCTCACCCTGACAACTGTTGCCAAGGCAGTGAAGACCAGACGAGTGCCGGTCAATGGATTTCATTCAGTCTATATTTCCTCAAGAACAGAATGGGGGAGGAGCAGAACAGAACAGAAAAGAGGAAAAAAGAGAACGAAAGAGAGAGATAGATAGAGAGAGAGAGAGAGAGAGAGAGAGAGAGAGAGAGAGAGAGAGAGAGAGAGAGAGAGAGGAAACAGTAAAAGTTTTCACTGGCATCTTCTTCCTCTGCTGTCTTTGCCAGCTGTCTTTAAAAATCCACTGCACCACACAATGCACTGGTCTCTCTCGCTCTCTCTTTAGTTCTCCTCTTTCCCCATTTTCCTGCTGCCAAGTGAGCCCAACCGTGATCAATCAGCACATCTGGAACACACACCACCTGCAGACAACAAAATCTGGACACCCAACATGCTCAATGTGAATGCATGTAATTTGCACTACTGAGCCTTCCTGTTTCTACAGCCCAAGCCAAGTGTTCATACCTTGCAGAGAAGACAAGGGTAGGATACAGCGAAAAGGATGCAGGAAAAAAAAACATGTCCCATAATATACCACCCTATTTCTCTCTGAAAAATCTAATCAGATCCAAGCAGGTGTCTGTGAGTGTGTATGTGTGCGTTTCAGGCTGCAGCATGGCAAATATCACACAATGCTGGCGAGAGCTGCTGTTCTACAGTTTCAAAATTGCTTTCTCACAGTTTTAAATACCTTATGCATCCCACTTTCACACAGACCGAAATAAAGAATAGAATATGAGAAAGATTTAGAAAACCAATTCAATCAAATATATAAAAGAAATATTATTTATATAAGATACATTTACTTTCAGAAGATACTGTATTAACAATGTTGGGTTACTCAGAAATCTTAAGCCACTACAAATGACTACAAATTACTAATTCTCTAAAATTGAAATCAGATTACTTTAATGATTACTTAATTCAAAAATGTATCGCATACTTTTTTACTTTTAAGTTAATATCTAAAACAATTTTCACGGAAAGTTTTTTGTTTTCTACTCATTTAATTCAAAATAATGTCATATTAAACCAAGCAATATTGTCATATACTGTACAATATGTCCATGTTAATTATTACTGTCCCTTCTCTTGTCACAGAAAAGGAAACAGACGTACATACAGTATGAGCATAATTCATGTTAACAATTCACAATTTGTGTAAATAATATTATTTTAGAAATTTCTAACCTGAGTAATTTTGTCATATGTATTTTGTTGATTCATGTTTTTTCATGTCTTTTATTTTTAAAATTTAGTCGTTGTTTCATGTCATGTGGTCATATGATTCCCGTTTCCATCCATGTTCATGTGTATTGTTTTCATTGGGTTATTGTTTTTTATCTTGTTATCAGTTCTGTCTGTTCATTGGTTTATGTTCCCCCATGTCTAGTATTTATCCCCTTATGTTTTCCATTGTCTATTGTCAGGTCTTGTGTGTTTGGTAATGTGTTATGCTATGTCAAGCCAAGTTTATGTCTAGTCATAGTTAATAGTCAAGTTCATGTTTATGTTTCACGTTTATTTATAAATTGCACTTGGGCTCTTCACTTCATTGTCAGTGCCAGCAGCAGCATTACAGAAATACCTGACCAACAATGAACCCAGCAATTCATCTCCTGCGCCTACATCAGGGAAATCGTCCCCTGGGGGACTGTGTACAGGACTTCTGCACTCTGGCATGCCAGGTGGATTTTAATGAGGTTGCCCTTAAAGACATTTTCCGTTTTGGAATAAGTGAGCCAATCTCCACTTCAATGCCTGGCGGTCGTAGTTACCTCAGCCTCGCTCAGTATATCGACCTTGCCCTGCAGATCACTGGTTCTATGTTCACTGTGGGGGAGATGGATGCTGAGCCGGGGTTCCATGTAATGGCTGCCGAGCCAGAGTTCCTCGTCATGGTCACTGAGCTAATGCCACATCACAGCCACACCTGAGCCTGCTCCATGCCACATCACAGCCACACATAAGTCTGCCCCCGTCTTGTCATAGCCACATCTGAGCAGTTGTACCTGGACATGGCTCCCGCCCTTGTACCCACCCTTAGTTTTCCTGAGCAGGCAAGGGGAACTTTCAACTCTCCGACCCCACCTAGACCATTCGAGCCCTTGACTCCACCTTGGCCTGTCAGTCCCTCGACATCGCCTCAGCTCTGTGTTCCTTCAGCCTGTCGGCTTTACCAGAGTCCCTCGTCCCTGCGGCTCCTCTGTGATCTGTAGATTACCTGGCTCCGCCTTGGCTCTTTGATCCTCTGGCTGCGCCCCATCTCTCCAATCCATCAGCTCCACTGGGGACCTCCTTCCATACGGCTCCACCTTGGTCCTCAGTCCCATCAGATCCACCTCAGTCTTCCAATCCCCCAGCTCTGCCTTGATCCTTCAAGCCTCCAGCGCCACCTTGGTCCTCCCTGCCATTGGTTTCATCCTGGCCCTTCGAGTCTTCAGCTTCTCTCTGGGTATCAAGTTCCATGGTGTCGCCCTTCAAGTCTCTTACAGCCCCACCATCCACGGCTCCACCTCTCGAGCCTCTCAGGGCCCCACCTCCCATTGACTCCAATGTCCCATGCCCTGTCATGCCAGAACATGCCTCACGCCTCACGGATTTATGTCATGTTTTATGTGTTTGTTCATGTGTTGGGGCATTGGGAGCCGCCCCTTAGTGTGGGGATATGTCATGTGTATTTTGTTGATTCATGTTTTTCCATGTCTTTAATTTTGAAAAGTTTAGTTCCTGTTTCATGTCATGTGTTCCTTGGTCATGTGATTCCTGTTTCCGTCCATGTTCATGTGTATTGTTTTCATTGGGTTATTGTCTTGTTATCTTGTTATCAGTTCTGTCTGTTCATTGGTTTATGTTCCAACCATGTCTAGTATTTAAGCCCTCATGTTTTCCATTCTCCCTTGTCAGGTATTGTCAGGTATAGCCGAGTTTATGTCTAGTCATAGTTTATAGTCAAGTTCTTGTTTATGTTTCAAATTTATAATGAGGGTTTTTGGATTTCACATTTATTTATAAATTGCACTTAGGTTCTTCAATTCATTGGCTTCGTCATCATTGCCAGCACCAGCAGTGAGGTAAAAAATGTACTTAAAAGTAAGTAAGTTGATTTAAAGTCAGTAACTATAATCTGATTACAATAATTTAAGTACTAATGCATTACAATACATTGACTTTTAAAGTAATTATATTACTGTAACTAATTACTTTGTAATCAGATTACACCCAACACTCTGTGTTAAGAAAGCAAAATATATCTCAACTTTATTTATTCATTAGTTCCCTTTGGCATATTGTCATAAATTTAGTGAAATTTATGTTTAACAAGAACAAATTGACAATAGGGTAAGGACAATAAACCAACCAAGATACGTAAAGTTTTTCAAAATTAACATTAATGTTTTTAAGGATGTTTAGGTATTTTTTACTATAAAAAAAGTCTGATTAATACTGATTAAGAAATGATGCAATGAGGATATTTTCAGCAGATACTCATTTAAAGCTCTCTATAAAGGACAAATTCTACTCATTTTCAAGTTATTTCAGCATGAGTTAATGAGAATATGCCAACTCTAACGTTACTTCACTAAAGCAGAGCAGCTCTGCCTTATTTAAAGCTGCATAACTCATCCGCTACTACACCGGCTCTGAAATTACCTTTGAATAATTTCAGGCTTGACCTGCATTGGCTGTTAGCTTTCTCCACACTGACTGGGGATGGCAAACAGTCACCCTGCTAACACAGCATGTCTATAACTCATCCATTTACACAATTACATTTAACAACCACACACACAAGCACATAAGGTGGCTAAAAGCCTGCACTAAGCATTATCACTAAGTTTGCAGTGGTGGACGCGTAGAGCACCGCATGAGATATAATAAGAGAGAGAGAGAGAGAGAAAGAGCTGTTGCCAGGCAACCAGACTTGGTTGACAGGTGTCTTGGATGGATGTTTTTCAGGTCTCAGCTGAAAGACTTTTATTAATCTTTTATTCTAGTATTTATTTTAGGATTACTTTACTTAGTACTCTGGCTTGAACATCAATTTCTTTCCAAAATAATTAATTTCCCACATCCATATCAACCTTTACCAGATGGAAAATGCAAGGAGAGACTGTTATGCATGTTAACTAAAGGGAAGTGGTGCATGCATTTTGATCAAAACAATTATTTTTTATTTAAATTAACCATTGATAATTGAAATCTTATATTTAACACAAGTAAATGCTTTAACAAATAATTGCTTAGTAGTACTACGGTAATGCCATCAATTTTGAAACATTACAAGAGACATTAAAGTATAATGCAGGGGTTGGCAACCTATGGCACAGAGGGGCAATCACTGGCACCTGAACAACAGCGAGAGAGTGTTGAGTATATATCTTATTTATATAAAGGGCCCTATTTTAAGAGCACTAGCACCAAGCGCAGCGCTATGCCATAAATCACATGAGTAAATTCAGGCTTGATCATGAAGTTTTGGTATTTTTGCACAAGTCTCATCCTTCCTCATACGCAGGATGTTTTATTTACGTATATTTAGAAGCTTATCACTATTAAAGTGTGAAGAAACTGTGCAAGTCAACAGACAAGTACAGCGTGACCCACTTTGCATCAGTCACACTGTAGAGTTAAGCGAGTGACAGCCTTCATTATCTTGTTATATATATAACAATATATATATATGATATATGATATATATAACAGACGGTGTGTGAATAAAGCTCGGAGGATTATCAAAGACTCCAGTCACCCGAGTCATGGGCTGCTCTCACTGCTTCCATCAGGCAGGCGGTATCGCAGCATCAGGACCCGCACCAGTCGACTACATGACAGCTTCTTCCCACAAGCAATAAGACTTTTGAACACATGATCTCTCACAATCAACAATCAGCACTGCACTTTATTAATCATCACTCTGTCAATATATTCTCCCAATTCAGTTAGTGTTTATATATATTTATACCCTTATCTAGTGTATGTGTATTCTACATTGTGTGTATTGTGTACATTTGTTATGTAAATTGTTGTGTAAGTATGTGTACATTTGTTATGTAAATTGTGTTGTGTAAATATGTTGTTATTGTAAAGTGGTTTATGTCTTGTCACTGTCATTACTACAATGTTGCTCGGAACTGCACACAAGACTTTCACCTACTGTTGCACTCGTGTACACAGTAGTGTGACAATAAAGTGATTTGATTTGATTTTGATTTGATTTGATTTTGATTTGTTATATGTGCACCTTTTTTTTTCTCCCCTTTTCTCCCCAATTTGGAATGCCCAATTCTTAATGTGCTTTAAATCGTCGTGGTGGCATAGTGACTCAATCCAGGTGGTGGAGGACGAATCTCAGTTACCTCTGCATCTGAGACCATCAATCAGCACATCTTATCACATGGCTTGTTGAGCACATTACTGCGGAGACATAGCGTGTGTGGAGGCTTCACGCTATACTCCACGGCATCCATGCACAACTCACCACGCACCCCACTGAGAATGAGAACCAGATTATATTGACCACGAGGAGGTTACACCATATGACTCTACCCTCCCTAGCAACCGGGCCAATTTGGTTGCTTAGGAGACTTGGCTGGAGTCACTCAGCATGCCGGGGTTGGTAGTCATCGTCTTTACTCGCTGAGCTACCCAGGCCCCCATATGTGTTGCTTTTTACTTTTAGAAGAACAGGATGTAAATAAGAAGATACACTATTAATACCAAAGACTGTTTAGCCCAAGATGAAGCACTTGTATTAAAATGAATGTGAGTGGTACACCCAATATGGTGGATATAGAAAAGAAAATCCCACCTCACAGGAAATAGAGCCAATAGCCTTTTAGATTCAGCCATAGTATGTCAGTCAACTTGAGAATGTGTATGCGGATTAGCTGGACCAGCCTGAAAAAATTTATTTTTTAGCATGATCAGAGCTAAGAAAGCACAATTTATGATACCATTGTTGTAAGATTTAACTGCTGATTTGAAATATGTTCTTTGATTGTAATCATGACCAGCCGTTTTGGAGATTTGAGTCTTTACCCATCAAAGTAAACAGAAGCTGTACTTTTATGCTGCTTGTATCCATAGAAAATACTAGCTGCCTGAAAGCATTCCCAAAATGCTTGCCTTGAAAGAGACTTTGTTAATATTTCAGATTTTCAACTCCGCATACACACTCCTTAAACCACAATGAGACAACTACATAACTACATTATTTAGGGATGTGAGCAAACATAAGCACACATAGTGGTGTTCAAATGTCTCAATCTGATTCAAATCAAAATTAGTGATTAACAAGGAACAGGAAACATGGCAATTTATGTCACAAAGGGTGCCGACCCTGGTATAGTGTGTTTGGACAAATACCACAATAACTGAACAAAAGAACATAAACAATTACTGAAAAACACAGAGTGCGCCCCATGAAATAACAAGATTTATTAATTAAATTATTTTACAGAAACATGCTACTTTTAGGCCTGCGAAAATCCCCACCTTTTCTATCAATTCTAATTAATTCTATTAATTCTTTTTTTAATTTCTTCTATTATTTTAAATATCCTGATTTCATGAGTGATTTTGTGAAACGTGTATTTGCATGCAGTGTGTAACACTGCTGGATTGTCAGTGTGAAATAATTTCCAGTCTCAGCAGTAGAGACAGGTGAGAGGTATGTTATTGCATCTGCCCACTCAGCCCATACCATCTTCTGACTAACAGACCTATGGGAATGTTTGCACTAAAAATATAGGCCTAATGGAGGATGTCATTACTGTGTGAGAGTATGTGTGCATAAGACCTAATGGAGGGAGGCTATCATGGAAGATGTTACATAGGTTGATAATTGTACAATAACAGAGCATGTGTCTGTGTGAGTTTTATTTTTTAACATGAGGACCCTGTAGACAAAAAAAAAATTAAAAATCAAGAATAGAAGCTTCAAGGGTTCCATAGACTCACTCTTTCATCCATCTCTTACCTCAGGCCTTTGGTTGTCTGGTGTGTCTGTTTTGTATTTTTTATGGTTAACTGAGTATTGCCAAAAACAGTATGAGGAGAGAGGCCATTCATAGAAAACTTCATAGGAGAAATCACAATTCTCAATATGGGAACTTTAGGAACGGATGTCCACCCTTCAGTTTCAAAAAGCCAAATCACCTTTTTGATCAACACAATCATCAAGAAAATCGGCAAGTTAGCTCCAAATTTTTTTCCACCCAAATTCAGATCCAACATGCCAAATTCCGAACAATCTCTGTAATGTGGCCAATATTCAAGCCCCGAAAATCATCCATGCTTTGCCTTTGACATCACTTTTTTTCATCCTAAACCCAACCCCTTACAATGCTGCGTCCGAAACAGAATTGTAGAGTTAGGGTTAGGATTATAATTAGGCCTACTACTCAAATGTTTCCAAAAATTTAATCCAAAAATGTTTCATTCATATAATGCTTTGTCATGTCTTGTACTTAAACAGTACATCGCACAAAGGTGCCGTCTTGTCTCCTGTCGCGATTTTCCATTGAGATCAGACTGTTTTGATAGAGACTTTGGCATTGACATTTAACTGAACATTTACACACATCAACTTCAGCACTGGAAAATAATTTTTTTTATTGTGATTTGAGCTACGGAATTTATGATATTGTTGTAAAAATTTTATTGTTGGCATATGTTATTGAAATGCAATACTGTCAAACATTTGGAGATTAATCTTTCCCTATTCAAGAAGATAGGAGTTGTCCTCACATGCATATTACTTACATGGAAGGTTTTCAGGTAAACCTGATGAAAACAAAAAAACACAACAATTGAAAAGGAGCTTTAGGGGATCAACGGCTGCCGTAGACTTGCCCTTTCATCTACCTCTCTCCTCAGGCTCTTGTTTTGGTGTGTGAGAGGAGGTTACATTATGATCATTGAACCCTTCTGCAACTCTTGCCCTGAAACAATGACCTACTCTGAGATGGAATATGATGCAAAAAGATCTGACGAACAGAGAGAAATCAAAGAGAATGCAAAAGAACAGAGCCAGTTTGACAAACAGATACACAAACATGCACGACTATAACAGATGAACAAATAACAATGCATTTTTTCAAAATCATAAAATTCTTTAAAAATCAAACTTGGTCTGGATGTGTCTATGCCCTCTTTTATATAAAAATATCTCACCCATATGTTTTTGAATTAAATCCATTTCCTGTAACTGTTCCCCACTAAGCACTGCTGTGAGTCTCTCTGGTGCTGTCTAGACTACTGATCTGTCCACAGGACTCCTCATTATTCCAGCCAACCCAGAATACTTCTATACACAGCAACACAACCCAAACACAACAACACAAGCATAATACACAAACTTTATTCTAAAACCTAGTGAGAATGTTGTAAAAGGTAGTGTTGTATCATGGGTTAGAAGTAAAAATAAGACACCAGAGCCAGGGATGCAGTTGAATCAATCTCCATCGATCTTTGACCACTTATCCAGGACCATGTCACAGTGGCAGCAGACTAAGTAAAGTAGCCCATATGTCCTTTTCCCTAACCACATCCTCCAGCTCATCCTGGGCAATCCTGAGGAGTTCCCTGGCCAGCTGGAGATATATTATCCATCCAGCATGTTCTGGCTCTTCCCCTACTCCAAGCCCCTCTCGGATGTCAGAGCTTCGCACCTTCTCACTTAGGCTGAGCGCTGACTCTCTACAAAGAATGCTAATTTCATCCGCTTGTATTCACGATCTTATTCTTTCGCTCACTACCCAAAGCTCATGACAATAGGTGAGGGTTGGAACGTACACCGATTGGTAAATTGAGAGCATTGCCTTCAGGCACAGCTCCTTCACCACCACAGTCCAGTACAGCGACCGCATTACTGCAGACGTTGCACAGAGCCGCTTGTCGATCTCACTCTACAACGTTTCCTCACTCGTGAACTAGATCCTGAGATACTTAAACTCCTCCACTTGGGGAAGCTGCTCTCTCCTTTCCTGAAGAGAGCAATCCATCTTTTTCTGGCAGAGAACCATGGCCTCCGTTTTGGAGGTGCTGACTCTCAACCAAACTGCTTCACACTCGTCCGCAAACCACCCAAGTGCACGCTGGAGGTCACAGCATGATGATGCCAACAAGACCACATCATCTGCAAATAGCATGGATGCAATCCTGAGGCCCCCAAACTGGACAATCCACACATCAGCTGCACATTGAGATCCTATCCATGAATATCACAAACAGGATTGGTTTAAATTTGTTAAAGCATTTACTTGTGTTAAATATAAGATTTCAATTATCAATGGTTAATTTAAATAAAAAATAATTGTTTTGATCAAAATGCATGCACCACTTCCCTTTGGTTAACATGCATAACAGTCTCTCCTTGCATTTTCCATCTGGTAAAGGTTGATATGGATTTGGGAAATTAATTATTTTGGAAAGAAATTGATGTTCAAGCCAGAGTACTAAGTAAAGTAATCCTAAAATAAATACTAGAATAAACGATTAATAAAAGTCTTTCAGCTGAGACCTGAAAAACATCCATCCAAGACACCTGTCAACCAAGTCTGGTTGCCTGGCAACAGCTCTTTTTCTCTCTCTCTCTCTCTCTCTTATTATATCTCATACGGTGCTCTATGCGTCCCCCACTGCAAACCTAGTGATAATGCTTAGTGCAGGCTTTTAGCCACCTTATGTGTTTGTGTGTGTGGTTGGGACAGCCCAGTCGGAGTCCAACACCCACTGTGAACAAGCTTGACTAAATGCCAAGGATGCTGACACAGCTCTAACAACGGTTATACAGGGACCGAATGGCATGCACAAGCAGCCCCGGTACCCCATACTCCTGCAGTGTCCCCCACAGGACATTCTGGGAGACATGGTCATATGCCTTCTCCAAGTCCACAAAACACATATAAACTGGATGAGAAAACTCCCACGCTCCCTCTAGGACCCGCACTAAGGTAAATAGCTGATCCACTGTTCTACGACCGTGATGGGTTCCGCATTGTTCCATTGTTCAACAATCGGCCGAAGTCTCCCCCCAGCACCCTGGCATAAGCATTCCCAGATAGGCTAAGTGGTGTTATCCCTCGATAATTGGAACACACCTTCCAGTTCCCCTTTTGAAAAATGGGAACCACCATATCTGTATGCTAATCCCTAGGAACCACCCCAGACGTCCACGCAATGCTAAAAGGCGTGTCAGCCATGACAGCATAACAATATCCAGGGCCTTCAGCATCTCAGGACAAATCTCATCCACCCCTAGTGCCTTGTCACTTCAGAGCTCAGTGACCTCTGTCAGGGAAATGGATATCACCACCCCCCTCCCAAAGTCCTCCATCCCTGCCTCCTCCACAGAGGTTAGTGATTGTGTTAGTCAGGTTTAGGAGTTCCTCAAAGTGTTCCTTCTACCGCTCGACTATATCGCCAGGCAAGGTCAACAGTTCCCCGTCCCAGCCAACAACAGCCTGGAAAAATCCCTGTTTCCATGCCTGAGCCATGTTTTGGTTTGCCAGAACCTCTTTGAGGCTGACCAAATGTCCTTCTCCGTGGCCTCCCCAAACTCCTCCTATACTTGTTTTTTTGCTTACACAACCGCTGCCCCTGTAAGCCTTCTGGCCTCCCGGTACCTGTCAGTGGAGTCTGGAGTTCCGCAGGCTAACCAATCCCAAAAAGCCTCCTTCAACCTGATGGCTTCCTTCAACACAGGTGTCCACCAGTGGGTTCTAGGATTGCCAACCCAACAGGCATGTATAACCTTCCAGTCACATCTCACAGCAGCCGCCTCTGCAATGGAGGCCTTAAACAGGGTCAACTCGGACTCCACGTCTCTAGCCTCCTCCTGGATATGGGAGAAGCTCCTCCAGACGTGATTATTAAAAATCTTCTGGACAGGGGTCTCTGGCATACTTTCCCAGTTCACCCTAACAATACAGTTGGGTTTCCAGGGCAGTTTCCCCTGCCATCTGATCCAACTCACCACCAGGTGGTGATAGGTTGACAGCTCAGCTCCTCCCTTTACCCAAGTGTCCAGAACATATGGCCGCAGGTCTGATGATACGACAATAAAGTCAATCATTGACCTTTGACCTACGTGCTCTGGTACCAAGTACACTTATGAACAACCTTATGTTCGAACATGGTGTTTGTTATGGCAAATCCATGAATAGCACAGAAATCCAATAACAGAATACTGCTCGGGTTCAGATTAGGCTGGCAGGTTGTTCTTCCCAGTCACTCCCCTCCAGGTATCTCCATCGTTGCCAACATGGAAATTGAATTCGCCCAGCAGAACTATGGAGTCCCCAGCTGGCAACCCCCTTCCAGGGCATAGGGTGTCCAAAAAGGCTGAATGCTCTAGGCTGCGTTTCTGTGCAAAAGCACAGACTACAGTCAGAGCTTTTCCCGCTGCAACACAAAGTCACAATGAGTCGACCCTCGAACCTCTGAGCAACTCCAGAGAAGGAGAGAATCCAACCCCTGTCCAGGAGTTTGGTTCCAGAGCCAGGACAGTGTGTAGAGGGGAGTCCAACTATATCTAGCTGGTATCACTCAACCTCACACACTAATTCTGGTTCCTTTCCCACCAGTGACATCACATTCCATGTTCCAAAAGCCAGTTTCTGTAACCAAGGTCCAGTCCACGCTGGCCTCCACCTTTGCCTGCTATCCATTGGGCATCATACCGGCCCCATATTTCTCTCCTTGCAGGTGGTGGGCCCACAAGGAGGTGGCCCCACATTGTTCTTTTGGGCTAAGCCCGGCTGAGCAGAGATGCATCTGTGGATCTTCCATGAAGCCTGGACTGGTCAATGCCACCTAACAGTCTTGATCTGGAGACCAGGCTAGTGGGTTCCCCAGTGGAGGCCTTGATCGTGGGATGTCGAGTTTGTGTCTGATATTGTCATTCAGCCACTGTACCTAGTTCATTGGATACCTGTAGCACAGGGGACATAACACAGATAAACATAACTGTATGTTTTCAACTCCCTCCGGGGTCATAGAGGGGTGGAGCCATTTCACCACCTATCAGTCCGTAGCATTGGACAGGGACTGAACTGAGTGAAGGTGAGTTGTTCAGTCTTCACCTTTGGGAGGCCCCTCCCCCACTATAAGGTGAAGTTCTTTCCTCAGGCTCCCTCACTCCTGTTGTAATGCCTGTAATGCTTCGGGCATAATGACAGTGTGAGGCATGGGTCCACCTATCCTTCCCCATTACTTTTACTGCTGTTGGCATTATTACTAGAATGGTGTGTGGTCTCTCCCATCAGCCGCCTTTTCCTTTTAACGATTTGACGAAGACCTGGTGTTATGGTATGTAATTATGAACCATTGAGCTAGTTTCGACTGGCTCTATCGCTAAAGCATTTCCATCTGCCTCTGACTGGCCATATTGGCTGTTTGATGGGGATTTGCATGACCTTACCACCCCACTCTTGATGAGCTATTTGCTTTGACCTCATTAGGGATAGAGCTTAGGGCTCGGATGTTCCATATCAGCATGCCCATTTCGACCTCTATGGTAGAGAGAATTTGTGTTAGTACATCCAGCCATAGTACAAGTTGACACACCGGTCCCACCCACAATTGGATAGAGTAAATTTGTGGGCCAATCCCTAATTGTATTGGGGTTGTTTTACACATCGTTTCAGTGCATCTGCTCTCGGTCATGTTCATTTCTTCGACAGCCTTTTTCCCAATGCCCCTTTTTACCACAATAATAGCACTCGCCCTTAGCTGGCCAATGACAAGTTTTCTACTGACCAGCTGATTGGACCCTCAACTCCCTAAGGTTGTGTACTTGTGCTAATTGCGCAGTACACGTCATCATCATTTACATATTATTGGTTACTGTTGATGGGTTTATCAGACTAGAAACAGATACAGCGAGTGCCTTTCACACTTCGGGATGCAGTCCATCCAGCCACATTCCCATGAATGGGCCCGATGTACAAGCCAGAAGCCACAGCACATCAAGGTTAGATCCAACACCTTGATGCCGGTGTGGTTGAATGTACACCACACCTAACCTCTCAGAATATTCAACCATGCATTCGCCTGGTTTTTGTTTGATGCTCACCAATTTAGACCGGTCAACCTTTTTCCACATTAACTCTCTCAGGAAACCCCATATTATTCCCCACCTGGCTTCTTCAGATTTTGCGGTTTATTGTTCTAAATCGACGGTGGCGTTACCTACCACCCAATCTAGTGTCCTTCCGTCAGCCAATTTTAGGTTGAGATTTAGGATTGCTAGACCATCATGCCACAAGAGCATAAATACCGGCTTGAGATGGTCCAATAAGTCTCTAGCATTATGTGGGTCTTTACATGGGTCCCCATCTTCCCTAGCCCAGTTGCTCAGGGATTTAGGATCTGGTGGTCTGTAATTATCCTGGGTTTCTATACAGACTTCCTCTTCTTTGCTCGTCAATGCCCTACCCTGTCTTCATGTTGTAAGTTTATCCTTTAGTGGTCTCAGATGGTGGTTTTAAATGATGCATTATTAGGTGGGTCAATTGGTCACACTGAGCCCCAAATAATGTCATCCCATTCCGGGATGTCTGGCTCTTCTTCAGTGTCTGTATAATCGCTCTCAGTGTCAGTGCCGTCTACATAAGGTGGTGATGACGCAGCTGTGGTTTGGTTTCTGGAATTTGTTTTTCTTTCAGTGTGAGCTCTCACTTCAGAGACTCAACTACCTTTTCTAAATGCCCTTTTTAAGTCTTTCGCCCAAACCAGTTATTCACCCCTCTACCTTAGTTTTACCTATTTAAGCAACTTTTTCATCATATCTGCAACAATTGGCACAGATTATCAGCACCCAGTGGCCCTTTGATGACCAAATCTTTTTCTTTCTTTCATTGGCAAGGTAGATAATTTTGGTTGACAGGTAACATCCCATCTTACAGTTAGACCAACATTTAGGAATAATTTTGTCCTCTAATTTGTCAAACTGCCAAAATGCTCTGCGGCACACTCATTTTTAATCTCCTCCAAAGAGGGAGAGCACCCCTGGCTTCCCTGGGCCATCCTTAATCTACACTATCAGGGAAATCTCCCTTAATTGCAGTTCTTTGATAGGGAGAGGAGTAGTATCTCAACTAATGTGTCTTTCATCCTTAGCTAAGCTTCTGTTTCCTCTAGCTGGTTCGACGTCAGCACACACCGTGGATATGAACACACAACTTTTCGTTCTAGAGTTCTGTCAGCTATACTCTACACTACACAGAGTTGCCAGTCAACAAATGGACATACCAAGCTTACAGCAATCACAGCTGTTAGCATGATCAACTTTATATTCATGTAACTTTTCAACAAAGGGGAACATAAAATTTTGCTTGGAGAAAAGCCCAGTAACCATTTTACAGTAAACATCATTTAAAAATCTCATATTTGGCAAGTATTACACTATAGCAAGCACAACACATTGCATGAATGTGACAAAGCAACCCCCACACTACTTCACAAGTCATCAAAAAAGTGGCAGAAACAGAAAAGTTTCACTGGTGCTAAAGAGCCGTACCAAGCTAAGGAGCCAGCAGGTTTTGAATAAAACATTTATTTAAAATGGTTTTGTGCTGATATGGCTGATATCAAAGAAAGAAAGAACAAACAGGTTATGATTTATTTTTCAAACACTCAAAGTTTGTCCAGTCATCCCAAGCTGGTTTCAAACCAGCAACCTTTCAAACTCCACCATACCACTGGACCACAATGCCACAGGATTTACAGTTGCTGAAGAAACATACCAAGCTGAGAGACAGCCAGTTTTCCAAAACACAGCAGAAAGAAAGAACAGACTGGTCATGATGAATTTAAATGTTTAGTATGCTACCTGATTAGCATGCAAAGCTAGTGTCAAACACCTATATCACCCATGTGAAAAACTAACTGCCCATTTTAACTTAATAGCTGGGTGTGCCACCTTTAGTAGCAACAACTGCAACCAAAAGCTTCCGATAACTGGAGATCCGTCTTTCACAACGCTGTGGTGGAATTCTCACCCAATCTTCTTTTCAAAATTGCTCTAGTTCAGATAAATTGGAGGGCTTTTGAGCATGAACTGCTGTTTATGGTCCTGCTACAGCATCTCAATTGGGTTCAAGTCAGGACTTTGACTAGGCCAATCCAAAACTTTAATTTTGAACTTTTAAGCCATTCAGAGGTGGACTTATTCCTTAGTTTGGATCATTGTCATGCAGCATAATCCAGTAGAGTTTGAGCTTCAATTTACGGACTGATGACCAGACGTTCTCCTTTAGGATTTTCTGGTTGAGAGCAGAATTCAAGTTTCCTTCAATTATTGCAAGTCACCCTGCCCCTGAAGCAGCAAAGCATCCCACACCATCACACTACCACCACCACCATGCTTGAACATAGGTATGATGTTCTTTCTGTGGAAATCTATGTTTGATGGACTAAGATGAGCCTTAATGTTCTTCTAGGTTAGCAGTGGTTTTCGCCTCGCCACTCTTCCATGGATGGCATTTTTGCCCAGTGTCTTTCTGATAGTGGAGTCATGACCTTCAATGATGTGAGAGAGGCCTGCAGTTCCTTGGATGTTGTCCTTGGATTTTTTGTGACTTCCTGGATGAGTTATCGCTGTGCTCTTGGAGGAATTTTGGAAGGTCGGCCACTTCTGGGAAGGTTCAATACTGTGCCAAGTTTTTTCTACTTGGAGAAAATGGCTCTAACTGCAGTTTTTTAGAATCCCAGAGCCTTTGTAAAAGCTTTGTACCCTTTCCAGACTGATGTATTTCAATCACCTTTTTCCTCGACCTTGGAATATTGTGCTACTGGATGAGATAAAAAAAAAAATGACTAAAAGCTCCTGAAAAAGTTCTATTTAGGAGTTGATTTGATTGAACAGGGCTGTCAATAATCAGGCCTGGGTGTCTAGTTCAGCTGAACCACATTATGAATGCAGTTTCATAGATTACATGAAATCCCCATGAGGGGAATTTTTCACTCAAGCCCAGTTGGTATTGGAGAACTTTTTTGCTTCAATAAATAAGTCTCTTTGAAAAACTGGATTTGTTTTGTCTACTCAGATTGCTTTTGTTTTATATTAGATTTTGTTTAAGTTTTTGAAACAATTTAGAATGAGATATATACAAAAAAAGAAGAAATCAGAATGGGGCAAATATTTTTTCACAGCACTGTATATCAGAAGAACAACACTAAGACAAAGAAGAACAAGAAGTACACCTGCAAGCAGAAATGATCTGGTTTAAAACCTGAAACTGTACAGTAAACACAATATAATGACCTCCAGTACAAACATCACATCAACTCTAACACTGGTCACCATGGGAATCAAACCCACAAGCTTTCAAACTATAAATCAGTGCTTTAACAGCAGAAAGAAAGAACAAACTGGTCATGATGTATTTAACTGATTAGCATGCTAGCTATCATAGCATTTAGCATGAAAACCATGCCAAACAGATCATGTTCTTTTGAACTACAGGAGATGCGGTCTCCAAATTTCTCAATTCTTTCAAAAGATATCACTCCCATATACAGTGCTGTGAAAAAGTATTTGCATATAACGTCAGCAATCAAGTGTAGGGTCTTCTTTTGAACAATAGGTGGAAATGTCTCCAAACTGCTCAATTATCATCAGGACATAATGTCAATGATGCATACCAATTTTCTTTGAAATACGAATAAGACATATATTTTTTTTATACATTTAAATATGGTGGAGGGAGAGTATGCTTGATATGTCAGCAGCCATATTACCATACAGCTCTTGCCTGATTGACTTCTAAAGCTAAGCAGGGTTGAGCTTGGCTAGTACCTGGATGGGAGACCTCCTGGGGAAAAACTAAGGTTGCTGCTGGAAGTGGTATTAGGGAGGGGGGAGGGACCCGGGACCCTATACTGGATAAAAAAAAGCACCATCTTTTTTAAATGACTCTTTTTGGTCATTAAAAATCCCATGGCAGTTCTCATAAAAAGTAGGGGTGTACCCTGGTGTCCTAGCCAAATTCCTCTTATATATCATGGCCTCCTAATAATCCCCATCCCTGAATTGGCAACATCACTCTACTCTCCTCTCAATAACCAGTAACTAGTGTGTGGTGGGCGTTCTGGTGCACAATGGCTGCCGTTGCATCATTCAGGTGGATGCTGCACACTGGTGGTGGTTGAGGAGAATCCACCATCTATGTAAAGTGCTTTGAGTGCCTAGAAAAGTACTATATGAATGATATGGGATTACCATTTTTTCCCATATAATAATAATAATAATATTATCGATAAAATCCTCATGACGCACATAATCCATAAACCAACCTCATCATTTTTGGACATACGGTTCAAAAGTTAAGGGCAAAAATAGCAATTTTCCTACTTTTGACCCATAGGTGGCGATGTTGTGAAACTATGCATGTGTCCTCAGATCATGCTGCTGATGAAGCATACAAGGTTTGTTTTGATATGACAGAGTTTTCCTGAGATACAGCCTGAAATCCGTTTTCACGGACACCTCTTTAATAATGATAATAATAATTACATAATTTTTCAACAAATGCCAAAAATTAAAAACAATTATTAATCAAATTGTTTCGATACATCAAACCATTGCAGAGATATAGCCTCATATCTGGTTTTACATTAACTTTGAAAGGCCGTAACTTATAAACAATAAGGCAAGTCAAAATGCTTATGTATTCTATCTGTGAGGCTCAGTCTGGTGATTATTTTGAGACCTTGCTTGGCAGAATTGAGCAATGTTTTAAAAGCACTTCTGGGAAGTAAAAGCTAAAAATGGCTTACGTATGGTGCGTTCACGTGCTATGGTAAATATGATATTTTCCACTTGTGAACTGGTATTTACCAGTGTGTTGCGTTCAAGTGCTTTTGTTGTCGTAATGTGGTAAAAAGATGGAGATATACACACACACACACACACACACACACAAAATTGCAATCTTGACATTGCAGCCTGTTCATTATGCTGCGTTCACACCAAACGCGAATAGAGCGTAATTTATCGCTATTTAGAGTTTTATTTATTTTTATAACGTGTATTCTCCGTGTAAATTCGTGCACCGAACCGCGCCGTTTCGATTTAATACGAATGTACCGTTCCACCCCTAGCTAACAGTAGCAAAAAAGGTTTGGTTTTGTACAATGCTTACCATTCAACACTCTCGCGTTGCTCTCCGCCATTTTGAAAAGGTCAAAGGTTATCTCATCTCGGCAACTCGGGCATCAAAATATTCTACGAGTTGCCCAGTGGAAAATACCACATGAGGGGGTGTTCATGTGCATTTTCCACGTCGGCTTTTGGTATTTACCATAATTACCATAGCACGTGAACGCACCATAAGCATGCTATGCTGGGATAGAGAAATATTTTAACACTGTATAAAATGACATATTTCAGCTTTAATCAAAAGCTCCACAACACAATCACATCCAGCGATGAGCTTTGCACATATGACCAAAGCATCCCTTCCCATATCACTACGACACTATCATGCCAACAATTAGACAAGCCTAAGAACAGATGGAAATTAGAGTTACCATATCAAAATCATAGGGCATAGCAACATATCAGCATTAAAGTATGTGGAGTATATGTAAAGGGCACAATAGATGTGAGATGAGTTTCAAACAGTAGAACATGATGAAAAGTTTGAACAATTTGGAGTTTGTTTATATTTCATATAAGGCATATCAGAATATGGTAGGTGGTGTAAGTGTTTCCCATGAGAAACATGAGGAGAGAGACAAATAGAAAAGAATCAAGAGAGAAAGAGATAGGATCCAGGCCTCTGTACTCAGCTGTTAGCCTAATGATAAAACTAATGAGACAGCTGACCAGTATTAGCTGTCACTGTTCTAAATACACACACACACACACACACACACACACACACACTGGTTCCCATAGCCCATGGATCAACACAGTTACATTTCTGACTGTTGCTAGTAATTGCATCTAACGTGGCATACATGTGAGAGGGCCACAGAGCTATGCCGTGATGTATCAGTGACAGCATGGAGTGGTATTTCCTGGCATTTTGTGAGGGCCTCCACAGCAAAGTGGAGAATGAAGACCCCCTAGAGTCCCCCCACACTCCAGGCCACAACACAAATAAATCACTCAGCCCATCCACACCACACTCGACCCAAAACACAGCACTCATTAAAATGGCAAAAGACTTCTCTCTTGGGTGAATACTATAGAAAACATTTCCATTTTGGATTTAGACATCTGCTCTGGACTGGGAGTTGTCAGTCACAGAAATGAAGGGTGAATGTCAAACAGAAGAGAAATTTAAATCTGTCAAATTCAACAGACAATTAGAGTAACTGGAGTGGGACTGATGGTGCATTATTTTTTCTGAGAGACGCCAATGTTCCTTTAAGGCAAACTCCCTTTAAGGTTCACTCATTGCTGTAACAACATAATCATATCTGTTTCCAGTCATGCAAGTACAGCTCTGTCTACTCTGTAGACTGTTGGTCAAAATTATGTTCATATTTCAGATCAGGTATAAAATCGACAATGGTTTCATAAATCATGCTTCATTAGTTCAAATTACTGTATTTACAAGGCTTGTCAAGCTAATGAGCATTCACGTTCTACATGGCCTCTATATAGAGTATTATAATGCCATTATCAAAAAGTTTATTGGCTCTTTAACTATTAGGTGGGACATCCATTACCATAGCCTCCATATAGTGCGCAACAGTACCCACCCACCTTTTCAGCCATCTGGGTTACGAAAGTATTTTTCCAATCATGTTTTGCATAGGCTTCTCAGAAAATTTTCCATAAAAACCAAGCAGCCCTTAGGTAAATCACAACATTACAAATTTGTTTTTAGGCAGAAAATTTTTTGAAAATCAAACAAAAAGACAAAAGGTGCAAAACTGGGTACTTACTGTCTTTCACAAGGGCACAAACTGCAATCCTATGAAGCATTGCGAATTACGAAATTGATAAAACAATGGGAATGTACAGCATAAAACTATTGATTTAAAGTTGTTGATTATAAGTTTAGAAACAATATATTTAACATTTATTGCAAAATATTCCAATATGTTCAAATACAGGTGAAACTCGAAAAATTAGAATATCGTGCAAAAGTTCATTAATTTCAGTAATTCAACTTAAAAGGTGAAACTAATATATTATATAGACTCATTACAAGCAAAGTAAGATATTTCAAGCCTTTATTTGATATAATTTTTATGATTATGGCTTACAGCTTATGAAAACCCCAAATTCAGAATTTTCAAATTCAGAAAAGGTTCAGTATTGTAGGCTCAAAGTGTCACACTCGAATCAGCTAATTAATCCAAAACACCTGCAAAGGGTTCCTGAGCCTTTAAATGGTCTCTCAGTCTGGTTCAGTTGAATTCACAATCATGGGGAAGACTGCTGACCTGACAGTTGTGCAGAAAACCATCATTGACACCCTCCACAAGGAGGGAAAGCCTCAAAAGGTAATTGCAAAAGAAGTTGGATGTTCTCAAAGTGCTGTATCAAAGCACATTAATAGAAAGTTAAGTGGAAGGGAAAAGTGTGGAAGAAAAAGGTGCACAAGCAGCAGGGATGACCGTAGCCTGGAGAGGATTGTCAGGAAAAGGCCATTCAAATGTGTGGGGGAGTTTCACAAGGAGTGGACTGAGGCTGGAGTTACTGCATCAAGAGCCACCACACACAGACGGGTCCTGGACATGGGCTTCAAATGTCGTATTCCTCTTGTCAAGCCGCTCCTGAACAACAAACAACGTCAGAAGCGTCTCAAGCGCTCTCAAATTCCAAATTTGAGAGCAAATTTTGCATCTCATTTGGAAACCAAGGTCCCAGAATCTGGAGGAAGAATGGAGAGGCACACAATCCAAGATGCTTGAAGTCCAGTGTGAAGTTTCCACAGTCTGTGTTGGTTTGGGGAGCCATGTCATCGGCTGGTGTTGGTCCACTGTGCTTTATTAAGTCCAGAGTCAACGCAGCCGTCTACCGGGACATTTTAGAGCACTTCATGCTTCCTTCAGCAGACAAGCTTTATGGAGATGCTGACTTCATTTTCCAGCAGGACTTGGCACCTGCACACAGTGCCAAAAGTACCAAAACCTGGTTCAATGACCATGGTATTACTGTGCTTGATTGGCCAGCAAACTCGCCTGACCTGAACCCCATAGAGAATCTATGGGGCATTGCCAAGAGAAAGATGAGAGACATGAGACCAAACAATGCAGAAGAGCTGAAGGCCGCTATTGAAGCATCTTGGTCTTCCATAACACCTCAGCAGTGCCACAGGCTGATAGCATCCATGCCACGCCGCATTGAGGCAGTAATTAATGCAAAAGGGGCCCAAACCAAGTACTGAGTACATATGCATGATTATACTTTTCAGAGGGCCGACATTTCTGTATTTAAAATCCTTTTTTTTTATTGATTTCATGTAATATTCTAATTTTCTGAGATTCTGAATTTGGGGTTTTCATAAGCTGTAAGCCATAATCATAAAAATTATATCAAATAAAGGCTTGAAATATCTTACTTTGCTTGTAATGAGTCTATATAATATATTAGTTTCACCTTTTAAGTTGAATTACTGAAATTAATGAACTTTTGCACGATATTCTAATTTTTCGAGTTTCACCTGTATATGAGGGTTGAGGGGAACCGACTTGGTTGAGTCATTCAGAGTGCATCATGGGTGTGGGCGGTCACTTTTGTGCTATGGTGATTCTCCGATTGGTGAAGCTTTCTCTGCTGTACCTTGGGAAATTTAGTTGTTTACCAGGAATCCCACTAGTAAGCACGATTTGAACAATTAAGTTATCCTTGAAAATCAATCAATCTATGGAAAAAAAATAAATGGGATTTTTTTCTTCAGGAACCAGACTGTTGCACTCTTTTGGGCATTACGATGCCTCTATCAAAAGGTGGTTGGCTCTTTTAACTGTAAGGTGGGACTACAGCCACCATATTTCGTGTTGCGATTTCTCATATTCATAAACAAGTGGTTAGTCTCCACCACTTAAGCCAGTCGCATACCAGACGAGAAGCGACACGCCGCATCACAGGTAGGACAAGGCACAGGCAAGCTCTCAAAAAATATATATATACACAACTTGTAAATGAAAATACATTGTGTAGATTATTTGAAAGATACTTATACATAATATATCTTCTAGTAGCAGGTAAAGTCACTTGATATGTAGTAATCTATGTCACTTCATAAAGGATTGGGCCAGATTTAATGGAAAACTCTGTTAGAAGAGCCTCTGGAGTTGTGCTGGGTGGTGGGTGCTGCTGACATGTCTTGTCATCCGCTTAACATGTCCAGTGTGTGATCTGGACACTATCAATTTACTCTCATTACTAGATTAAAAGGTGTTTAATTTCTTGTTGTATGCCAGAAAAAAAATCATCAATATCTAATGTTTGGCAAAAATCCTAATGTTGAATATATGTATTAAAAATATTTTTTATAATGTGTTAATATAATGGATTTATCACACGTAGCACACATGATCTTATATCCTGTTTTACATGGTGCATGTGTGCAAGTGATGAGAGTTTGAATCCTGCTTCGTCCTTCTCATTTTCATTGAATCTAGTAGAAATAACTGAAGTTTATACTACAAAACTAGAAAACACTTTTTTGAAAAGACTTCACGCAGAAAAGTTTTCCTCAATTTAATAAAATTATTTTCAAAATTATATTTTTTTTTTTTGTGTATACATCAATCCTCTTTAATCAGATGATTGTGAGAGAAATGCTGCAGTATCAGTAGAAAGTGGGAGCTTTGTAAGAGCAGAAGTAAACAGACGGCAGGAAGTTGCCCAGCACTGTCCGTCTTACTGCAGCCAGCAGATCTTAAACTGCTTCAGGAGTCTCCACTTCAGATCTCACCCCCACCCCTCTCTCCCGCTCTATTAAGCTGTCAGTCTCTGAAAGATTGTTTAGAGGATCCCTTCCGATAATTCCACATTCACAAAAGCAGCTTGCGGACAATAGGGCTCTTTATACCAGTGTGTGTGTGTGGGTAGATATTATTTACAGAAACTGGCAGTCAAGCGTTTGATGATGGGTTTGGATGTGGGTCCAGGACACAAGGAGGGCAATAAAGGCACTCTTCATGCATTTGAGCCTAGAAACATACGCAACACATAATTGTGAATGAGATGTGGAGAATAAAATATGGAGGGAAGAGGGGATTAAGGGAAAGGCGAAAGAGAGGAACAGGTTCATTTTTATGACCGGACCAAAGTACACAGCAGACCGTGACCTATCATTCAAGGCTCTGACAGCAGGACACACCCCTTCAGGAAGGAGATGGAGACGTCGACAAGAGCTGTCAATCTAAATGGCACACACAAACACACATTTCTTTTGGTGGGGAGTTTCCATGGCTTCTATTGTCTTTATTCTAAGCAAATCATATTTTCTATCCCCTGTACCTGAACCTTTCTGCATTTCTGCATTTTCTTCAAGACATTATTTAGAATGTTTGAGAAGTTTTCCATTAGTTGGACACACATAATCACAGGCAGGTTTGGGGAGTAACAGATTACATGTAACAGGATTACATATTTAAACTACAAAATATAAGTAACTGTATTCCACTACAGTTAAAATTTAAATCATTGGTATTTAGAATAGTTACATTCAAAAAGTTTTTTGATTACTGAAGAGATTAATTTGCATTTTATTGTCATTTATTTAATTTAACATTTAGTCCTTTCAGATGGAAAACATTTATACATATAAATGATGCGATCCAAAGTGTATTTGAACAGCATTGAAACACTTTCTTATGATGTGTTACATTCATACGAGCAGACAGAGAAGTAAGTCTGATGTAAGTTTGGATCAGAAGAATTCGAAATAATCTTTGTGTAAATTGTCAGCTTTATGCCAAATTAAAATGCTATTTTTAGCCATTTTACATGCACAATCATATTTTTATCAGGAAAATTCAAATTGGATCGTAATTTTTTTTCTTTTAGTAGGACCTTTGATATTAGGGCAAAAATCTTATTCTTGACAATAATTTTTGTGTTGTTTTCCTGTAAAAATATCTAAAAATCCTTAAAACAAGATCAGTTTGCTTTATCTTGTTTTAGAAACAACTCTGCATAAGATATTTAGGTTTTTCAGAGAATGTATTTTTAACTTGTGTATTTTGTCTTGCTGTACTGGCAGAGATTTTATATTCAAAACAAGTGAAAAAATGTACCAGTGCTGAAGAAGTAATCCAAAGTATTTAGAATATGTTACTGACCTTAGAGTAATTAGAGTAATCTAATGGAATACTTCACAAATTACATTTTACAGCATGTATTCTGTAATCTGTAGTGGAATACATTTCAAAAGTAATCCTCCCAAACCTGATCACAGGCAAGTGACACAGCTGTAGTCCCTCTGCAAAAGACCCCCTGCAAGTGAATATTAAATATTCATTTACTGTCAGAATGTGTTTTCTGCTCAATATAAAGTGACAGGCATGGAGGCAGCGCTCATGCAGTCTATCTCTAATACACACACATGCACACACTTTCTCATCACACTGACACCTCAAACGCATAAAATCACAGCTTGATAGAGCCAATGTGACCTCTAAATACACATGCATAGGTGTAACAACCATAAATGCAATGTATGTTAAACGTAGGGGCAGGCGCGGATTAACACACAGGCTTGCATAGGCTGCAGCCTAGGGGCCCCACGTGTTTAGATGTGACCCGTCCAATCAGCTGCTGGTCAAATCATGTCAGTCATTTTCATTTACGTCACTGTTATTGCTAGACGGCATAGCGGCAAAATGTCCAAAAGAAAGTATGATAGTGGAGCACAAAAACAGAAAATACAAAAGGTTAAAAGGAAAAACGTGACCATGATATACTGAAAAAAAATTGACTGGATACTTCAAGATCTTCGCACAGGAGCAGCTAATCTGCAGAAGAAATATGCAGGTGATCTAGGAGGATTTTGTGGACGAAATTGGACAATTTAGACAATTTATCAAAGAAAACGAGGACACCTCAGCAAGGTCACTGCTACAACAATAAGAGCAAGTAAACTACAATCACTGTTTTCAAATGTTAATATAGCACTCCAGCTACTTATGACTTTACCTGTAAACAACGCCAGCGGGGAGCGCTCTTTTTCAAAACTGGGACTAATTAAATAGACTGAGATCCACAATGGGCAGGGCTGGACTGGTAATCTGGCATACCGGGCATTTTCCCGGTGGGCCGACGCATTTTGGGGCCAGTCAGGGGCGGACTGGCCATCGGAAGAACCTAGTGGGCCGGTGGGTCGGCCGCGAAATGTGCTGAATTGGCCGCGATAAGCTAAAATGAGCTGCCGCTATGCACAACGGACAACAAAACGGCACAGCGATATGCAGAAAAGGTCAGGGAACCCCCGTCTCAGTAAAGATGTTGTGATTTTAGAAGTAGCTCGGTACTCAGTCTCTTTCACTTTCTCACTCTATGATAGGACGTTTCTCCGCGCTGTTCAGTGCAGCTTACCTGAGTAGTGAGGACTTGCCCTCTCAAGCGGTGACAGAGCGCTCTTCACTATTTACCTGGACAGAACTTCGTGAGTGTATATTATTTTATTTTCTGATTGTTAGTGCTGGAGATATACTGTGCTTCACGGTACTATCCGGTGGCTGGTATCTGACCACGCTAAAGTAACTGTTGCCCCGTAACCTATATTATTTTTCGATTTATCTGCCATCACATGGTTATGTACAGTGATAACTTGCACTGTAGTATGCTGCCTATGTCAGAAAGACAGCTTCGCCTCGCCGAGTTAGATCTTCGCTCGCCCGTTAGTCTTGCACAGCACGATTCAGCCCCAAGGCGCACTCAGAAGCGCCGTGCGTTAGCAGCGGCTGGTGCTCACAGGCGAAGAATAAATCTGTTCTGTTCTACATCTTCTCAGGAAGTTTTTTTCCAGCCTGTCTGTTACAGTTGGCTCGAGCGGGGGTTCAGCTCATTCACCCGGGACAGGCCCATCCTCTACGGATGACACTTTGATGGTGCTTCAGATGGTGGTGGCACATTTCACAATTCATTTGAATTGATCAAAAAGTATGATTTCACCCACAACTGTTTAAAAAGAACTTGTTTTTTATATACACTCACGGAGCACTTTATTAGGAACACTATAGTCCTAATAAAGTGCCCCATGTGACCTTCTGCTGTTGTAGCACATTCGCCTCAAGGTTCGACATGTTGTGTATTCTGAGATGCTATTCTGCTCACTAAAATTGTACAGAGTGGTTATCTGAGTGACTGTAGCCTTTCTGTCAGCTTGAACAAGTCTAGCCATTCTCTGTTGACCTCTCTCATCAACAAGGCATTTCTGTCCACAGAACTGCCGCTCACTGGTTGTTTTTGGCACCATTCAGAGTAAACTCGATAGGGTGATATGCATAAAAATCCCAGAAGATCAGCTGTTACAGAAATACACAAACCAGCCTGTCTTGCACCAAAAATCATGCCATGGTCGAAATCACTGAGATCACATTTTTTCACCAATCTGATGATTGATATGAACATTAACTGATGTTCCTGACCCGTATCTGCATTATTTTATGATTAGCTAATCACATAAGTAGCTGTACAGGTGTTCCAAATAAAGTTAATCTAATCGTAATGTAATATAATGTTAATATAAGCATAATGTTAATGTTAATAAATTGTTGACATTCCAGTTTAGACTTTGGAAACGTGTAAATCTTCACTTTTTAAAACAAACCCAAATCCTTGTTACAAATTCATCTTCACACATGGAAATCTAAAAAAAATCTTTTTCTGACCAAATGAGCAGCATGACTGCCCTGTGTTTTTATCAGAGCATTAATGTGGGCTCAGACTAATGAGAAAAAATGGAGATGCAGTACAGTCTCTGGTTCTCCAGCATGGCCATCAGTCCTAATCAGAGAGAGAGAGAGAGAGAGAGAGAGAGAGAGAGAGAGAGTGGACCGGGAATAGAATTAGCAGCACCAGAATTTAAAGACCCTCCACATAGGTGATTGTACTGTGTCAGTGCGCTGACTTTAATCAATGTGAACAAGATCAGAAATTCTGATTAATTAGGGAATAGAGTTAGCAGCTGGTTACCTTCTCCAGGTACACAGGGAGTGGAGTGGGGGTACACACCGTTTTGTGAGCTCATCTGGTCTGCAAAGAACATCTTGACATTTGAGAAGAGGAGAGAGTGGAGCATGCGGGCCAACATAGACAGAGGTGAACTGCTGCTCCCCCTTATCTCTGCTGCCATAGACCATCAGACAGGGCCACAGGTAAATTAATCAATTACTGATCCTGTTTGCATTGATTAAAGTCAGCGCACTGTAACATTAGTACAATCACAGACCCTATGTGGTGGGTCTTTAAATTCTGGTTAGATGCAACATGATCATCACACATGAAAATGGACATGGAAACCAGGAAATAATCCATATTCAGAGGTTGCATTTTCACTCTGAAATTAGGTCTACATTTTTACTCCACTGATGGTTAGGTATAGGGTAGGTGTTTGGATTAGGGAGGAGAGTTAATCAAATTTGCATTCCTGTTAACTATATAACATAATTTACACATAAACATACAACTAGGGATGCACCTGGATTGGTATCGGCTCCGATACTGACGCTTTTAAACGGATCGGGTATCAGTCAGACGCGCCCGATCCAAATCCGATGCTGTGTGTTTGTCATGTTCGACTGTCAAGCTAAAAAAAAAATTACAAAAGAACCATTAAAACACAATTGAAGTAGTTCATATGACTCGTGCATTTTATTCAAAGCCACTTAAAGATGTGCAATAGCTATGTGAATCACAAAATGTTGTTTAATAAGCAAATATATCAAATGCATATTGAATGGCGCTGCTCTGTTTACTCTCTCTCTCTCTCTCACACACACACACACACACACACACACACTTTTAGCCTTCTCGCATTCGCAACATTTGAGCGCTACTCCCGAACATCTCAGATATAGATCCTCAATAGTTTGGTTCACTTATAATATGCATTTAGTGGGGTGGACTGGAGCACTGGAGGTGCTTTTTTTTTTAACCAGAATTTAAATAAGAAGCAAATTAAACTACTGTGAACTTGCCTACAAACAGACACATACAGGACTTCCTGGAGAGTTCAGAATGTCAAAATAAAAGTGTGAGGCTTTAAAAGTTAAAAAGGTGTCACGGAGAGACTCACAGAGGCAGAGATATGAACTCAGTATCAGAGATTATTGAACAGATAATTGAAACATTGTGAGTAAATCCAGTTGAGCAGAGTGTCAAACAGCAGGCGAGTAATATCCAGACAGGGTATAGACACGATGAACAGATAACTCACAACAGTCTTATGATACTTGAAGACAAGAATGAAGACACAGGTATATTTGACATGGTAGAAAGGTCTGGAGTCTCAGAGATACTATCGATGAGAACAGACAAAGAGTGTGTGTGTGAAAGCGGTATATATACAGTCCTTGATAAGACACTAATGATATGCAGGTGCGTTTGTAAAACAGTTCAAGTTTACAGGACAGGAAGGAGGACACGGGAGCAGGGTTCGACACAAAGGTAAGGCTCTATAATTCCAGGCTTCAGACAGACAGGGGTAGTGCAAAAACGTGCATGTGCTAAACATAGACTTTTCTACAAATTATAGCTTCTCTCTCTTGCCAACACTGGACTGGCTCTCTCTCTCGACTGGAGGCACTGGTGCTCTTTCATGCCGCTCTCCCCGTACTCACTGAAATTAGAGACAGGTGTTAGACATAATTTAGCTCAGGTGCAAGCGCCCTTACCGCTTTCCCTCTCCGGACGGGCGCTTGACCATGCCCCTGCTGCCACAGCGTTTAATCAAAACTCAGGGGAGAGTGGTGGATCCGTGACAAAAGGTGCACGATTGAGATATATTACTATTATAATATATTATTATCATTTGTTATTATCATTTGTTTACAAATTATAATATTTAAGTTGAATGGGTTCCAAAAAGTAACTGTGTGAATGAAAATTGAGCTGATTTCTTACAACGAAATTGAACAAAAAGAGATCTGAATCCTGTAAAGTCCAGATACAAGTTGGAAAAAAAATGGTTTCTTTTCTACTGATGACATATACTGGAATTACTGTTCATTTTGCTGCTACATTATCCAGTATACTAGTTAATAATAAGGTTTTTCTTAATAAGCTATACATTTATTTTGAAATAATGTGTAGTTAGATGTTTGTGTTTCTTTACATATTAAAGAGTACTTCAATTAGTTCCACACAATAATGTAAAGATATTCTAAACTGATTTAGCAGAAAAACAAAACTGGTATCGGATCGGGAGATATGGAGATTTCAGATATTGGAAAAGAAAACGTGGTATCAGTGCATCCCTACAACTTGCTTTTGGTGCCACTCTGTGGACATTTCACATATACTAATTTGTCCAACAGCACTTCCAGTTTCTGAATCTACACTTTTTAGCAACAAAACTTTCAACCTACTGTTGATGAATGCGGTGTGATCAGTCTGTTAGATTTGCCTAAAGACTTTACATTTAAGTCAAGTCTTTTTTATTTGTATAGTGCTTTTCACAACACTGGAATCATTTACACTGGAATCACAATAAGAGGGAACTGCAAAGTTGAATGCTGGTTTTTCATGCACAGTTTGTAGAACAGTTTGTAGACAGCCAGATTTAAACTTTTCAAATGACAGGAATCCAAAAGATGAACACAATACATCACAGCAGAGCAGAAACAGGGAAACGATTGAGCTAGATCACCCAAAATAATACTTTCTATTAGCACCACTATTTCAGCTCTGCTAGCTACAAACTGCAGTAAATCACAATAAGAATTTGAGAGGTTTTGTCTCTCTCACACAAAGCACACACACAAATTAATGCATACAAAATACATCACTGTATCAAAGCTCTAAAAATATCCAGTCCCAATGCTCAAGACCAAACTATAGGTAAAAAGCAGCCTCCCACTCACATTAGATCCAAGTGTGTGTGTGTGTGTGTGTGTGTGTGTGTGTGTGTGTGTGTGTGTGTGTGTGTGTGTGTGTGCGCCTGCGCATAGGTGTTCGTGGGTTTGGGTGGTTTAGGAGGACTTTTTTTAGGTTACAAACTGGTAATTACAAGGTTATTTTGTTATAAATGTGGTTTATGAGGACATTTCTAGTGTCCTTATAATTCAAATCACACTTTTTTAATATAAATGTATTTTTTGTGAGGGTTAGGCTTAAGGGTAGGGGATAGAATCTATAGTTTGTACAGTATTAAAATCATTATGTCTATGGAGAATCCTCATAACAATAGCTGCACCAACGCACACATGTGTGCGTTGGTGTGTGTGTGTGTGTGTACGTGTGTGTTTGAGCTGGTCTCATTATGAACAGATAAAATATTATTCAGAAATGATATGGCTAATTACAATATCTCTGAAGATGACAAAAATCTGCTCACACTCATAACAGCAGTCCCAACATAACGGCTGTGAGACAAAGCCAGACGGCTCAGAATTGCACGTTTTAACCACATCTTTGCCATTTTCAGTGACACATCTGGTCTAGTGGATTTACCAGCGATGAACAACAGGTTAAACCCCTGAAACCATGGAAATTGAAGGATGGAGTAAGGAACCGGGTGAGAAACTGGAAGCTGTTGGACAGAAGTATTATTAGGATGGCTTTATGTTCATAGCGAATAGAATCCCAGTTTTGCTGGGATGTAGCACAGTACACACTCATTGAACTGACCAAATTATTCCAAAACCAAACACATCCTACACTTGCAAAAAAAAAAAAAAAAAAAAGAAAAAAGGATGCCGTTACCATACTTTTGGTAATACCATGGCATTCTTTAAGGTATCTTGGAGTACCATTTAAATACTAGTGTATATAAATTTGGTAACCATTCATGTGGTAACCTTGGCATATACAGGGACACCAAAAGTATTTGGACACTTAAGCCACACTTAATGTGTGAATGTTAGATAAAAAAATTAAATAAAAAATAAAATCAAGTGATGCTACACCTTTTCTCAGAACAAACTGGACATTTCTGCACAATTTTATGCAATTATGTTTAACCAACTGGTCCCAAAGGGATTTTTAGTGGATATATGAAGTCAGCTCTTCAAGTTCTACTAGGTCTCCTAGCAGAGTAACCACATGCGTAGTTCGGCACCTTTACTACGTTCCAAAAAGTTTTAAAACCCAACAAACCTCTTTTGTTTGACTTGAAAAGTGTGTACACTCTTAGACTGTGTCCCAAATGATATACACAAAGCATGAAGTGAATTAATTTTCAAAGTGTAGTATTGTGCCAAATGGAACACTTAACTTTTTTTACTACATGGAAGCATTCAACGTTTGACAGCTGACAAACTGATGTTTCAAATGCATGTGATGTGTTGCCGCTAGCATTAGCACATTAGCCAACCTCAGTTCAACACTTGTATCTCAAACAATGTACAAATACACACAGCGTGGGGTGATGGTAAATCATTCAACTCATATTTGTAAGGTGCTGTCTTCACTAACGTTTTCCTAGTTGCTGCATTCTCCATTATTTACAATTGTTTTGTCAGACCAGCATAGCAGCAAGGTAGCCCCGCCCTTCAGCTACATATGGAAAGCTGCGAGCATCGAGTGTCCAGCATTCCACACTCTGTTTTGATGGTTGTTTCTAGAATATATTTGGTTAGATATTTTGTTATCTAATGCAACAACATTCAAAAATGTATTTTACAAGTCCAAATACTGTATATCAAAAGTACCATGGTATTACCATCTGATATGATCACTGTACTATGGTAACAAGGAGCTCTCAAAAACCTGGAGAGAGATATCATTAGCATTCCCATTCATTACAATGGCATGTCTTGGCTACCACAGGGTTCCTCGGAAGTACGCGATCTGGAGTCTGACACTGTGGTCTGACATCTTTGCCTATGGGCACTCAGTTCTGGGATCGGGTGTTGTGTGACCAAACACTCATCAGTGGCAACAGATGGGGAACAAAATAAGTCCATTTCACACTTTTCATAGCCCTTTAAAAACAACCTGTTCCTGGAAAAAGATGTACTATAATATCATGACATAAGTGCGATTTATATATTCCTGAAAAAAAAAAATAAACAATTCTTCAGAAAACACGGCTACTTTTGAATGGTTGTCAATTGACAGTTTTTGCCTTCATAGGGTGTAGTTCCAGCATCTTAGCTGGTTAACAGATCCCTGTTTGCACCTGCTAATCAGCTAATTCCTGTCCCCCTGCATGGTACTATTTGGTAGTACTTCCTCACAAAAATCTCCACTTTCATTGACCGAAACCCACTGAACGCTCAAACTATACATTAGACCAAACAATCACAATGAAGGCAGAGTAGGGAACAGATTGAGGCAACAGAGTGGGACAATATTTACTATTCCAGCAATATAGCAATTCAGCCCTGATGTTTTTGAACTTTAGTGAGACCTTACAGAGCCAGAGGGCACAGAGACAGTTTAGTGCACCACAGAAGTCATTGTACATGCCAGCAGTTAGAGAATTATACACGACTGTCGTCAGTTCCTGATCAAGTCACACATGATCTGGTATGTGTTTGCGAGCATTTTTAACCCGCATGAGTTTGCATCACACACACCTGATGGATTGCATGTGTAAAGCGGATCTGCTGTGGCCCCTGGCCTGGCATACACTGCAAATCCCACAAACATTTCACAGTAAGCGATCCTATTCTAGAATTTCAAAAGTCAAGCCAGGGCAAACCTCAAAATATCAATACTGCTTCATCCAGCCTTTTTCCTACGCAAACCATCACCGTTTGTTTTTCTTCAATTCTCATGACTAACGCAGATCATCTTTACCAGCCTATGAGCGCTCCCCTTACTGACCACAATGGTTGACATGGTAAACACGTTTCCTGGCCTCTGTGCCATGGTTCTGGTGACTGCAGGCGCCATGGCGGCGCAGGGTAACCAAAGGGGGGAACAGGGAGTAGAGAAGTGATGTGTTTGTAGAAGAGTTAGAGGAACAATATTAGTATAGGCAGACTGGGAACTCATGGAGAGACAAGAATTTGCTTGAATACAGGGTGTACTTCACCGTGCCATCCAATAATATCTCTACATTTGGAAAACATACATCAGTCACCCAAAGGGAAGAGAGAGAGAGAGAGAAAGCAGAGGGAAAAAGAGAGACATGTTTCTTTAACACATGCTTATCTTGCCAGTTATAAATGTGTTACAGTGTGGTTCCACTACCTTGTATTGTGTGATATTCTCCTCTGCCATACCAGTTTTAATTTCAGAATTTTCATAGCAGACTTACTCTTCATAAGCCCAAAATGACAAGTTTTAATGAGACAGAAATTACCCATTCGAGTGGTTGGGGTGTCAATGTTCAAAAAATGCTATTTAGAGATCTGCAGAGCAGATTGTCATACATTGCCGTCTAGTGGTCAAACACTTTTAGGTATTCAAAAGACTGCTTTAAACATGGAAATGTTTGGAATGGAATACTAGCTAACTACTTACTGAATACTGCCAGAGACTACATACTGAACAGTGTACACTGTATACTGCCTAATACTTTTTATAAATGCTAAGTGAAACATAAGCCATTATTATTCATCTTGATGGTTTGTTAGTATGCTACATTGTTGTTGAATATGTCACCTTACCATATAACGTTATCATGTTTAATTCAATGAGCGCCATCCACTTGTCATCTTGAAAATAAAAACTTTTGTGTAAAAATGTAACTTTTGGCAGTACGGTCAAATAATGAGTCAAGAAAGAGAAGTTAAAAATTGCAGCTGATATTACTTGGGGTTTGTACTTAAAGGTGCACTCAGTAATTTTGTTCTGATTAAAAAAGTTTTACTATTCAATAAATTAAGTCATTTTAAAATATATGTATAAAAACATACATAACACTCACATAAGCAGACCCATATCGGTAACCTTATGAAAACTGTTTTATTCTACATGGAGAGGGTCCCCTCATGGGGGCAGCCATATTAGGATCACATGACCAGTTGAATACTACTCGCTTAATCTCAGTAACCACTCTGTTATTGGACACTTTAACTCTTGTATTAAATAACTCATGACTGACAATGAATAATGAACTTCTACAATGGCATTGGTAACTGATAACTATTGTGTTTGCATTGCATTGTGGGATACATTTGGGATATGTTTGCTGTATACTGCTCATCATAAACAGCATACATGCTATAGACTGCAACAATTGTAAGAGTAGTATGGAAGTATTCTGTTCTTTTGCTCCCCTGTTTATGAATCAAGTCATACACACTCAACCTTCATTCAACAAAAACTGACCCCATTGGCTCCACCTGTGCAGGCTTTGCCACTAGCATGTCAAATTCTGTTTAAACAGAAGCAAAACAAAACATAGCTACACTCGTAATACCCATCCTAAGTCTCAGTGCTCCAAAGTGGTGTGTGCCAAGCGAGCAGGGGAAGATGACGTGGAGTGTCTTTTCTGACGTCAGCAACATCTCAGTGTTGTAAGTCCAGTGTAAATGTTTGCTCCGCGAGCATTCTCCAACCTCCATTCCAGTGTTTCCAACCACCAAATATTATTTCCATTGCGCTCACAGCAAAACAAATTACATTTCTTCCAAGACACAATTTCAAAACAATTTTATTTAATGTGTATTTATATCTTAATGGTCAATGTGAGCACACTTAAGAACTTCCTAAACGTAATACATTGGCATTTTGCTGATACACAGGGTCCTTTTGCACAATTGTGAAGCAGTTAAGAAACATTTACATTTGGCAGACCCTTTTATCCAAAGTGCACTTATTACAGGGACAATTCCCCCAGAGCAACCTGGAGTTAAGTGCCTTGCTCAAATACGCAATGGAAACATGTGACATAAACGGCAACATAGTATAAAGAAGCATGTACATCTGTGTGACATGCTCAATGACAATTAATTAATGGCCATTACATTAGCAAGATGTTGGTACTTATATGATCGCCACCAAAAACACCACCTCCACCAAAATATACATTTTCCAAAAGTACATTCAACAGTCATCACTCAAGACCACATTATGAGTGTTTGTCTGAAAAAAAATTAAATACTGCCATTCAGTACTGTAGCAGATGAATAATACACAGCAGCTTTAGCGATTTTCATACAAAATTTTCATACATACACTTAAAACATTCTGTGGTCCGGTTTAGACATAGAAACAAGTAAATAACCATTTATTTAGAAAACAGACACCCAGTTAAAAGGGATAGTTCACCCAAAAATGAAAATTCTGCAATCATTAACTCACCATAATTTTGTTCCAAAACTGAAGACTACTCATTTC